>JANEYF010000685.1:0-67500 GCA_029963845.1 Rhamnusium bicolor | reverse complement strand
ATAAATTGACATATTTTCCGGTCAAAAATCGAAACAGCTTATGTATAAAATACGCTCATAATTTCAAGTCGTTATGAAAAAAATAATCGTTATGTCTACAATAAGCGCCTTTGTCCAGTATTACACTCTTCTCCCATAATTTTTGCAACAAAATAATGATACACTATTGCGTTCTTTCGGAAATACGGTTTTGCTTTCTAAACACAGAACTAAACTATGATAGAACTTCCGAAATGTCTAACAATTCTAACATTAAACACAACTGAATTAACGGGTCCATTAAAATGCAATAGATAAAGATGACACTACAGAAAAAAAACTGAAAATATTTTTAACGGTCCGCAAAAATTAATATTTTAACGGTCTGTTAAAATTTAACGGATAATTACAGAATACAGCTGATAATTTCCGTAAGTAGTAGATTGGAAAACTAATTATTTTAATTATCATAAACCTAATCTGTTTAAGTTTCTCCATCTGAAAAAAAAATAATACATAAATCACTTTTAATTGTTTATATTTAAAATAATGCAAATCCTTTCATTTCAACTTTAATGCGATAGTGTTATTCAATATCCTAATATTACTATATTTATGGTCTTGTTTACACAGAATATCGAATTAAATTTTCACAACGAGAGCCAGCTTTTAAAGTTGAAAGTTAAAATTAAATTTATTCACAAAAAATAAACTTCAGCACGGAATTTACCGTATAGTATCCCATTAACTTACTTTAACAAGATTGATATACCATTACGAAATTTTCATTAAAAAATATTAAAGTTTCTAACCAATGTAGTTCTTATTAGAAATTTAAAATATTTAGCATTACATTAAGCAGATTTTAATACGGGTGAAAATTTAATATACAAGTTTGTAATCACATTTGAGTCGTTTAGAACGAGACCAACTAGCAAAAAGTTATTCTTACAACTTATGATTTTAACGTTTTATGTACTTTTGAAAATGGTTCAAACACAAGCAACAACTACATTTTTAAGTATTCTAACCATTTTAATTTAAAAAAAAAAATAAAAAGTTGTAATCGATAGACACCGGACAATTTCCGCGCTTGAAGGGCCGGCACAATTAAAATTGGTACCTCGAGTGTCTTGAGATTTCATTAAATCTCCTCTTGTGCTATAGTCAGTGCATTAATTAGTACAGATTGCAACGCACGAGTCAGACAAATTACATGAATCCTATTTGGGATACATGAATCGGAAAAAGTCTGGAAGCTTTATACACATACACTGTATCCTAGGATAGATGTCAAGAGGTGTAATGGACAACAAATTGTAGAATTTTTGTTGCCACTTCGGAATTCAGTCTTGCTCGATGTAAAACTAAGATATATCAAAAATGAATTGAACGATGTTATACCAAGTAAATATATAAAAATCGTCCACTAATACTTAAACTACCTTTATTTTTTAAGATATGAAAAATTCCATTAAAAAAAATTTTAGAGTACAATATATACCTCTGTACTAAATTTCCACACATACCGTATTTTTGCTTTCTCCATGATATTATCGACATAGTTGTTACTATTTATTTTTATCCTCACGCCACCTACACACTCCAACGTTTGTAGGCAAACTGAAAATGTCTAATGAATGAATAAACACGGTCGGGATCTCGCTGCGTACGCACTGTCCTTTCCTATGGGAACTCAAGCAGGTCGGCTGGGAAACCAGTCCAGGACTTATGTAAATTTTCCGGTGTCTAGTAATCGACAAACGTAAGTTGGAATGAGGAAAAGATAAAATACCAAATGTATATGAGACATATGGTTCCTATATTTGTAACTTTGTACTAGTAGGTTTCTCGCAAGTTACGCAACTCTGAGGAAAAGTAATCCAAAACGTTAATGTCTGCTGTTCATTTGCATTTACTTTGACGTCCCAGCAATTAAATTGGGTTACATACAGAGTGATTCCTTGCATTGGAGCAAACTGTGACCTTGTTATTATAATAAAAAACAATGTTTTATGAAAAAAAAACTTCGTATGAACATGTCCGGAAATTAGTTCTATAGGAGCTTATAGCGGGCCATGAATGATGATCGTTTATCGATAAATTTAAAACGTAAGATTCATTGATATTCTGCCGAAATAACTAACTATATGAAGTACACGTTTCGTAATTCTTTTACTATAAAATTGTAATATGCAAAGTGTGTTCTGGAGTATAATAATAGTCATTATCTTCATTCTTTCTTCATATATCTGCATAAATTTTTCAACTCGAAAGTTCTTAATTAAATAATGGGAACAATTTCTGTTTAAAACTGCATAAAAAAGACGGTTTTAATATATTATTCAAATTTACTAAGACCATTGGTCCCAGTAAATTTGATCAAATCTATACACATAAAATAATTAGAAAGTTAATTGTCAAAACATGTTATTGATGCTGCACATTTAATCTTTATCGTATATATTTTGATCAGCTTCTTATAATGTTTATTTATAATTCGTGACGTAATCTTTAAAAAACACGTGTCTAAATTATGTTTATTTATAATTTCAACAAAATACCTAATATGTCTATATTCAACATGTAGGGGGAAATCATATAGATATTGAGCTAAAAATAATATGAATTATTGTTTACATTGCATTGACTGAAAAATAATATCAAGCCTTATATTTGCAGAAAACATTTTTAGATATACCCACATTTTCCGAATACACATACAACTCTACTGTGATGCTTTTCTGTACGTTAAATAGACCTATATGTATTCTTTGAGTAAAGCAGCGCTGGTTCTAAAACTGCATGTTGTGAATAAATATGTTGAATCAATTGAAAATTGTGAGATTTTTCTGTGCTTAAACTTTTGTTGGCTGAGACTGAAAAGACCAATTTTCCCTACTACAGGATTTATTAAACAATATTACAATTTTTCTTTCCAACATTCATTTGTATTGCGCTATATTCAGGGACTGTTTTATTATTTTATTTACTATGTGCAATCGTACTGGAACTATAATATCACTGTTATTTTGATGGTATTCAGCAGAAACAAGTTGGACAGAAAGATGGTTGTTTATCTTAGAACCAAATAAAAAAATAATATGTTAAGACAAACAGAAAAATTCTCATAAAATTCGTGATTTGATTGATACCTTACTAACCAAAAGATTAAATAAATATGTCCAAAATACGGTCTATATAAATACAGACAGAGAAGTTCCCTCCGAAATTCCATACCGTTCTCTTACGTTCATAGGTCCTGTTTCATATAAAATTTCAAATTGCTTTAAAAATATTTTCCATATCTCCTTTAAATCAACTAACTCTATAGAAAAGTTGTTTGTCAATGGTAAAGACCTAATAGATCCACTAGATAGATGTGAGGTTTACAAACTTTCTTGCAATACATGCAACGGCATATATATTGGTTGCACATATAGAAATTTTAAAACACGGTTAAAAGAACACGTTCGGTGCATTAGCTCATCCTCAGGTTTTTCCCATTTCGCCAAACATCTAGTAGATAACAACCACACATTTGACAATACTCTTAAAATATTACATCTTGTTGGTAAAGGCAGTTTGATTAATAACCTTGAAAGTTTAGAAATCCTGAAAGATTCAAGAAATCCCAATACATTATCTCTGACTTCACAAATCCAATTTCAATCTTCACTGACTTTCTCTGTGGTTGTCTAATTTTGTTTTGTTTCTCTATTGAAATCTGTTTCCATTTGCTCGATATTATAATAATATAACCTTATTTTCTTAGAAGTGAATATTACTACCATGTTTAGTGCATTTTCCCTGCTATCACCATCTGCAGTTGAATATAATAAACTCCACTATTATAAAAAACCTGGTTCACATATAGTTTTCAATCTTACTTTTTATTTAACATTAGTCCTTAGATAGTTCGATAGAGGGCACTATTTTAATCAAATTTTCATTATTAAAATATTCCCTATTACATTTTAAACTGTTGTAGTGTATGTATGTGTTTTTAAAAAAAGCACGTTAATTTTATAATTTTTATTAGAAATTTATTAGATACAAAAATTTATATATCTTACATTTACTTGACTATGTTGCAAAACTATTTTAATTTTGACTACCCTGGTTTTATTTATAAAAATGCAAGTATTATATATAAAAATAACCCTCTATTTTTTACACAATTCAATTAATTTAATTTTACATAATTCTATATTATAATTCAAACCAACGTAATCCTTATTATTTTAAATAATTTCAATCTTTCATGTAAACAAATTTTATCAAAATTTTTTACGTATATGTTTTTACAAGTACATAAAAAATGGAAATAATTGTCTTCTGTATTCTTGTTTTTAAGTTTTATTAACTTATTAACATTTATATTTATGTATGTAACCACCATACTCATTTTCTTTAATTATTGTAGTCCCGTGTCTGATGATGTGAAGTAAATTTGCACGAAACCGGTCTTGAATTTTATGAGAATTTTTTCTGTTTTTCTTGTCATGAATAATTACTCATATGGGATTAACCTACCTACGTTAAAAAAATAATAATTAAATGTTCTAATAATTTAGTTGACAATTACCTGTAACAGTCTTGTGATAATCTATGCTGGGTGTGGAAATTGTCATTAGGGGAGGGGGGCTGAGAAGAAAATGTTAACCCCTAATATTACCACGCTGGCTTTAGGAGTGATTTTGCCAATCTATGCTTACTATAAGCTATTTAACTCCTAATGTTGTGCTAATTGTAAAATTAATTATGTTTATCTATGTTGAATGTAAAAAACCGCTGCCAATTACTTGGGGATCAGAACTTCCTCACCGTGGTAAAACTCAACGTGTGGTGGAGTTTATAATGAAAGTAATTTTTGACGTTTCAAAAAAGTCACATCTTTTGACATTTCAAAAAAGTCACATTTTGACGTTTCAAGAAAGTCACTGTGACGTTTCAAAAAAAGTCACATTTTTTGACGTTTCAAAAAAAGTTACATTTTGATGTTTCAGAAAAGTCACATTGGTGGAATGTCACTAATATTTTTTTTAGACATTGGGGCCGATTTTGTTCATCAACGAACTCAATCTCTTCCTTAACCTTTAGAATGTATGTACCAAATTTGAAAGCTTTATCTGAAAAACTGTAGCTGCTATCGCGAATCAGACAGACAGAAATTTTTTTTCTTTCTGAAATTTTGTGTATCGTCATAATTTGTCGAGATTCGAAACATTTTCAAAATTTTTTTCACGAATACATAACTTCCTCACTTTGAGGGGTGAGGAACTAATGAAGTGTCCGCAATACTGAGATAAAAAGTAAATAGGAAGGGGGGAGGAAGTTGCCTATTAAGTCAATTAGGATAATAATTATTATCATTACATTGAAGAAGAAATTAAAAACTAACTAAAAAACAAATGTTCAAAATTTTGACCACGACTGAAACTTTAAAGTCCAATATGTATCTCAGAAACATTCCTCTTTAAGATGCCACTTTTTATATACCAGCGTATGTAGAAAAGCATCCTCTATATAAATGCATAAAACTTATAGTGTCATTTAAAAAAAATGCCAGTGACGTCATAGCACGAATAAGAAACACAAAGAAAGCCATTATCAGACAATATGCCTTTTTGAATAACAATATTACAAGATTGACCTCTCCGAAAATTTTTTGTGAAAACAAATTCAATAAAACTTTCCAAGAAAGTTTTATTGAATTTGTTTCATACATTATCACCATATCACAAAGTTAATGATAGGTTCATTTCTTGTATTAATGGTTAACCGCAGCAGCCTAACCGTGCTATAATAAATAACTAATTAAATGAAAACTTCTTTCTGCTAAAAATTTGGGTTACAAATGCCTAATTAGTTTTTTGCATAATGTAAGACTTTTAATAAATTTATTACGAAATTTAACATATAATTTTATGCTGAGTAAAAGAAAATGGTCTTGGTGTAACAACTGTTTATTGGGAATATTTCTCTTAACAGTTTTAAAAATATTAATCTTTACAGTATATCCCCTCGCATTCAAATATTCTTGAAATTGTAGTCTCCAACAATACGGTATTTTCCATATTGTGGGACGAATATTAGTATAGAGCTTAGTCAGAGCTTTGTCGCAGTATTCCGTATCTGACAAAAGCACCTAGATATCTCCCAAAATACACAGTCACTGATTATGAACTTGACTTTCTGCTAAAATAATATACAACGTCTAACATGGCCTTACAACAAGAGATAACCCGAATTAGCAGAACGTAAACAATGTAACTAACATTGTTTTATTTATTAGCGAAATTAAATTGGATAAGATTGTTTACTATACATTAAATTTGACTAGATAAATTGTTAATCTTGGCGCCTCCGCCATTAATTTGAGTTTTAATTGCTGGAAATTTTAATTGTGGATTTTAAAATATATTTCTCAACAATGACGCCTTCTTGAAAACATATTTATAGATTATCTGCGTGAGATTTACTTGACAATAGTTTGAAAAAACTGACGGCACTTATGCGATTGTAAAAAATAGTTTGAGGTTTATTTTTTTAACAAATATATTGATGTTAAAAATGTTAATATGTCACGATTTCGTAGATTAACTACGAAAATGTTAAAAATTTTCGACTTTCGTTATGATAAAAAATTTCAGTGTTGTAGTCTAACTTTTTTCTTATAAAATTTCCTGTAATGAATACAAACGAATTTTATCTGAAAACTTGTACTTGTATTAAAAAGAGTTAGGTAGTACATAAATCTCATTTATTTAATAATATAGTTGAACTAGAGAAAACTTTAAATCGTTTAAATGTCAGAATCTTAAGTCTATTCACTTGAAGTTAATCTTGTGAAAAGTCTAAATATCTCAAGAGGCTTCTTGCAAACTTTGAACGTGTTCTCACACGAAAAAGTCTGAAAAACAAAAGTGACAAATTAGAAGTTTCTTGGAATCTTTAAAGTTTATTATAACTACAGGACTAAATTGAAAATTACTGGTGGAAATGTGCAATGGAGAATTAAGTGAATTTGTAAGGAAATACTTAAGACTGTATGTGCATATGTTCATTTAATGTCGGCACATTTTACACAATATACTGACTGGTTTAAATTAAAAACGCAACATTAAGAAATTTTGTCGAAATTTCCAGAAAAGTTTTGTTTCATTGTAACTAAGAAGTGATTAAAAATATCAACGTTTTCTGGCCCTTTTGTACCCTGAAGTGAGGTGGAACCTTTGAGGTGAAGCTAACACTGACGTGGTTTTCTACAAAATACCGAAACACTGTACTGCACTCGACGCGCGTTTCGCCACCCAAGTTGGTATCATCTGGATATGAATAAAACCAACTTTATACTAACAATGTATCCTATTTATACCTAAACTATTGTTACGGTTCGGTAAACGTTGACTAATTAACAAATAGAGGAGACTATATAAGATTGACCCTTTGTCACTATTCATACTATTTTTAGACTTGGTTGTAATTTCCAATCTTGTAAATGTATCCAGCTGTCTAGTGTTTGCTACATTTCTAACTAATCTTAAATAATTACTATCTATTTTATGATTGTTCTCAAACTCATGTTGGACAACACTAGACATCTGCTCTATCTACAACATTTGAGTTGAGCTATATGCTCCTTGAAACTAGTTTGGATTGATCTTCTAGTATTTTCAACATACTTTTGATTATAGTCCTTACACCTAATTCCATAAATCCTCGACTTTCCGTTTGTTTCCAATTTGTTCTTTGGATTGCTCTCGCGAACTACCGTGATGTTTTCTACTGAATGACTTCTACAAGCTCGTGTCGTGTAACAGATATACTGTCATCAACTTGCGATATCTCATCTCAAACCTCATGGGTACCAAACCAATAACCGGTCAAGTGATCGAGGGGTAGGATAAATGTCCCACTCTTCTACCAATCATAACAAAGACATATTATATTGGAGACATATCAGGTGCCAGCCATGAAAGCATCACCACATTAGCTTCTTGTGACAAGTTGTAACCTTTGCCGTATGAAGGTGGGTTTATCTTGTTGGAAAATTGAATTATTTAACCCTTGTGGTATAGCAATGCAAGGGATTTCAACACGTCTATTATATTCCAAGTTACTTTGAATAAACACTAACGGTCCTATTGCCATAGCATACTCTATCCTAAATCATCACATCTTGTGTAACGATATCTGACGTTCAACAGCGAAATCCAAATTTTGGTGTTCTCCAAATCGGCATCTTATCTTTTTGCACCCATCATAATCCCACAAACAAAACCGAGACTCATTCTGAACACTTTTTGATACCATTCCCGTCTGCAATTCATTCTCTCATTACACCATGCCAACTTGAGGGCACAAGGGCGTGGAAGTAAAGGGTAGGCACAAAAGAGATCTGTAGAAATGAATTCTAAAACTTCTATTTCGGCGATATAGTTATGCCATTGACATCCTCAAACCTAAAAGTTCTATCCACTGATTTCCCATAGCTGGTATCATGGAATATTTATCTCGTAGGGCCAAATGTTAAAAAAAAACCAAATTGTTTGTTATGTTTTTCTAACTCACAATATGATTCTTATATCTCCATGCCTACAAAGTCCAATTGAGTCTACAACTTCTGTCAACTGACCTTGCACAGCGAAGAGAGTTCACCAATTGGATCCTTCAACAACAAGAAGTGATGCCCATTTTGCGGACAAAATCAATTTCAGTGATGAGGCCCATTTTCACCTCGATGGGTTCGTTAATAGGCAAAACTGCCGCATTTGGGGCTCAGAAAATCCACGAATGATTCATGAGAAAGCAATGCATTCAAAACGTATCACTGTTTGGTGTGGATTGTGGTCTGGAGGAACCATTGGGCCGTTTTTTTTCGACGACGAGGCAAGTAATGCAGTAACGGTGAATGGTGAACGTTATCGTACTATAATAACCAAGTTTTTTGTACCTCAATTGGAAAATATTGCTCTTGACGACATGTGGTTTCAGCAGGACAGTGACACTTGCCCTAATGCCAATGAAACATTGACGGTCTCGCACGAAACTTTTCCTGGCCGTGTCATCTCTCGGATTTGGTGACCAGATTTTGCCGCCACGCTCTTGCGATTGAACACCTTTGAACTTTTGGCTGTGAGGTTATCTGAAGTCATAGATTTATTCCAACAAGCCCGCGATCACCGAAGCATTGAAGACCGAAATTAAACGATATATCAACGAAATACCGCCACATGTATGCAATACCGTTATTCAAAATTTCGCGAAAAGCGTACGCAAGTGAAAGCAAAGCCGTGGCGGCCATTTACCAGATGAGTTATTCCATACATAACTCCCAAATATCTACATTATAACTCAATAAATAATTCAATACTTTGCTACAGAAAACCATGTTTTATTGAACCTTGAAATATTGCGTTCATATTGAAACACCCTTTATATATATTATTCATTATATTTTGTAACATGTTGAAATCCCATACTGTTCCTTTTCAAAAAAGCATTCATCTACAATATTTTTCATTTAGTCACTTTAAGCATTGGCTCGATGACTTGTGAGTCTTACTTTTTTCAATAATGTATACTAACACTATCTCAGTTATTTTTTTCACTTTCTTGCTAACACTCCAGGTTTCAAATTCCCCATAAACTTTTTCATATCTCTCCCACGATATAGTGAGTAGAAAATTGTTGCTGTAAGTCTACGCAGCTTCACTAATATCACTTGGAACTTCTGAATCGGTGTTTTCGTTCATTTTTGTTGATTACTAGTGGCACACAATATACAAAGCGACGCGTTTTAACGTTTTGAAATATTTGTTAACTGGTTATTAAGAAAATCACTTAACTACTAGTACCTCTAGATTTTGACGGATACTGGTAATGTGTGGTTATTATGTTGCAACAATAATTAGATAAAATTGAGCAAAATTATGCTAAACATAAAAGACATTGTATATAACTCATCCGGAAACACCCTTTACAGTAGTTGTAGGCTTTCAGGACCCGCCTTCGACAACGACCTGATACTTGCCTAATCTTCCTGTAAAGATGTTCTTTCCAGACTTGTTACATAAATTACTATTATAGTCCTAACAGAAAAGTTATTGAATTGAAGTAAAGTCAAATAACGGGTGAACAAACTATGTCGCGTGTCACGTCTTTCTAAAGATAGATTGGAATTTATAGGACCGATTCCATCACAATTTGTAAGATTTTTAGTACGACTTGACCTGGTAATATTTTGTCCATTATCTTTACTTTTTAGTCTGATTATGCTAAACTAGACTTTTGAGGGAATCATTTTAATACAAGAAATATCATGAACTGTATAAAGAGCAATACACTCAAATAAGTTTTAAGCAGAATTAAATGATACAGAATAATTAACACGAACGAGAAACAGTGTAGAATATAAAACAGATATTTGTAGAGTTCCAGAGTTAGTAGATAAACTAAGAAAACTCTAAACACGATCTATGGCAGCTAGAGAGAAAGTTGTATATCATGAAACATATCTGAGTTGATAAACTGGAGAATTTTGACTCGCTTAAGAAATGTTAGTGTCATTTTACATCAAATGTTTCGTACATTAAAAGCTGCCGTTTGAAACTCGATTTCACCATTTTATGTAAGTATAACGTGGATTTAGGACGGTCTTCGAAGCGTCATATTATGATTCTCTAAATTACTTTCAATGATATGAAGAGTGCGGCACTTATTTGAATCTGTTTTATTTCCTTTCTTAGGAATTTGTTGCATAAGAGCACCCTTTCAATTGGAGGGGAGATACTTTGTTTACTGGAAATATTGAAGTGTCGACAAAGCATTGAAGTCGATTTTAAGGCACACCTTTTAATTATAAGCAATCGAAAATTTCTACTTATGTAAGACAGTGTTGAAATTTTAAAAATCTAAAAACATAACCTGAATTCAGTTGAAAACTTGATACTGTATTTATAAGCCATACAGGCATATCGATAAAATACATCACTTTTTTTTACCTTCCACAAGTGTGGAACAATCTGTGGTAACGTTTAAATCATGTGATCAAATACTTTTCTGAAAATATCGCACTGAATTAAATGTAAAGTTGTAATTCCGCTTTTAATCTCCAAACGTACTTGACTGATTTAGGACTGAAACTGACAAAAATGTCATATAAGATTATTCACTAAAATACTCCATTACGGAGGTATGGGAAGTTTTTTAATACCACAGGTGAATAACCCTCTGCATTACTAAAGGAACCTCCAGGTACTTTGTGCGAGAGGGGGCTACATATTTCGAGACAACGGACACACACCTAATATCCGAGTATGCTAGACTTAATTCCTGTTTTAGAAATAATCCCAACTCATCGACCGGGGATTGTCCCGGGACTTTCAGGCGAAACTTCCCTAAAAAATTTTCTGTGCTTCCTCTTGTGTTTACAGAAAAGTTTCCCAGCTCTTTACTACTTTTAAACATTTGCTCTATTTTATTCTAGGACATGTTTTTTTTTTACCTAAAATAATTCAATGACATTTCTTTCTCAAAAATTGAATACAAGTCATGAAAAATGCAAAATACATCACAATTTGTAAATCATTTATTCAGTGCCGTAGTAAATACTGATAAAAATGAGGAAGCAGATTACATTTTGGCACCGATATCAGCAACAATAAAAAATAACTAGGTCCATTTCACAATAAAAATTAGGTTAGATGTAAGTATATTTTAAAACGAGTTCGTACAAATACACAATAAAAGTACTTGTACGTATATGCTATTCTAAAAGAGCTTACCGGTTATAAATAATATGAATTTTGCAGTGATTTATGTCAGTGTTTCGTAAATTCGTATAATTTGTTCACACTTCGCTTTATAAAAATTTCTCATGGTATGTACATAAGGGTACCCTTCTAATTTAAAAAATGTGCAAGAGGCATAATAAGCAAAATAAATTTAACGATCCAACAAATTTCTTAAGGTACGTTAGTCGTATTTTATTTGATGAGTGACATACACTATATATACGAATGTAATTTATTTTCACGAGATAACGGTCCCTTCTGGTCAGTTTTCTGCCCAACCTTGTGTTCATATGTTAAGATGTAAAACTCTGCTTCGTCCGAAGCAATTTTATTCTCAACTTTCATCATTAAACTGCTATATATTTTATTCTTTATCTAACTTTCAAACATGTGTTTGTTTTAGTGACCCTTAAAAAGAATATTGCGAGGAAATTAAATTTTATGGCATCTGCACGTTGGCTTCTATATATCTATATGTACTAGGTGTCCGAAAGTTGAACTGAAACTGAAATTTCGATAACTGAATATTTCTAATTTGAGCAAATGAAATACAGGTATTTAAATTTCGGATGTGACTCCAGAAATTTCAAAATTGTAAAAATGCATGTTATTTTTGAGCATATATCTATAATACCCTTGCCTGAAATTCGGGCGTTACTAGATATAATAATGCTCTTATAAAATTTAAAAGAATATTTGATTTTGAATAAAATGCTCTCATGGATACAGATCCATCCAAATTGTTATATATAATCTGATTGATTATAAAGGCCCCGGGCTATAGTTCTTTTATTTTCACTCAGATATATAATAAAGCACATATACAGGGTATCTCACCAGGAACTGCATCAACTGATGTAGGGAAAGTACGCACCAGACAATTTTTAAAATTTAGGGAGCTACTAATGGCAGTGCAGCCAATCCAACTTAAATAATTACAAGTATCTGGCACTTCCGGTTATACCGGAAGTCGATACCAAATTGCTTATTTTAAATAGAACACCCTATATATTTTAGAGTTTTCGAAAAGAGCATAAAATTCTGAGTCAAAAACATGTAGGATGCCCTATGCCTAAACTCAGCTGTTTCAAAGATATTTAAATGAATTGCAACAACGAGTTGAATATTCAAGCGAAAGCATCAAGAACAAACCGGGCATCTTTGAACGTACCAGTAATTCGATGATATATCTCATTAATTGTTGTATCGACATGAATCGTGGATAATTTAATCATTTACTTTAAATTTTTTAGCTTGTTGAAAGTGTTTCATCATTAATATTAGAATAATATCATTTAACTAAAATAATTCTATATATAAATATTAACAAACCCCTAGAGTTGTCTCTTTTAATTTGATCAGTGTGTTTTTGCTTCTTTTTTATTAAGTAATATTTCATCGCGGAGGTTTTACGTTGAAGATATTAATCAAATTCAATAACACTGTAATAAATAAAAACTATTTTCAGGGCGCTCTCTTTAAAGGTTTGTAACTCCCTTAGGAATCTTTTTGGGAATATGACAATTTTTTCTTATTTTTATATTTACAATTACTCTAGAGCAATCTTGTATTTATTAGTCTTGCTTCATTACTGTAATAGACAAGAGATAGTTATAGTACCTCCGTGAATTCTAGATTATTTTTACTGCACACTCTAGGCCGCCACCAGTATGAGGCTCTTTAAAATCAATAATATATATATGTTTTATTCTCTTTACCAAGAGTGAATAGATTCATCATGAAACTATTATAAAGTTAAAATGTAGTAGACATTTAATTTATCAGTCACGTAACATTGAAATGAATGAGAGAATTGTCTCACAAGCTTAACGTGAATACAACTTTCTCTTGTTATAATGATAATATATTGTCATTATTAATTAGAAACACTAACAATTATTGTAAGCATTAAATAATTAATATCGAGTTAGATAGTTTTAAAGGCAAAGTTCACTGGAAACATAAAGTTTGCGAAATTCTGTTCTTCCACGTAACTTTGTATCCAGATTAAACCTTCATTTGTAATGTTATTCATCGTAAAATCAAACCCAGCGTAACATTACATCGCTTTATCTGACATGTAATGAAAATAAGAATATTAGATAAGAGCATTATCTGGTAACCAAGCAATTCTACATACAAGTAGTTAACTAAATTTTTGCTCAAATCAAAGTAAATTTCATAAGTCTGTAATTTTCATGGCAAATGGCAACAAAAGTTTTAAAATCATGGATGGTCGGTTATTTACTTATTAATTTATATTTACATGATTTTTTGGCCAATTAACGTATATGGGTTATTCTTTTTACAAATCGCACGGATTTCATGAAAAAAAAAACTTGACATTTTAGATTCGTCTGAAATTTTTTTTTACAGCTTCTATACGTAAAATTAATTGACACGTATTTCAGGATTTTGCTTAAAAAAATTTTATTCCGAAAATATCCATTTATGAAGTTTTGGTATTTTGCTGGATTTTCTCCAATCGTCTCATACATGAAATTTATTATCTCCAGCTGTACTGATCGGATCGATGTCATTTTTTTACAGTTTACGTGTTGTTACGTTAGCTTTCTGAAAGAATAAAAAATTTTTTTTTTAATGTCAGCATATCAAAAATAATAACAATTTAATTGTTTAAATAATTGTTAGATGCAGTTGCCCCCAGGTTTAGTTAATTTTAAAAAATACCACTTCATTCTTCATTATGTTCCTTAGAAAATCGCATCGGTGAAAAAGTGGTATCTCTATTAGATCAAAAGTTATTAAATATTTTCGAGCGCTTGTCAGGCGGCGCGCTCCGCGCACCTCAGAGTTCTCAGGCATTTGCACCTATTTTATATTAATGAATGTTTACCGTATTGCGTAATAGTTTGAAAATATTTGTTGATAACATTAATGTATAAAAATTAATATAAATAATAAAAAGATCATTATAGTTACTTCCCGGTTACTAAATTAATATTGAATATCACGACGTGAGAAAATAAAAGTAAGAAACTAAATTTAAACACTTTGATTTATTAGTTTCTGAGTAGTATACAAAATGTTTTTTTTTTGTACAAAGTATACATTTTATTTCATAATTTTAACTTCAATTGCTATCAACCCTGGTTGATAGAATCAATTACTGCAGATACTGTCACTTTGTCTTCTTCAAAAGATACACCGGGACTTTCAGGAGAACGTTTCCAGTTAACGTCATTACTTTCCAAAGCGTCAAAATCAGAATCATTAATTTCCTCCTTCTAAAAACAATGTAATTTTTACATACATCAGTTAACCTGAATTTATTTTATAATTTTAGGATATTTTAGACCTTGTCTCATATAATGAATGAAATTTTATTAAAGAAATTTGCTTCGAAAATATTACTTACAGTTGATTCGAACTTCTTTTCGCGATTCTTGCGTAACTGAAACAATTTAACACGGCAAGTATTACAGATTTTTCGCTGAAGGAACTCATCCGTTACCGGTAAGTTAAGAGCCACTAAATGTTGCTTCGAAACTGGTCTTAGATTTTCTCTTTTACGATGTGAAGACATATCGAAGGGATTGAGCCTTGATCTACTTTGATTTTCGGACCAATTGACGATTTTGATGCTCTCGGCATTGTACCGACACTTTATGATTATCGCTAGTTCTAGATTAAAATATGATAGTAATAATATGGCATGCGTATACGACGTTGTCGAACAACAGAATGAAAACATTTACATATATTTAAAACTGAAGGGAGCTTGACTGCACGTTCCGCGCCCAACGCCCGGCACGGCGACTCCGGGCGCGCCGCCTGACAAGCGCTCGAAAATATTTAATAACTTTTGACCTCATAGAGATACCACTTTTTCACCGATTCCATTTTCTAAGGAACATGATGAAGAATGAAGTGGTATTTTTTAAAATTAACTAAACCTGGGGCAACAGCATCTAACAATTATTTAAACAATTACATTGTTATTATTTTTGATATGTTGACATTGAAAAAAATTTTTTTATACTTTTAGAAAGCTAACGTAACAACACGTAAACTGTAAAAAAATGACATTGATCCGATCAGTACAACTGGAGATAATAAATTTCATGTATGAGACGATTGGAGAAAATCCAGCAAAATACCAAAACTTCATAAATGGATATTTTCGAAAAAAAATTTTTTTAAGCAAAATCCTAAAATATGTGAATTAATTTTACGTATAGAAGCTGTAAAAAAAATTTCAGACGAATCTAAATTGTCAAGTATTTTTTTAGTGTGCGGTTTGTAAAAGAATGACCCATATGTTTGGTTGTTTGGCTAATAGTAGATAATGTTCTTAAAATAAAAATATTTTACCAACAAAATCTAAAGAAAGAGAAAGATTGAAAAGATTTAAATAAGTTACAAATCCTTGATCGCATCATATTATTGAAACATTTTTGTTAAATTTGTCAGAATCACAAAACATTCACTTTGAATTTGACGACTGTTTCAACCGGTGGCGTAGCTAGGATTTTGGGTGTCTATGCAAAAATTCATAATGGTTCCCTCCTCTTGGATGGGGGATAAGGCTGGTAAAAACAGTACAATATTTTTATAACGCAAATACATTCTAATGTATAGTACAGGGTGACAATGAAGTTTGGTCGCCAATTCTTGAAACCACCCTAAACACTGTACTGAAATCTTTGTTTTTAAATCATAATATTTTGTTACCTGAATTATATTAACAAGTAGATCTAGCCTGACATTTTTCATAAAACATTTGGTAAAATATGGGTCGCCAAACCGTATTTTGACATTGTTCACAGAAAAATGGTCCAAAGAGAAACTTCTCGTTAAAAAGTGTTGGTAAATTTAAGTGACCGTACAAGATCAGACAACCGCGAACTTTTGTTACACGTCAAAAGATTGGCAACATCAGAGAGAGAATTCGACGAAATCCAAATCGATGTATGCCAAACATGGCTATGGAACTTGGAATAAGTAGAGAGAGAAGTATATTGCTTCAGCGCACTGTTGAAAATTGGCACAGTTTGGTCCTATTTATAGATGAGAGTTTTTACTATGAATGAAATTTTAATAAACAAATTTCTCGAATAATTTCTCGTGCTATAGAAGATGCTAGTAATAAAAATAGATACGTTGCTAAGTCAGATCATCCTTTGTCAGTAATAATCTGAGCAGGGAATTATTGCGGATGGAAGAAAAAACTTTGGTGTTTATCGACCAGGGGAATAGGATTACTTCATAAGAACGTGTTTGAGATCTTAGCTGAACCATGCGCATATCAGTATTTTAGAAACCGTCGATGGACTTTCCATTAAGACTCTGCAAGGCACCATACAGCAAATGTCACTATTGCTTGGATTCGAAAGACTTTTCCAGACTTCTTTCGTCTGAACTATGACCTTCATTTTCGTCAGATCTGAATCAAATGGATTACGATATATGGGGGTATCTATAGCGTAATTTGAGAACCTTAACACTAACAACAAACAACAGAAAACAAGCTTCCATACAAATTAAAGTTGGTAATAAAATTTACAATGTTTTTTAAATATAACTGAAACTTAAAATTTTATTAAATAAATTTAAAATTTTAGGTCAGAGATGTTTCATTTTGATAACACCTATATCACTTGTTACTCATAAAAACAACAAATTTTCTGGACTAGGGTTATTTTTCGTACAAAACTGATTTTACATTTACATTAGACCCCATTTTTTGAGGAATTGAGTTTGGCCAAATATAGACATTGGTTATAAGAACTCTAATGTGAATAATTTAATTTCCTGTTTTTGAACTAGTGTTGTTTTTGAAATCAAGGGTTTTAATTATTACCAATGCTTTTTTGCAGGAAAAAGCTTAGGTTACAAATGTTTATAATTATTATTTATTATATTTTCTTTGGTTTCTAATTTTGTATTGATTTTTAATTTCCAAATTAATCTAAATTAATTACAATTAATTTCTTGTAATGAATAGCTTATCAATCTTAAAATTAATATTCGTGTAAAAAATTTAGTGATACTCTAGTGTGTAATGCAGTGCATTGTGCAAAACACTATGAGCTTATTTTTCAAATTTATATAAGGTTCAGTTCCTTTCCTTATTCATCGTTGAGATCTCCAAAATTTTATTATTAAAAATTTTTAACTAAAATTGTCGGATTTATTAAATAATACTGCTTCCGCGGCAATTGTATTTAGATTCCAACATATTTTAAAAAATATTGTGAATTATTATTATTGAAAAATAAAATGGTGATACTTTATTTTGGTGATGGAGGATGACGTTTTTTTAACACCACTTAACATAGGAGATTATTTCCCATATATGTGCATCTCAGAATTTTTGAATAGTTATCTCTAACTTCCATTTGTATTACATCACCTCGTATTACTTTTTTAGATACAATTTTCGTATTAATCCTAATGTATTTAATTTTTGTGTTTATTCCTTCGCCTGTTATTATCAATTAGTATCTATCCTTTGGCCTAATTAATACAACATACATGTTCTTCACCATCGTTCTAAGTTTTTTCGTTTCTCAAATAATCTATACCAGTAACATTAAGCAAAAAATGTTATTCTTCACCTGATAATGCTTTCGCATGTCTTCAAAATCGAGATATACGTACTTTACTATCATTTACAAGATATCTGCCGATAAATTATACTTATTTTACAATAAACACGACTGCATTTTTTATTCGTATTTTGCATGGAAATAAATGTACGTGGATAATTATATCATAAGTATATTTTTAAACATAAACATAAAACACATCACATAAATTAGACAACCACCAAACCAAAGCCGAAGCTGCTCGGACAGGGGGTTGCACAGTTGAAAAAAAATGCGGACAGACACAACCAAACCCTTCGACTTTGCCAGAATCGAAACCGGGATTTGTACCCGGGAGTCGATAGGCTGTAAACCAACTACGTTTATCACTTAACGCTCTGACCCACTGCGCCACCGAGCTACTGATATAGTTTTTAGCTTTATGTTATGTTGATATATTTTTTTTAATTGGAATAAATAGTAACTTTTATCCTTTTTTATGCAATGAAGATATAATATAGTCATTCACTGAATAATAGCTAATTGTATAACAAAGTAGGAAAGCGTAACATTTCTTCCCGCGGATGAAGTTTAAGTAATCATCCAAGGGATGAAATGACCCTTCCTTCCATGTTATCCATATGATCTTTTCTATGTTCTCTAATATAAAAGACGGATGAAAGGGAAATAATATTTCTTAAATGTATATGTATATGTATATTATGAAAGTTTTAATAGTAAGCAAGCCGTGAATATTAAAATACCAGTTTCAAATGCGGTTGTTATAGTGACAAAATATTGTAAATCGTAATAAAAATTGAAATGTTAATTATAGTTACTTATATTTCTAAAATGAGCTGTATGTTTAAAATTAATAAAACACTATAACACCTTGCAATGAGTGCAAGTAACGCTTTAATTTTAACGTCTATTTTGACATGGTAACTATGGTAACTATGGTAATAGTCGAAAATGCGGGTAGAAAATACTTTCCTCTCTAGGGAGGAAAGCTATTTTGCCTCCCTAGGAAAAAAAAAGTACCATTTTCTACCCGTATTTGAGGGAGGAAAATATTACTTTCTATAGAACTCGTAAAAAAATATTTATCTTTTGCATTGAATTGAAAGATAAAAGATGTGGATGTTCTTTATTCATAGAGAATATGTATAAATTATAAAATTGAGAAGTATACACATAACTCCATTTTAAAAAAAAAATTCAAGAAATTTTACTTTTTCTTTTTTTGGGACTTACTACCACATGAATAATTTTTCATTATCTAAAAAATATAGTTAGTTATCCAGTATATTACTGAAAAATATATTGGGGTAACTAACTATATTTTTTAGATAACGAAGAATTATTCATGTGGTGGTAAGTCCCAAGAAAGAAATAGAAAAATGTAGAGAATGCCACAAATAACGTTCAGACAATATTTAAAAATGAAGAAAGTTAAATTGAAAGTCGCGAGGTAAGAGTTCATAAGAAATATAGACTTATTTTCTGCATTTTTCTACATAAATTATAATTATGCAACTCTTTTGATTTATTTATTTTTGTTTCAGGTAAGTGTAATAAACATCTTTTTAAAAGCATCTGCTTCCTGCACCTCGGTAAGTGATAGAAATATATTTTATTGACTTGGTTACTTAACCTGCAGAAAGAGCATAAGAAATTTATGTTTGGTTTTGTACAGAGACATTAGAAAACACACAATGTAATTTCAATTTCTATCAAATTAAAATTACAATTTTTTTAAAATGAATTTGGTTTAAAATGGCGTCCATATTAACTTTAACTAAACTGAAGTTCATTTAAATGGTGTCATGAAGAAATATTGTTACCATATCAATAAATAATAAGCATGAATATTTAAATTTCATTTTTATACAGGGTGTTTTGAAAAGATTGGAATACCGCTTAGCTCCCAAACACTTTGAAAATACGGTCAACTTTTAAGAAAGACCTTACGTGATTTTCACGTCGGCGTGCCCGCTATTTTCAATCTAATTTTCTACGTGTTGTCGTTGAGGTCACGTCCAAAAACAAACGTTTCTTCAACGTCGAAGTTTAGCTAAAATGGCCCCATCTAGTTAAAAATAAACGTAGAAAGCACGTCTAGAAAGGAACGCACTTTTAACGTAAAATTTTACACTTCTTTAAGACGTAAATTGTAAAAGATACTTTTAACGTGGAAATTTAGTCAAAATGGGACTTTGTCGTAAATATTAAGTAAAAAAATTACTTCTACGATACTTCAACAGCAAACACGGCATATGGTGCCAAATTAAATACACAAGATTGTGTAAGGTATCCTCTATTATAAACGTTACAAAATTGTTGGTTATAAAATTACGTGATTACTACGTCACTACGTTATCCCTTTCCTCACATTATAAGAAATACATATTTTCACCGTAAATGTTTTAACAACAGTAAAAAATGACCATAATTCAACGTTAAGAGTACGTTGAGAATTTTTTATGTGTATTATTTTAACTTATTTCAATGATATATTTATTAAGAAAGATGAGTTTCAACCACTTCAACGAGATTTTAATGTTGAAAATACGTCCTGGTGCCTCATGGGCTGTAGTTTGTTTATATCAAATTAAGTTGATTTAACCCACAAAGTAGAGGTTTAGCTTTTTCTTTTTCAAAATAGAGGACGGTAAACTTTTTTCTTTATTATCTTTTTTTTCTATTTCAGCGACAATTTTAAGTCGATATGTGTCATACATATCGACTTCAAACATGGTAAAGGTATGTAATAAAATGTGAATTATTATTAGTAGGACGTAAACAGTAAACATGTGTCTTTCTGTTTTAAAATGCAACCGGTAAATGAACAATACAAAAATAGTGTCATATTTAAGCTTATCAGGTATTAATACTCTGGTTTCATGTTTTATATGCTTTTCGGAAACTCATTCTTAGCAGTGGAAACAAACGGGAATGTTTCAGTACATTTTATGCCTTCGCTCATTAATATTAGTTTTAGTAATATGCGATTAGAGACAAAGCCCCATTTTTGATCATATTCTGAATAATAGGTAGGAGTTAGTTGACGTCAGTATGATAGTTGCAAGCTGCAGCTCAGTCATTAAAAAATCTCTTTACTAAAATTGGTCCATTCCAGACCCAATTGTCCCTTTGTGCGAATAAACTAAAATTAACCTGCTTTGGAGTGTTAATTGCGCACGTCTAATTCAGCTTCCATAACCCAGTCCTATCTCATAATTCAATTTAAAACCATACGTGCTGCTATTGTGATGATAACAAATATCTGAATTGCACCAATGCTTTAAGAGTCGAGCTTCCCTCGGTAGTATGCTGACAGGTGAAACTTTTAGTATTTCTTCTTCTGGAATGTATGCTACAAAACTACTCTGAAAACTGGGTAACACTCCTGACACTTAAAATGTGAAGGTTTCTAACATCTTCATAATCCTTTCATGTAATTTTAAAGCGACACCCTTTTTAAAAGAGCCGTAGGAAATTTAATTAAAAAATAGTTGCCAATTTATTTCATCACTT
The DNA here is from genome assembly GCA_029963845.1 of Rhamnusium bicolor. NCBI lineage: Eukaryota > Metazoa > Arthropoda > Insecta > Coleoptera > Cerambycidae > Rhamnusium > Rhamnusium bicolor. Next base: position 45,632 of record JANEYF010000685.1, on the reverse strand, counting down.
ATTCGGTAGCCGTACTTTACAGTCGCTAATTCTGCGGGATGTGGGAAGTGGCTATGGTTAATATGCTGGCGCGACTCACGTGTGGCGTCAGAGGCCACGAGAGGACGGTCCAACGTCATGTAACGGGAAATAATAATAATAATAATAGATATAGATAAAATATATTTACACGTGTCCTGTATGCTAGGAGACTGTGCTGATCCAGTCTTCCAGCAGATACACGAACAGCGTGGTGTCAAGAAGGGCATGGCAGGTTGCAAGGATAGCCTGCTGATAGACCGCTGTATTACACAGGATTCTGTGCAATACAAGAGAAATATATCGATGGCCTGGATTGATTACCGTAAGGCATTTGATACAACATCGCACGAGCTATTGTTGCACTTGCTCGAATGTATTGCGGTACCAGCACCACTAATGAGATGCATAGAATAGCTGCTGCAGCTCTGGAATACTCGCTTCACCATAACATCAGGTACAGAGCGGGTCACGACAAAGCAGGTGGCCTTTAGGAGAGGAGATTTCCAGGGTGAATTCCTGAGTCCTCTCTTCTTCTGCAACTTATTGTTATCGTTGTCTGTTGGGCTCCGCCAAACCCGCGGATATCAATGTGGATCACCCAGCGACCTGAGGCATAAGGTCACCTATCTATTTTATATGGACGACCTTAAACTTTATGCCTCCGGAGAGCACGAATTACAGAACGCTCTTAGGGTAGTCGAAGAATACACGCGGGAAAATGGTATGGAGTTCGGGTTGGACAAATGTGCAGTTGTCCATCTCAAGAGAGGACGATACCGGGAATTCTCTAAAGATGCGCAGCTCGCAGATGGAAGCATCCTAAGACATCTGGATGCCAGAGAGACCTATACGTATCTGAGAGTGCAACAAAGGCACATCCAGAATGTAAAACAAATAAAGGATTCTCACCGTGGCATGTACATTTTTTTTGTAGAAACAATCCAGCATTTAGCTGACAAAATACTAAGTAGCACCCTAAATAATCCAGCATTTAGCTGATAAGATACTAAGTAGCATCCTTTAAATTGGTGAACGAAATAATCCCAAAACAACGATGATTAACATCCACTAAAATAATTTTGGATCAAAATTTCAACCTCTGACTACTACAAGACACAAAATGTAGATACGTCAACTCACTAAGACGACTGACTATGAAAAGAGAGGAAATCAACCGATGTAGTTATCACGTGATAGAAAACACAGAATCGCAGAAAGTCTAGCCAGAAAATATCAAGGTCGGTCACCTGTCGAATGAATGTGAAATTATGTAAACACGTATCAGTACTTATCAAGACAAATATAAAATGTAAAACGTTAATTAGAAAAGTTAGAAAGATAAGAAAATTATATAAAGTAATATTCATGCAAGGTGAATCATAAAATACCACGGCCTGAGATTCGATTATTTGCAGAATCCATAAAGTTTGTCGACCCTAGTGCTAGTAGTTGAAGTGCGTTCCATTAATGTAATTAATGTACTATCATACTTAGCTTAAACGGTCTAAGTAGTAACAGTCTGGAATTATTTTGAAAACAACCCAACTATTATTCAAGGTATGTAATTTATAAATAATGTTAATTAATTAGTTGACTTTTATATTTAATATACATAAATATTTCTCACAATGATGAATTCAACCGTAACAATATACAAATACATATGAGACTGTAGTAATATGGATGTAATATATTATTACTGTATATACATTTGTATGGCGATATCTGAGTGTTGAATTATTTTAATTAACGATACAAAATTGCAAGAATTAATTAAAGCCAACCCTTTGCCATGGTGATATATGAACTAATGATTTGTTTTGGTTCAATGGATGGTGACAAATTTATTAAAACCACGTTTTATTGGATTTAATGGAACTTTTTTTCAACTCGTACATAGTGAAATAGGTAATGAAGCACTTATCACGTAAATAAAGTATGAATTATAAACAACTTTTAGTTTCTCAGTTTTGACGAAAATTAATATGATACAAAGGTTCAAAATGTTTAATAGCAAAGTTTAGATATGGCTATATGACAGGGCAATATTGCCTGAATACTGTCGTTAGCTGACTATGCTCAAACCAGCATGGATGCCTAATAAACTTGTTAATAATTTGCTTAATCATACATTCAAAATTTATTATAGCTTGCGCGGAACTTTGCTTGCCTCTTAACGCCCCTTCAGTGTCTCATTTTACTGGGTGATAGTGGTTCAATAAAGTAAGCCATTGAGTTCATTTTAATACATTTCAAAACGAAAAATAAACACATATTTATCAGTATTAATGAAATGAAATTCAAGTGCAAGGCTATTTAAAATAGAAAAAATATATTACTGACATTTTTATTAACAGTATTAGGTTATCTGAATAAGTTTAATAACGGAGAATTATTTAAATCTATTTGGTCGTTTAATATGTTGTAATTTTTATTCCTATTTAATTTATTTATTTCTAGCGCTTGTAATAGATTAAGCTTTTTGCTTTTTTAACAAATATGTAATATTTTAGGTTGATGGTCATCAGTTATTGTATGACCAGAATCTGTTAGATGTTTATGAAAGTTGGAATGTTGTTTTTGTGTGTGAACAAATTCTCTAAATCTTACCCCGAACGATCTACCTATTTGACCTACATATGAGGCGTTACTTTCTGGGCAATCTAACCGATATACATCACATTTTTTAGAGATATCAGTTTTCTGTTTTGCATTGAAAATATATCTGCCTATATTTTTGTTAGAACTAAATGATGTTTTAATATTAAATTTGGAATATAAATCACACCATAATATAATTTACTATCTTGAGAAACTCCTATATTTAAAGACATAAATAACATCTGTACAAATTTCAATTATATGATCAACCATAAAGTGACCCATTCTTCTATTCAGTTCAGTTTATATTTAAATGAAAGTAAAATCTGTGTATAATTTAGTCTACTTGAAAATGTCTGAATAGGATGAAACTAGTTGTAAAAGTAACAAATATACTGAAAATTAGACAAGTAATAAAAAATTGTTTATAATTTTTTAAATTATACTAAGAGAAATTCGTCTCTGATTATACAAAAATGGTTTTCACACCATGGTGTTCATTACAGGTTTTTAATTTTTATAGTATCTTGAAGCATCATATTAAATTATTAAGTATTTCTGTTTTCCAGTTTTCCAACACAATGTTCTAATTACGTCGAAAAATTTGGTAATTTTAAGAACGCGTGGGTCGCGTTTGGGGCACTCACTATCATATATTTTTTGCCCGAGTAATATTCTTAGTTTAAAGTCTTTACACCTGTTTACATCAGTTGTTAGGTGGAGAGCCATTATTATCTGAGAGGGTATTTTCTGAAGCGAAGACCAATACAAACAGTAACACACTACGACAATAATCGAAATGTTTTATACAAATACGAAAAATGTGACAATTATAAAGCTTCTATATTTTGTCAATAATTCATGTTAGTAAACATAATGGAAGTCTTTTTACTTCACAATTTTCTTTAATATTTTATATGTTTTAATAAATGTTTGTTAGATAAATAGAACATATCAAGTTTATTAACATTCTAGTATAAGTAAATTAGAAAATGAAGATGACATATATGTATATTTCGCTAAATGGGATATACTATACAATTGAATTATCATGAAAACATCAATTAAGTCTTTATTATTTGAAACTTTTCAAACAATATACATGATATGCATTGTATTCTCACAAAACTGGCTACTTTAATGATAAATATAACAATATCTCTTATTTCTATGTACATTAGTGCTTGTAAGGCACTTGTATCACATAATAAAATTAGTACAGAACGGAACATTTTATATGATGACAGAGTTATGTAGTTGAGATAAATTTAATAATTTTACATTTTTTAATAATAGTTCAAGTTTCTGTAAATCTTCAACTGCAATTCTCATATTCTTTCTAGATATTTCGTTACCTTTCGCAGAAACAGACATAAATTTAATGATATACAGAAAAACGAATGGGACAAAAAATTAAAGATCCTTCCTTCTCGCCTCTTTAAATAGACTGTATATTTTATTAATATTTAACACATAATAGAAACGTTTCTTTAATTTGCTGTTTTTTAAATACGAGGCATTATAATCATTAGCAACTGAAAGTTCTGGAAATAAAAACCGAATTACACTAGAAAATATTGGATAAATAACATTTTCCATAAATATCGAAGTTAATAAAATGATATTTATTATATCTGAAAATTAACAATTTTAATTTTTTTTATAATTCTCACAAACAGTTGCATTTACAACAAAAATGCAAGCGAAAAAATTTGCAGAATCATAACGTAAAACTTCATAAGCTATTTACAATAATTTCAAACGCAATAAAAAAAGTGAACCTTGCAGTCAAAACTAGAAGGGATGTGAAAAAAAATTATTTAGTTTTCCATTATACTTCTAATATGTAAAATATCGTTACGTGATTTAGTATATTGAAATTAGGAAAATGAACGGTATAAATTGAAGAGTTTATTCCTTACATCCAAATATGAAAAAAGTTTCCTAAGAACATGGGTCCGATAATGCTTCCGAGATGTAAGGTGGCTATCGGGAAATGAATTCTAACAAAAAACGGTTTTTTAATATCCACGATATTTTTCTTTCAAATTGGAAATTTGCGTCCTTCAAACAATTTTTTTTTTCATAAACAATTGTCGGAACAGGACCAAGGATAAAAAAATTCTACCTCTCTTATATTTCGTTTAATTCACCTATAATAATTTCATTGATTTCTCCAATCATATTTTAAACTCAGTCGTATTGGTAAGGTAATAATTAAAAAATTAATTTAGAGACGTTAGACACAAGTTAAAAACAAGTGGCTGTAGCCAGAGCTAAAAGTCATATTTTTGTATTTTTAGCACATGAATTTGTGTCATAAGTAACATTAAGAAAGAATAAACTTAGAAGGTATTGGCAATCAATTGCATCTTTAAATAACATAAATATTTTGTTCGTGTTAACTCTGGATTGAAATGAATCAATACCCAACATTCTAGAATCGGAAATGGAGTTTACGTTCAGCTTAAAGATTAAGAATTTAACAATATTTTTTGTACTCCTTTTAGCTGATTCATATGATATTGATATGTACGTGACTATGTAATACTTCCATATTCTAGTGTGTCCCGATACAAACAATTGAATAATAGAATTATAGCTGGAAAGTTCGCAAATTGTTGGCACTATTTAATAACAAAACCACACAATCCGTATGCCTTATGTAACGTTCGGTTAGTGTGAAGTATAAAGGACATTTTATGCCCAGATCTGTGTTGGTAGGAACTCTTGCTAAATTGTGCGTTTTAAAATATCATAATTAAATCTTAACAAACTTTTTTTTAGCGAATATTTCATTTACTAATGTTTAAATCGAAAAATTTCTATTGGCACCACAAGACGACGTGTGACAAGTTGTTTTGAATCATAATATGGCAATCATTGATTGATCTCACTAACTTAAATAATTCAATGAAATCAGCAAAAAGTAATATATTTCAAAACTTTGTCGTATTCGATAAGTCATTGATGAAGAGTAAAAATGAAACAGACCCCAGGTGCGAACCCTGACGTACATCTGAAATCTAGTTCCTTAAATTTATATCTATGAATAAAATACAACAATTTGTTTACGATTTATCAAATTTGTGAAAAGTAGACTGGGTCAAATTCCGTAGTAACACAGTGGCGTCAGCGTGTATGTAAATAACGGACAATGCATTTATGTTATATTACATACCTAGTGTTTAGAAAAATTTTGAGCTTTCAACTGGTCTTTACAGTCGATAAAAGCGCAAAGAAAACACGTGAGAACGAGCAATAAAGTTTATAGATATACATAAAATTGCTGATTTTCTGAAACACGCGTCTTTATTTTAATAATTTGTGTACCACTTAGGAGATAAGTCCAAATAGAATCTTTATTGTCTTACAAGGGGAGGGGCACGACCTTGGGAATTTATTTTGGGATGAGACTTCGTGTAATAATTGTACTTCTTTAGGGTGTTCACCCCTTGGAATGGCAACGCGCAACGATCAATCGATTCGGAGAAAATGACGTTTAAAAATTCAAACTCAGCTTATATACTAGTGAGGTTCTTCGAGTTCCCGCGGCGAAATAGCCTAGCCGATAACGTGTCTGCGTACGCTTGGGCGCTCGGGGTTTGAATCACGTGCACGACTTACTTTTTTTTTAATTATTTATTTAATTGTTTTTACAATTAAATAAATTTATTATTTAATATTATCGATCATTTAAATAACAATAATGTCAATAATGTTATTTTGCTAACGAAAAAGACTTAAAATTTTAAATCATAATTTAATTATAGTAATAATTTAAATTACTACCAAATAAATATACCATAATTTAATAAACTATTATTTAAAATACACTAGTACTAATGGATATAATAATAATAATAGTTTATTAAATTATAGTATATTTATTTGGTAGTAATTTAAATTATTACTATAATTAAATTATGATTTAAAATTTAAAGTCTTTTTTCGTTAGCAAAATAACATTATTGACATTATTGTTATTTAAATGATCGATAATATTAAATAATAAATTTATTTAATTGTAAAAACAATTAAATAAATAATTAAAAAAAAAAAAAGTAGAGTCGTGCACGTGATTCGAACCCCGAGCGCCCAAGCGGTACGCAGACACGTTATCTGCTAGGCTATTTCACCGCGGGAACTCGAAGAACCTCACTAGTATATAAGCTGAGTTTGAATTTTTAAACGTCATTTTCTCCGAATCGATTGAGCGTTGCGCGTTGCCATTCCAAGGGGTGAACACCCTAAAGAAGTACAATTATTACACGAAGTCTCATCCCAAAATAAATTCCCAAGGTCGTGCCCGCCCCTTGTTAGATACAAAAAAAAGTTTTATACGAAAGTTGTACATCAATCACACTACAATTTAATGTATTTAAAACTTATACAGATTTTCAAATTTTGCCTGGTCAAATGAAGTTTTATTTCTTTAAATAGAATATATTTTTATATTTTTGGAATCCTTGAGAAAAATGCTTTACAAAATTATAAACATGTTGGGGTATAATCTCAATGTCTCATGAAATACAGTATTCCAAATCGATCCTTCAGGTGCGAGAACCAAAGTAACAAATCATCTTTGTTATTAAAAAAATGTAAATGTAAAAGAAATCAAATAGATTTTACTGTATATCGACTGGAGTACAAATTGATATATTTAAATGGTATACAATATCATCTGTTACTTTGGCTCGGCATCTGAATAGTACATTATTGGAATGTTGAGCACTCTGTACTTTATGAGATATTGAGATTATTACCTGAATATGTCTATATTTTTGAAAAGAATTTTTCTCGGGGATTCAAAAAAATATAATAATATATATCTTCTTGTTTTAATTAGCACTGGCGTAACAAATTTTTCTGTGATAATTCTCTCTGAAACATGGAAAATTAATTCTATTGACAATTATAATATACCGGGGTATACTGGCTTTTTTAATGAATCCGAAATAAATCAAAATGATGGACTAATAATTTATATAAAAAATACATTGGCAACGAACGTAAAAATTCATAAATTAACATTATTAAACATTATCAAAATTACTATTCACTTAAACAATTTTACTATAGGTATATCTGGAATCTATCGCTCATCCTCATCAGATACAAATATTTTTCCAACTGAAATAAATGACTTCCTAAACCTTACTCATGATAATAATATTGAATTGTTTATTGGTGACATAAATATTAATATTTTAAACAAACACTCTAACTGTACAAACGGTTATTTAAATATAATGTCAAAATATGGCTATATTTCATACATAAACAAACCCACCCGAGTAACAAGCGATACCTCAAGCTGTATAGATCACATTTTTATCAAATCTAGAACTAATATAAATAAATCCAAATTTTCTCCGTTCATATTAGAATCCAATTTAACTGACCACTATCCTGTGTTATTAAATATAGAAATCTGTAATAATATAATAACTACTGAAAATAATAGTAAAAATTTAATAAAAAAATTGACTATAATAAAATTTTACAACAACTGTGTCTAGAAAATTGGGATGACGTACTCAAATACAACAATAGTGATACATGTACAGATAACTTTATTAAGATATTCAAAACTCATATAAATAATGCTACCAACACAATTAAGCTACCAAACTACAAACAGAAAATTAAACCATGGATCACTACCGGTATTATGGAGTCAATAAAAAAAAGGGATCAAATAAAAAAAAAGTAATAAATGACAAGAACAATATAATGTTAGTAAATAAATATAAAACATATAGAAATAAATTAACAAATATTATTAAAAAAACTAAAGATGACTATTATAAAAATGAAATTAATAATTCAAAAAATAATTTGAAAAAAGATTTGGAAACTAATAAATGAAGCAACAAATTGTACTAAAACTAAAAATCAAAAGATAAATATTAAAGATGATAGTGGTCAACTAATAATACAGGACAGTGAGCAGAAAGCTAATATGTTTAATCAATATTTTATAAATATCGGTTCAATCATGGCAGAATCAATTACCCCATCTCCAAATGTCACAGATGAAAATCATTATACAGCACCTAATAGCATATTTTTTAAAACCCGTTGCTCAAAATGAAATAATCAAGTATATCTCCAGAGTAAAAATAATAGTGCCACAGGTTTGGATCAAATACCCGTAAAAATAATTAAATTTTGCCACATATATTTAATAAAACCTTTAATTCATATTATTAATATAATCTTCGCTACAGGTTTAGTCCCTGCATATTTCAAGGAATCCCTTGTCACACCCATTTATAAAAGTGGTTCTAGAACAGATACAACTAATTATAGACCAATATCAGTTATTAATAATATTGCAAAAATTTTTGAAAAGGCGTTAAAAAACCGCCTTGAGGAAGATTCTAATAAAATTATATCTGAAAACCAATTTGGTTTCAGAAATACTTTTAGTACCAACGATGCCATTTACAAATTAACGAGCTCTATAAATAATAGTATACATAATAATAAAAAATGCATAGCAGTTTTTTTGGATTTAGCAAAGGCATTCGATACAGTGTCTCATTCAAAATTGTTACAAAAGATGGAATATATCGGTATTAGAGGCACTGCATTGAATGTTTTTGCTACATACTTATCGAACAGAAAACAATACGTTAAAATTGAAAATCAAATTAGTCACCCTGAAATTATAAAAACCGGAATTCCTCAAGGCACAGTTACAGCTCCGATTCTTTTTATAAATAATCTTTGCAATATTTCTAATATATCAGGAAAAATAATTTCATATGCAGATGACACGGTAATTATATTTGAAGGATTGGATTGGAAAAGAAGTAACTATAAAAGTGTCATCTGATATGGAAGTAATAAAAAATTTGTTAGATCAAAATTTACTCTCTTTGAATATAGGGAAGACAAAATTTATGTGCTTTTCCATTTATACGATTAAGAATCATAATATTAACGGAATAAATATTCAAAATACAGATCTTATAATAAGTAGTTGTAAAGAAATAAAATATCTTGGTATCATAATAGATGAAAATTTTAAATGGCAGGAACATGTAATATATGTAACAGATAAAATTCGAAAAGTAATAAGAAAATTCTATATTCTCCGGAATATTCTCAAAACAAAAACATTAATAAATATTTATAATACATTAGTGGAGTCCATAATTAGATATGGCATAATAGTATGGGGTGGTGCATATGAAAATGCACTAAATCCACTAAAAGTATTACAAAAATATATCTTAAAAATAATCATGAAAAAAAGCTATCTATATCCTAGTGACAAATTGTTTAAGAAATGTTGTTGTCTGAATTTGAAAAACATATATATACTTGAAAGTATTCTTTTCATAAATAAAAATAAGGGAAAATATAATTTTCCCAGTCACTTTCACAACACAAGATCAGTCTCAAATTCTAATTTGCTAATTAATAAATATAATAAAACATCTCAACAGAACTTTATTGATTATCAAGGACCATTGTTCTATAATAAATTACCTTTAAACATAAAAAGTATTAGTAACAAAATTAAATTTCGTCATACCGTATCAAATTTTATTGCGACATCTTCCGAACTATTTAGTTAAATTTGCTACTCAAAATAGTACGTAATTATATTTGTACATCCTCCTGATTCTCCTCCAACTATCTATTGATTTTATGTATTTCTTTGTAAATAACTATGTTTAATAATAAAAATATGTTAGTATTTAAATATTCCAATTGAAAGATATTAGCACAAAACAAGCCTTTTCTGGCTTAGGTGCTACCCTCATATTAATGTAGATAATTTATATATATTATGTTTAATAAAGGAACTTGAACTTGAACTTGAATATGGTGTTCTATTTAAAGAAATAAAACTTTATATGACCAAGCAAAATTTGAAAATTCTGTATAAGTTTTAAATACATTATATTGTAGTCTGATTGATGTACAACAATTTTTGTATAAAACTTTTTTCTGTATCTAAGATAATAAAGATTTTATTTGGTCTTACATCTAAAGTGGCACACCCGGTACATTGGATTGTTTTCATCGATCAGACAACGTTAATTGCTCAGAAAACATTGCAACAAAATATAATATATTTGTTCACAATTAGCCATCTGTTGTATTCTATATGCAGAAGTGTTTCAGGTTGTCATTCAATGTATGTTTAAAATTTTTTAGTAGATTCTTTTATTCTAAATTTCAAATCCAAACTCTTCAGATTTTTCAGAACTTTTTACATTTTATAATTTTGCATAAAATTGTGGTCTGTAGGTAAAGGAAGTTTGTTTGACCTACAAAAAAATTTGGTAGTATAGTAAAAACTCCTATCCTATGAGTATGAGCCATTCTAGTTAAATTTCAAATGTTACAAAACTTTTGATTATTTTGAACCATCTGTCGTGGTTTGTAGTTTAGGATAATATTGGAAATATTAATGACCCAAGCCATTTATTATCCGTGGGTGAGTTTAATCTAATTTACATCCAACTGTACACTTTGTAATTGCCTTTCATTCCCATTTAAAGCCGGAAAATATAAAGTGATATATTTGAAAACTCTTTAATTATAAGTAGTTAAAGTTTCTTCAGTAATTATTATTAATTGTATAATACGTCTTAGAAGTTTATAAGCTGGAATACGAAAAAAAAATTAAATTGCTGCAGTTTCATATTAAAACGTTTGCAGTTGGTGCAACACAGCGATTAACTTAAATTACTTTAATTAGGGGGAAAATTAAAACACTTACATTTTTAAATGAAACTCTCAAATTACCCAAACCAGAAATAATTAAATAGACGCCATTAGACTTAATTTGAATGTACCTTTTGACTTTTTTTGGTTTTTTATATGCTTTACCATAACACACGCTGCATTATGTTAATTCGTTACAAGGCGTTACAAGAAGATACTGCAATGTGTTGCCTCATGTCAGGCATTTAGATGCCATAATCAGAAATTTTAACATCTTAAGTATCTGCTACAAATGAATAAAAATATTTTCCAATAATTTTGTAACAAATGCCATTATTAGATTATATTAGATTGGATTGCAAATGGGTCATTAAGATTCTAGTGTAATAACATCTTCTGCAATAACCCTTATATCTATATGTACCCTCTATTATTGTGTACCCATCAATTTCTAGACTTCTTAACCTACATTTTTGGAGGGGCCTAACTCTTTAATGAAGCGATTCCGGACATACCTCCATAAGAAACTTTTTTCTTATTTTGAGGTCCTGAATTCAGATTTTAAGTTTGTCCAGTTAATCCTCAAACACACTATATACGAAGGGGAAGCTAAAAACGACTAATGAGATTTATCATTTATTTTGAATTACTTAACAGAACTTTCAGAAAATAAAACAGAATTTCATTTATTTAGTGACAACTCTAGGAGGCACAATAAAAATTATACCCTAGTTCGCATGCTTCTTGTATTAACGGACAGTACTCGATTTTTTAAAATTATGCGCTATTTGCCAGTAACGGCACATTCGTTTCTTCTATACGTTAAATTGAGACAATGCGATAGATATTTTACGGTTCACCAAATAAGTAGTGGTAAAATAAGCAGAAACAATATATAATAAATTTCAAATGTTGGTGGCCAAGTTTTACAAAAAAACTGCATATCAGAGGAGTGCTTCCAGAAGTATACCACGAAATACTTAAATAATCAAAAAAGGGGCGTGTTGAGATTTTGCAGTTTATAGATGACGCTATTAAATACACATTCCAACTGCAACAACAAGGAAAAAATATTACAGTGTTACCATAAGAAGTTGCCTAACCATTAGGAAAAATTACCATATAATTAAAAAAAAAAGAGTGATATAAGAAAATGTACGGTATTTGTAGAAAAAGAATATCAAGAGTTCCATATTTCAATAATTTTTTGGCCAACTACCACTAATTAGATGTTAAGAATTTTTTTGCAATGTTTCTGAAATACAAATTTGTTTTAATAAAACAAACTTTATTGATCTTGACCTTGGCTATGTAGTAAGGTCACGTCCATTTTTCAAAAAAAATCGTAGAAAATAAAATTTGTACTTTTAAACTAAAACCAATATCACATTATGTTAGAAATATCTTTAATTATCATTTTAAGCTATTAAAATGGAGCAAAATATATTTTAAATAATAGTAAAAAGTATTTTTCATTTTCTCGAAAATTGCTTTTCTGGACATATGATGTAGTTCCCCTCTGTACTCGTACAAATAGATTATTTGTGCCGCTTTCTCTTTCTCTAACTAGTATTTCTAATTTCAGATATCGCTCTCATTGTTTTATAAATATTAATGGATTGAATTGGATAAGTTTGTGAGCATTAGTGAGCTCTAATAATTGTCATAACTTTTTCCATTTCTCATATACTTAAAATAAAACAAAGACACAAATCATCTCTCTTTAGGAGTTAGTATAGAGGAAATAGTGGAAATATTTAAAATTTGCAAGAAAAATGTGTGACAGAATACTTTATAGGTACGGTAGGATTTATTACTAATAAATATTAAGTGTAATTTCCTAATATCATACGTATGTAAAATACGTAGATATTGCCATTAAGTAGCTATTTTTTTTTTTTGGAAGAGATATAATTTAGTTTCAAATATCATTATAATTTCATGTTTTCGTCCGGTAAGAAAGAAAATGTTAAAACGATATGAGTATAGTCTACTTCTAGTCCACAATATGAAACTTAGGACACATATTTTACATTTATGGGCTCCCTTTTTTATAAATGTATTGCTGCTGGCCTTTATAGTTGCTATATTTTTTACTTTATGGCAATAACAACTTATGTTTTCATCTAACGAAAAATATATGACATATTTGTCCACTATTAAATCGTTATTTACAGCAGCCCATATAAAAAATACAAAGGCGGACGAACAATACAACTAATCTAAAGAACAAAACAAAACAAAATCGTAGTCTACTTCTGTTGCAAATAAAGTTTTAATTGCTTAATAACTTCCCTGCAAATCATGAAGTTCAAAATGTTATTTACGATTGCATTGTTTTTAGCGATTAGGGCATATAAAACATGGAGTTGTATGGATTTTGGGCCATCAATTAATTTGTTTTTAGCTACTGGATGACGGCTATTTATTATTGTATCTTGACTAGATACAAAATGCATCGCATACATTTTGGTGTTCAACGCGGAGCGGAGTAACAACTTTTGTCGTTGGAAATATAAATTAAACTGTACCGCTAGTAGCGTCAGACTATTTTTATTAATAGCAGATTTTTGTATGTTACTAGTAAAAATAGTATAATAATACCTAAATGCATTTTGGAAGTGAAGTAAGCAATAATGTATTAGAACGCTGAAGACAATATAGAAAGTAATTAATTTACTATCAACAAAAAATGTTCTTTAGCACCAAACAAAAAGAGCAAGTATCGAGAAAAGATAAAAACTTTTTAATCTGCGATTTAAACCGTCAGCGATGGTAATTTTTCTTGTAAATTCTTTACATCGTGCTTTCTTTCGCTGCTTTCTTACAAAGTATTTAATGATACTAAATTGTCATTTTTAAAATAACAACACTCTTTGTAAGCTCCTTATCACATTTTATATAAATTTCTTTATTCCGAATATTGCTGCTAGAAAAAGTCGGTCGCGGTTAGTTGCTCCTATACGGCACTTCCTCATCATCATACTCGATTTGACAAGAAGAAAACTAATTATTTTAATTTAAAATAGCTTAATTTATTTTATCTATTTATATAAAGTAACCAAAATAAATAAAGTAAATAACATAAGTAAGATAAATGTTACCGAGACGATAGCGCAAGTTGGTTAGAGCATCGTTGTGTGGCAGAATACAATTAGCCACTGTTTTCTCTCCTGAGTTCGAGTTCCAGCTGCGGCATCTGGCAAATATCGGAGAAAATGGTTGTTGTGTGTGTCTGTCCTGGTTGAGTGGTGGAATAGCAATGTGCTAAACTGCGCCAGAACGTTAATTTTAAATAAGACAAAAAAAGATAAATGACATAAATGAGACAAATCAAACAAACGAGACAAATGAGACAAATAAGAGAAACTAGATAGATAAGATACATGAGACAAACGAAATAAACAAGATAAATAGGAAAATAAGATAAATAAGACATGTCGCATAAATGAAATAAATGATAAATAACATAAACGAAACAAACGAGATAAAATAAATTAAATAATTTATTTCTCACTTATTTCAAATTGAATATGATGAAAAAGTACTGTAGAGACTTTTTTACTTGAATAATATTCATTTTAGACCGTTTATCTCAATAATAGTTAATGTGATGAGAACATTTCAAGAGTTCTTTTCGGTACATTTCCTCATTCTGAACAATTTTTATTTGAAGCATTTTTTTGCTTTGACTCAATTTTTGTTTCGGGACCCCTTGACACGTGCCCTCCCTGGTGCACAAATTTCACTGATAATCAATAGGGTTCTTCCCTGGACCCCCAGATATTATATGTAATATTTCAGATTTCTACGTTGAAACGTGTTCGAGAAAATGATAGCACAACAATAACCAGCAACACAGACGGCATACCAATTCGGATAATTTTTCTATTTTTTTCAAAACGTTCATTGTCATGACGCCAATAATTTCTCGATATAGACGAGAAAGCAAAAATAGAAAACGGTGATAACTTACAATACGAAATTGTAATATTACACGCAACTCTTCCTAAACATTAAAAATAAAAAATATTGTATTTGAAGGAAACTGAAACTTAATTACCGCACTAGTGTTGTAATGGATCTCATTACCGCACTTATAAAATAATGGATTTCATTACCATAACTCAAAATGAATGAAATAAAGTGGTTATTTCCTAACGGCCTTAGAAAAATTACTCTTCATGACTCTGAGAGTCATTTTTGCCAGGAATGTGCCTAGCAATATTTTTTTCCATACTAAGGGAATTCTTAATCCTTCAGCAATGGAGGTTGATTTCCAACTTTCGTGTCGCTACAGTGTCAGAATTTCCGCACCTTCATCGGCTTTAATGATGCTGAGGATTGTCTAAAACAGTGTCCAGTGTATTGTTCGGTAGTAATTGGTAGTCCACGAAATCAAGCAATATTTTTTGGCATAGATATGATTACGAACAGGTACACTTTCTTTTTCGCTAATAAACAAAAAAAAAAAACGTCAATGGAATTTCAGTAGGTCGAAGTTTACTATCTCTCGAATAATTTTTACTAAGTTCACTTGTTCAATATTTCCAGCTGTCACAACAAATTCCTCAGAATCTTTGTTTTAATGTCTAGTAAATGAAGTTGGATAAAAGTTCCCTTATCTTTCACAGTTTTCTTAATCAAGCAGGTGAGCCACTTCCTCCTGCAATCTCCATCCAATCCAATAATCACAACAACCCTAATCAAAAAATGTCTAGTAACTTTAAAGGTAAAGATTTTGAGCGCACAATCTCTTAGCTTCTTAATTAAAAACTTGTCGTCGTTTAAAAATTGTTCCTTTCTTAAAACTTTAAACTTCTTAACATTGTATCTATCACATTTTCTAATCAAGAATGCTTTTAAATTAGTATATTTACTTATATCTAAATTGTTTCTTATAGAAGTCATACTTTTCGTATTGAATAATTACACGACAGTGTACAGGTTTTTTGGGTTGTGGATTTTTCTTTGAAATATGTTTACAATACTTTCTCGTTTAAGGTCTTTACTCTCATCACACCATTGCATTGGTCAAAACAGATGTAAGCAATCTCATGTTTCTTTTTGATCTTCTCAGATGCCAGTAAAGATATTACAGATGCTGCAGCTTCGATATCCGATGATTTGACTGATTTACTTATATTTTTATTATTTTCACAATTTTTAACCTTTTCCTTCGATGAAATGTGGCTAATGACTTAATTTTTGCAGCTTATGATCATATTTATATTGCTGTCATAATAACGGACCATAACACAATTTCTTTGGTAGTCCAATTAGAGATCAGAATAAAATTTCGATAATTGTAAATTAATTTTCAGCTCGATGGTGTAGTTGGCTATCATAACTGCGGGTTCGAATCCAGCCAACGGCTCTGGTAATGTTTGTAAGTCCACGTTTTTCCAGACCGCCTCGTCTTTAGATTCCGGGGCCTTCAAATTTCTATGGCGTTTATAATTTATTGAAATGTTATCAACATTTCAGAAATTCATATTTTTCAAATACTTTTTTTAACTAATTAAACGGTAGAAAATATTGTGGGTACAACGTTTGAGAAAACGTTATTAGTTCACTAATATGATTACAAAATTCGGCTGGCGCTCAATTTTGTAATTTTCGCGTTCTGAAGTAATGACCCTTAATTTCCACTACTTTTTGATAAAAAAATTACATATTTCTGCGACAGGAGTAGAAAAACATTGCTTTAAACATGTTTTGCAAAGTGGGGAACACAAATAGAAGTAAAAGTTAAAAATTTTCGCTGGACAAAAATTATCTAGCAAAAATGACGGATCATACTTAGTTTATAAAATACAAAATTATACTTTTAAGAAAAACTCATATACCCATTGTAACAGCTACTATTGAATATAGTCTAAGGAGTGACAGAGATAGTGCATGCATTCAGTCTTAATACAAGCACCATCGACATCTCAGTTCACCTTAGTCACTTGCGTGAGGATCCTTAACTCGATAGCCGACCCCAGCCTAGCCATTCTGAGAGGCATAAAGTGGGGAGAGTCGAAGCGCTCGCATTATAAGAATATTATTGCATATTCAAAAGCGGTTACCACAACGTGTGTGGAAATCTATAAATGCCAAAATGCCCTATTAATATGTTCTGTTATCCTATGCGACATTCATTAACAAATTCAAATCTGTTATGAAGTAATATCAGTAAATTGTCTGTAATTTTTTATTTGTGGCATCTTTTCTTATAATGTTTTCTCGCACTTTCTTTGGGTATTAAGCCATATTTATAAAAATAAGTTATTTTTTATGTAGCGCACCAGAAAAACAACACAATTCCACACGGGATAAATAATAAATTAATGGATCTCAAATAAGAGTTATTTTTGTTTCTTTCTTTATATTTCAACTCATAATTATTTGTTTCAAACGCAAAAATACTTTTGATATTTTGCAGATCACTTTTATGCGCAACCTGTCGAGATGGTTACTGCGAATGATAATTAAATTTAGTTAGGATAATGCGGATTCTGGTATAAAACTTACGATTTAGCTATCAACTGTTGTTAAGTTTGATGAAGTTGACGCAAATAACTTAATGGATGGGGCAGAAAGCAGCTAATTATTATTCGGGTCAGGTGCGGAAGACTCAGAGATGGATTCTCATTGTTATATATAAAATCAGTGTAAGACTGTGTAAAGTTTCCTCATAAAACACGCATAAGTTACAAAGTGTTATCATTCGCTTAATGCAAAATTATGCGGGACTTTCCTTTATAAAGTGTATTCAGTTGTTTGTGCTATCGATTCTAGCCTGTGGCAGAATACGAATTTTATGATAGTGCCAGCTTTACCATTCTGATAATGTTCGGGGAGTTGGCGTATGCAGTGTTTCATACATTATATGATTTATGTTATTGTGCAAATTCAGATTCTGTCGTATATCATCCGGGGTACTGAATTCTTGTCAAAAACACACTACCTTACAACTGAAGGAAAAGAAAATCGTATACTATGGTCCCTATTCTAAAATTATTTAAGAATTTGTAAACTTCTGTTTGATTTATTAGTTTTGTTTAAGTTAAAAATAATGGCGTTGACAGTAGACGCACGTGCCGGGTATTCGAAACACAGACCAGGAATTTTTCGTTAATCTTTGAAGGAACTCGTATCTAAGGGTGGAAGAATAACTACAGAAACGTTGAGTAACTTTTTCAGTATTTTTCTTTATGTCACTTTTGATACAAATATTAAATATCTTCTCCACCTTAATCGAATAATTAATTACCTATTCTTTAAATTTGAAACGGGAGTTAGTTTTATAATCTTTTTTTAAAAAAGTTTTAAAATCTACCGACAAATATTTACTGCACAATAGCCGCTTTTATCAACCTAGGCGTAGGCGGAGACAGCTAGCTCCAACTTTTTGTTGAATAAACTTGTCAAGAACCAATTCCAATTTAAAAAACTTTATTTCCTGACGCTGTAGTGTATATTTATTTGGACGAATTATAACTATTTAGAAAACCAACATTTTAAAATTTTTTTAATAATTAGAAATATGAGAAAATCGTAAAAATTAGTATATCGTTTATAATTGCATTTAAATAATAAATGGTCATTTTATGATACTAATACTTACCTTCTCTGTAATAAAAATATGTTTGATATATTTTAAGAAATACTATCAGGGTATGCCTGATTTTGTATATATTTTATTCTGAAAATATTCCTTTTTTTGTAGAGTTCTTGTTATGCTTCAAGTTGTCAATCCGTGAGCCCCAAAATGCTAAAAGCTAGCATATGGCAAAATCGAAAATTAATATCCTAAATAGCTTAAATTCAAATTTGTCCAAAAATCGTCCTGTGCAAAAAGGCTCTAATCAAAATTTTTGAGTTAATGGCATGTTTTGATAAGCGATATGATTTTCTATTATCTGCCAAAATTTGGAAACGATATCTGTGTCCGTTTAAGTGTAAATAATAATAATAATAATAATAGTAATAATAAAGGATGCAAGGGCCGGCAACCTCCGCGCGGTGCACCCTGGACAGGCAGAGGTAACTCTGTATGACCAATGTCGGCCGGGGGTACCGAGGCTAACCACCTGGTACTCCGTCTACTTCTGGTTCCTTACGACCTAAGAAGAAAAGCCCCTTACGATCGACTCCAAGTAGATGGGGGTCAGAGACAGGTGGGATGGGCCTCACCGGATGGTCTCAACACAGACGAAAATGGCAATGCTTACGGAAGCTTTAAGTGGACGAGGTAACTTCGGGATGACTTGCTGACCTGCCGCGAGAGTAGCGGTCATTCTGGTTTCTCTCCGTCTGCTTAGGGCACACGATTCTGGTATCCACAGTCACTAACTCTGCGGGATGTGGGGAGTGGCTGTAGTTAATGCACCGGCGCGACTCCCGTGAGGCGTCGGAGGCCACAGGAGGACTGTCCGGCATCAGATAATCCGAAAAAAAAATAACAATAGTAATAATAAATTGCCTTTATTTATAAAACTAAAACTTGCTGACAGACAGGATTAATGATTTGGCGGTATTCGACCTCGGGTCGCTCTTCCATACAACCAACAGAGAGAAAAATGTACTTAATCTAAAACCATACACAAAAAAGGGAGAAAAAAAACCAATTAACTATTTAAAAGTAACTATGATTTGACTTGTTTACTAAATAGAATTATGCTAAAAAAAAGTTTGATGTTCATGGGTATCTTCGTTAAACATTTTGACTATATTGTATGAAAAACTCCTTTGAAATTGAACCGTATTATGTTTAGTGACATTATATAGATGCCTAAAATGTGTAGAAGTTTTAAAAGTTACAAATGCAAATATCATGGGTTTGATATTTATTTATTTTGTAAACAAGGCAGGTTAAATGGAATTTGAAACTTTCATCTAAATTTAATTAATTGCTTTCTGTATATTTTTCTGAGATGTGGTCGAATTTACGCAAAAAAAAAAACTAAATCTAATGCATACGTTTTGTATTTCTTGAAGGGTATTTTTATCCTTACTTAAAATAGAGCAGGCCAGTACACAATACCACAATATACAAGATGGAATAGAATCAGAAAGTCTCATAATAGCAACTTTATATCAGAACTAAGTATTTCCCTATGCTTATATATGTACTATAATAGTTTTAACTTACCAACTGATTTTTGTACTAGTTTAGTAACGTGCGTAGAAAATCTTAACTTAACATCTAGATACTACCCTAAATTCTTTGTTTCAACAGAGAGAATCAATACACTGTTTTTCAGCATAATTTTAAAATCACCGATCACTTTGCTACTATCTTTACCAAACACCAGTGCCTCATTTTTTGATTAATTTAGAGCTAGACCATGAGCATTAAATACTTCCACAATTGTTTCCAAATCAGAGTTAATTTTATCCCCAGCTAATAAAAAATCATTGAAACAAAAGGAAAAATATAATTGCGTGTTGTCAGTATATTGATCTATTGAACAATAACAAAATTATTAATCCCGTTTGCCGTAGTACGATTGAAGCTCTCGGTCACCCATCCCGCGTCACTATAAAATTTGTCCTATAAGTTGAAGGTATATAATACATCTTCTGTTAAAATAATAAGATAAAATATAGCTAGTAATAATAATAATAATACAAGATAGATTTATTGGGGTTCAAAATAAAACAAAGAAGGTTTAGTGCCATATTCCCCAAAAAGAAACAATTATGCAGCTACGGACGCGTGTTTCGGAGGTATTGCTCCTCATCAGCGTAGCGTAGCTAAGGAATTGGATCTACAATGGGAGAGATCAGGAACAAGAACTAAAATAAGGCTGGAAAGTACAGTACACAGTACTCAATTAGTGTCTTCATGTTCCCATGTGCCACATTTGGGGCATCGATGAGCACAGTCAACACACAGAGCCCTATGTGTACTGCTCATTTCCACCTGGCACATACAAATGAAACAAGATAGATTTATTGGGGTTCAAAATAAAACAAAGAAGGTTTAGTGCCATATTCCCCAAAAAGAAACAATTATGCAGCTACGGACACGTGTTTCGGAGTTATTGCCCCTCATCAGCGTAGCGTAGCTAAGGAATTGGATCAAGAATGTGAGGCCCCAAATGTGGCACATGGGAACATGAAGACACTAATTGAGTACTGTGTACTGTACTTTCCAGCCATTTTAGTTCTTGTTCCTGATCTCTCCCATCGTAGATCCAATTCCTTAGCTACGATACGCTGATGAGGGGCAATAACTCCGAAACACGTGTCCGTAGCTGCATAATTGTTTCTTTTTGGGGAATGTGGCACTAAACCTTCTTTGTTTTAATAATAATAATATTATTTTAGTAATTTAAATTATTTGTAATAAGATTTATAATAATTTATATATTGTTTAAAACTTATTTAAGACGTAAATTGATTATTTACTATTTATTTGTGTTTGGGATAACGCATATCTTTATAATTTCATCAATAATATTTTAGTTTTTTTTTAATTATTTTTATTTCTCAGAAAAATAAATAATAATAGTAATATATCTATATTCATTAACAAAAAATAAATCACAAAATGACAATTTTCTAAAGCGATTGTTTTAATTTTCTCTTCAATTCTTGTGTCCAGGACTTGAGAAAGCTTCACCATAACATTGGAATGCTTTGACAGAAAACACATATTTTCAAATCGAAGGCTTTCTTACTCAAGGAGGATGTTTTAAGTTCAGGAACATCTTGTAGTGGCGTCTTTTTCTCGGTTTTGGGACGTTTTTATATTTCTTCTACTCATAAAACTAGCATAACAATTTTTGTGCCACCGGAGAAAATCTATGTCAACTTGTTCAATTTTTATATTTCCCTGATTTATTTTGATATCTATACGTTACTGCTTTTTCTCTCAATTCTAAAGATACTTTGAGTGTATTAAATGTTTTGTCGGATTCTTGTATTAAAATGCGTAAGGCGCTTTGACAAATCAAGCATGACTTTTTTTCTTCTTGATCTGTAAAATGAATTCAAGCTCATGTTTGAGTTTGTACTTATACCACTCTCTGTCATACTTAACAAATCTATCCTGGAGTGTCGATCATAGACCAGAAACAAATTAATTAAGTAAAATTTAGTCTGACCAACAGATTTTAGAAATTTCAAGCACAAATTATCCTAATTTACTAATTATTATTTATATATTTGTTTATAGTATATACGCCGACCACTCTACTATTTTATTAAGCAAGCTGGGAAAGACTACCCAATTTGTCATTTCATTATATTAACATTTTTAAGGAATTGTAAACTTCCTTTTGATATATTTATAATGACTTTAAAAGAGTTAATGGATAATAAATTATAGGGGAGCAGAGTGTTTCGGCGAGCATATAATTATTTTGTTTTCGTACTAACTTTACTCGTTTGACCAAAATTATGTTTAATAAAACAAACGATAAATTCAAACAATGAATAGCTTGCAGTTTTAATGTTACATAATAAAACATTATGTATGCTTTTAGAATGTTAATTTCAAGCTATAATTGTTTTGTTAATTATTATATTATTGGTGCTCTCACCAGAAATTATAGAATGAATGTTTTATTTTGATTATTTAATTTAACAATCACTGACATGCAATTTTTGAGACAACCTCACATTTAATTACTGCTCCAAAATATTAAATGTTTATTGAAAATATGTATTACCTGCTGTAGATTCTGAAAATGATAATATATGTAATATTAATTACTGTACGAAATGTCTCATAAAAGTAAAACTTACTATATTTATGTATTTTTAATAGACAGCATTTTTCAGTGCCTTTGAATCACCTCCACAAAAAAATTGCCTCTTATAAATTAAGCGAATCGACTTCTTCACTTAAGCTGTTTAAGTTCTCACATGTTTTCTCTTAGTACCTCCTCGTAAATTTTAATCTTGAGAGTATCCCAAAGATAAAAATCTAAGGAATGTAAATGGATTCCTTGAGGGTTAACGAATCAGTCCGTATTTTCCAATCCGTATAGCACTGACGTAATTTTCCACAAACACCAAAATAATGTAATCTATAAAACTATAATCCTTTTAATCATCTCCAGATGATGACAACTTGGTTGACGAAACGCGCGGCGAGTACAGTAAATAGTGTTTTGGTGTCTTGTGGAAAATTACGTCAGTGTTATCTTCACATCAAAGGTTCCAACCCAATTCACGATCCTTATAGGATAATTTTCATTTAAATAGTCTGTAGTGAATCGGACATTATGAGGAGGGGACCGTTCTTGTTACCACATTGTTTCTGACTATTACTAAAGCAAGCAAAGCATTTAATGTTCTTCTGCTTGCTGTTGCAAAAGATTCAAATAAACTTCGACCATAAGGTTTGAATTTACAAGCAGAAGTAATGGAATACCCAACAGTCATCAATCAACAGATGAAAATCCTCCTGTTCATGAAATACAACATCAAGGTCACTTTGGTGTTAATGTTTGGTGTGGACTTATTAGAAAACACCTTATGTGGCCATAGTTTTTTGAACACAAACTCATTGGTGCGGTATATTTACATTTTTTAGAAAATCATTTTCCATCACTTTGTCATAACATATCTCCCAGACTATTACATTTTGCGTGGTTTCACCAAGATGGGGCTGCTCCCATAACCCAAGATTGATTCAGAATTACCTTAATATCCAATATCAAAATGGGTGTATTGGAACCTATGGACCTATTTAGTAGCCACCCCAATCCCCAATCATTTAGATTATATTTTATGGAGAGCCCTAAAAAATATTGTAAACATCATCTGCTACCAGATTAATGTAATAAGTTCTGCTCAAAAAAATTCTTTATTGAATTTCTCAAATACCTATTTTTGTTTGGGAGATAAAGGTATTAGTTGGACTTATATATCAGCCATTTTGTTTGCTCATAGCTTAATATCTAATGATTTTTGAGAAAAACAAATGTTAAATAGGGTTTCAAATTAATACCATTTATAAATAATACTGTGCTTTAAAAATTTGGTATCCATGGAAAAAATATATGAAACGCGTAGCGACATCTAGCGTCGATGTACCAAAAGCATGATTTGTCACCAGACTTAACAGATGTAGAATTAGTTCTCAACATTTTTTTTTCCAATTTATTTAATATCTTTCCGTTAGGAAATAAAAGCCCTGAGGGGAAATTATGGGACACCCTGTATTTTGTATGTAATTACCTAAAAATGATTTGACACCATATGGCATATTTCAATTTTAACCTTATGTGATTCCAGATAGTTTTGTTCTGTAGTAGGTGTACTATGCAGGATTTGAATTTTGTTAACCAAGTTGGAGATGATTAAAACAATTTTATCCACGTTGTCTTCAGATGATGCAAACTTGGTTAGCGAATTGCAACTACTTCAGTGTCAGATCGACATAGTGAATCTACTAACCAAAGAAAAATAATAGAGTTCTAAATAATTTAGGGAAACTGCCAACTGTCCTATGAAAAAAATTATTATAAGGAAACGCAATAAATCTTTTCATTTATAAAATTTTGCTCGTATCGTAATACTACTGAATACAGATTTACGTGAAGGTGCGTATAATTTAATTTGTAGAAGATTATTAAAATGAAAAGATTTTTTAAGGAAGAGTCCTCACAAATTAAACCAGTTCTGGTTTAATTGTTTTCCTTCCGGAATTTCAACCTTTTAACGTAATATGTTCGTCGACTTTGATAATAAAATAATATATTTTCGTTTACTTTATGTTTCCTCGCCTTTTATTTGCCCAACCACTAGCCTATTTGGTCGATCGGACATATATCGGATTATATCTGAAGGAATCACTCTTCTGTGTTTCTTTATTACAGTAAAGTTCTTAATAAAGTTTCAAAAACAAGAGGAGGTACAATTCAAGAGAAGAGATGCCAAACATTTATTTTTTTTATTATATTGTTTGGAAATATCATTTTCCAAATAATAAATTTTTCTCCATTTGACTTAGATCTCTCTCTATATATTTGTGACTGATTTTCAGCATACAAAATTTTTAAAATTTTCAAAAAACATTAAAATAAGCTGTAAGAAAAATAACTATTTTAAAATTATATTTACTTAAAAAGAAACTTCAAACCATAAATTCAAGTTCTACCTTATGGCACAGATTATTAAAACAACCCGGAAGTAATTACCTTCATTTATACATTTCGAATATAATGAAATATTAAACAAATTTCAAATTATAAAATCTAAATTGATCAAATTTAAAAAACTATGTTGCTGAATAGAAAATTCTTCTCTAATTTCTGTAGTACTTATTGTTTTTGTATTTTAGGTGCCAATTAAACTGTAAAAATAAATAATTATGAAAGTAGAAGGTGTTTATGAAATTTTTAACCATACTAGGCACCACTGTCTCATAGTAACTGAAATTATTGTCAATTACTTGCAAACGTAACCTCACATGGTGTATAAGTGAATTGCTGGCGTGACGGATCGTATCAACAGCCGCAACCACTTGTTGGCAAATTTCTTTCAATATTTTAATCTCTTGTGTGTAGACTAAAGTTTTTTGATATCTATAAGAGAAATAAACGAAAAGATTTAGAGCCGGTGAGTGGTGTGGCCAGCTAATAGATCCATTTCGGCCTATCCGTTTATTTTAAAACTGATTATTTGGAACTCGCGAACTTCCCGTCGAAAATGAGGTGGTGCATTATCGTGCATGAATCACATTCTTTAAGGCACATAAACCGTCCATATTATTCTGCAAGAAATGTAAATAGTCATTGCTGTCGATTTGACAGAATGAGTGGGCCAATCAATGTAACGTTGACAATTCCAGCTTAAAGATTTAAAGAAAATCTCTGTTGAGAACTACAGCAACGTACTATATGGGGATGTCATTAGCACAAATATGACTACTATATGAATTAAATAATCCATTACGAATAAACACGGCTTCATCCATAAATAACATGTTAACAAAATTTGGGTTATCATTTCTTTATCGTAAAAACTGCTCAAACTGAATACGATAGTGATGATCTTCAGGCTGTAAGGCTTATACATGTTGGATATGAAATGGATAAAATTGAGCCTGTGTTCACCAAACTATACGGTTTGAAACATGAACTGCAGAGGCGACTGTGGGTATACTCAAGGGATCATCATCAACACGTTCCAAGATAAACTGCGTTAAGCTCGTATACGAGTTTCGTCTAGAATATGTTTGTAATGAACCCGTATCTTTAGCACGTTGCACTATTCATTTTCACTAAAATTCCAATTTTATGTACTAAAACGGCAACTGACTGAAGGGTACGGTAGGTACCTATAACATAGTAGAGGGGCAAATGAGGAGGTTACGTCATGTAGCGTCTGCCTTCGACGGTTAACGCACGTGTTCAGGATTTTAATTTGCAATTTTCATCGAAAAATTGGAAAAGATCACGGGAAATAGATTTGGATAGCTGATAGAATGTCGGTAACAGTTTGGATTCTGAGAGTTAGGTAGAATTGTTTCAAATCGATATCGTGTGAGGTGAGAATATGTTGGAACTAGTAGACTAAATGTTTAGTTTAGTAGTTCTTAAATAAATAAATAAACACCGCAGAAATTAGACAACCCCCAAATCCAAAGCGAAATCTGCATTGGCGAGGGCTACATTGATGAACAAACGCGAACACACAACCATTCCCACCGACATTGCTAGTGCCGGTGGTGGAATTCGAATCCGCAACTACAATGGAGAGATTATCTAGCCACAGTAGCTATCGCTCGCTTTAGCCAATTACTTTCTCTTTTGTTTATTATATCAACATTTTTTCCTTTCGTGATTTGTATACTATTATGTTATATTAGTTCTTACAGCCCTGATGATGGTAGTAATCAACTACCAAAACGTTGGCCTTTAATTTAAGTATTAAGTCATTAATAAAATGTTTTATCCTAATTGCTAGTGAATTCATCCATCAATAAAAAATATCTCAATAATTACTGAACTTTTATTAAGGTAATTTTTGGTCGATTAATTAATTTGGTGATGAACCCATTTAATTTAATGTCGTAAGTTCGTAAACACCCAATATAAGGGAACACCAAACGCTGTGGAAAAATAGTATCCACGCCATGAACCTGTCTTCCATTAAATGAACGTCATTTAAAGTAATAACAATGATGTTGACATGAAATTCAGATTGATTTTTTTTTAAGTTAGAAGATAATGTTGGTAATCAACAAAATTGTTTCAGGCTGAAGTCTGAGATTATACACTTTTTTAGTTCACCATGAATGTAAGATTTCAAATTTTCCTTTAAGAGCAGGAATTACTGCATGTATTAAATTACGTTCACCATAATTGGGTAAATACACAATTTGCATCTGAGACCGTAGCAAATCTTGTATACATACATGCTATTTATACTATATAGGATTAATTCAATGTTTGTTACTAATTAGATCGTCGTGGTAACCCTGGATAACTCTAGTCAAACTCATGATGTCATATTATGTGTAACTCCACCAGCGCATCAGAAAGAATCGACCCTACAAATTTACAATTTCAGAGATCCATCTAGCAGAGACATCGAGGCAGAACTTAAATTAAGTTTCAGCCGTAAAATAAACATGCTTAACTATGATTTTTTCTCGTTCGTAAAAGTTTAAGGAGTTTGAATGGAAATTAAGTGACGGATATCTCGACTCGTAATTTTTAGGAATAAATTGCGACCGCTAATATGGATGCATAATTCATAGTGGTTCGGAGGCTTTTCAGGTTTTTATTAGGACGACAGGTATAGGACCGTCATTCCCTTGTCACGTTGGATGTAGCAGTGATAAGGGTCCTAAGATTGTTTTAGAAGTTAGACGTCGTTTAACTAGCACTTTTTAATAACGAAAAGAGTTTTTATGACACGTTCTCTGAGTAAAAGAGTTCATTTTCAGATAACTTCTTCCTTTAATTTGAGAGTTTAATAAAGTTAATTTTCAGATAACTACACGTTCAGGATTCTATTTAATTATTATTGGTAAAATAATGCACAATGGTTGCAACAATCTCATATGTCTGACAGAAGGTTATTATCCTTCATTTGATATAGAAGTTTTGTTGTCTAAATCCATATTTATTCATTATTGACTTATTATGTGGTTTTACCAGCTGAAAAAAGGCTATTTTGCAAATCGTTTGATTCTTAATTTTCAAATCTGTTGAAATTGACATAGGAGGTTGTTGTTTCGCTGTAAATGGTGACATGAGAGCTATTATTCACCATCGGTAATTAAATTGAAACAGTGTGGTACTAATGAGCATAACATTTATTGTAATTTTCATTATATAAAAAATAATATACCGTGTGAGATTACCTATATCATAATTGTTGCCTTGGTTTTTAACATATATTTTTAATATCACAACTTGGTGGGAATGGGTCAATTAAAAAAGAAAAACTACGTTTTTGATTTAGTCGACGTTTCGTTGTTTATTAGTATCTTCAGGACCCTAGAGCCTGTTTAAAATTGACTTTGCGAATATGGCAATCATTTCTGGATGAAGAATTACCACATTTTTAATAAGAAATAGCTCGACTCCATTAATATTATATTTCACCAGTCTGACAATGGTTGTTCAATGGATTTATGGGCAGATACATTGAAAGAAAAATGGCCAGTGGATACTTCAGAATTAACGTCTGAATTCATATTTTCATAACATCAAATAAAAGTTTAATCTTTAATTTTGCAGGACCCCCATATGTATGGAATAAATTCATTTTAAGGGTAATATGAACTTTCAGGACATATCCTGAAACAGATTGATTTTTAATTTGAAATTGCCATTTTTTAGCTTGAAGATAATACCCTCCGCGTTCACCGCCTCTGATTTATGGCAACCTCCCCGAAAATTTTAAATTAAGAAGGGAGTCATGCAGCATCTCGGGATTTTAATTCCCTATTCAGCAGTATATATTTTTTAAAATTTTGGACATTAATTAATTACTAAGGAAATTAATTTTGAAAATGTAAAATTCTGTGAATGTCTTGTACACTCAGTTGAGGTATTTTTTGCTAAATTATTGGTTTTTAAGAAAAATTTAAATTAATCTGTTGTTGTTCTTAAAGTTTTTAATACAAAATTATACCCACCAGAAAGTTTTCTTAAAGTAGACACTAAAAAATTAGTCAAAACACCTAAAGAAATACCACCAAACCGTGCCTTAAAAAACTATTAAGTGGGCCATGGAATATTTTCGTTTCCAGTTCTTGTCACACGCATCAGTGTATTTAATAATATTTCTTTATTTATTCAACTTTATTATGGCCCATTTATCCGAAACTCAGCGAAT
This sequence comes from Rhamnusium bicolor, assembly GCA_029963845.1. Classification (NCBI taxonomy): domain Eukaryota; kingdom Metazoa; phylum Arthropoda; class Insecta; order Coleoptera; family Cerambycidae; genus Rhamnusium; species Rhamnusium bicolor. The sequence goes on along the minus strand of JANEYF010000685.1, from coordinate 16,016 downwards.
AAATATTCTAATATTGATTGGATGTGGTAATAAAACAAGAACTCAAAAGAAGATATGTGAAATGTTTAATAATAAATACCCTGGTCAGCAATTATCACAGTCAGTAAAATAGGCAAAAATTTTATGAAACATGTCATGTAAGAGATATTTAAAAACTAGGTAGAATTCTTCAATTTGATAAGGAAAAACAATTAGATGCACTAGTAGAGATTGAGGAAAATCCTCATATACCAATTAGACAATTTGCTTCCGATATTGATGTAAGTAAATCATCAATTTTTAAAGTTTTAAAGAAAAAAAATACTATCCTTATAAAGTTAAATTGGTTCAGGAGTTAAATGAAGATGATCCTGATCGAACGCAAGAATTCTGTGATTTAAGATGAACAGAATGCTAGCAGATTTGCAGTTTATAAACAAAATTGTTTTTTCTGATGAAGCCACATTTCAGTTAAACGGAACGGTAAACCGCAAGAAATGTCGATATTGGATCAGAGAAAATCCTCATTGGATGATGGAAGCTCACACACAGTTTCCTCAAAAAGTGAACGTTTGGGTTGGTACCATTAATAATCGAATTATTGGCCCTTATTTTTTTTGAAGGCACAGTTAACAGTAATATTTATCTAAATTCTTGACGAACTTTTCAGTGCCTACACTAATAACAACTTTTTGTGATGTTAATTATCAAAATGAAATAGACAGGTTTATTTGATACAACAAGATGGAACTTCACCGCATTATTCACGTAGAGTGAGAAATTATTTAAACGAAGTTTTCCCTAGCAGGTGGATCGGAAGACGTGGAACTATTGATGGGCCACCCCGGTTTCCCGATTTGATCCCTCTTGATTACTTCTTATGGGACTGTTTAAAATCGGAAGTGTATATAGTTAATCTACCAGACAATATTGTAGATTTAAAAAATAGGATAACCGAATAAATTCACAAAATAAGCTCTGAGGTCATACAAAATATCATCCGAGAGGATCGACTTGCTTATTTTATTGTCAAGAGGCGACTGGAAGTCATTTTGAACATTTAATTTAATTATAGAATAAATTAGAAATACATTAAAATAAATTGGTAATGCATTCTTAATATTACGTCTGCGCTTTTATGTAAAGGGTTGAGATGGGTACAATTTTGTATTAAAAACTTTAAAACAACAACAGATCAGTTTTAATTTTTCTTCAAAACCAATAATTGATGAATATTGATGAATAGAAAATCAAAATCCTTTTCGAACGGTATGCTACTTTAAAATTTTCGAGGTGTAGTCATAAATCAGGGGTGAACGCGGGGTATACGTACATTCCTATGGCTATTTGTGACCATTTTCAGTTTATTGAACAATAACAGTAGAATTCAGCTACAGAAAATATTCGTTTTTCAAAAAATATTCGCTTTTCAATTCTACATCACATCGTCCAAAAATATACAATGTGTTCCATTTGAAAAAATTGAGAAAATTCAGTTTAAATAGTTGTAAATTTAAACATTATTTTTGGCCACCCTGTACACTTTTAGGAAGTGAAAATGTTTGAGTGTCATCATACGGAAGTCTCATAACTGGTACTAACATATATTTCTTAAAATCGATAATCGTGACTAGCGATTTTTTTAATATGCACGTGTAAATAGCTTAATTTCAACAAAAAAAATCATTACAACTAAGTGGTTGGGAGAGAGTCAATAATAATAAAGGAGTGGAAGGAGGTCACAAACAGGTTTCAAAAAATATTTTGATACATGACATTCCATTTAAAAAAAAATTTAGCTAACCCTGTAGAAACGTCTTGGCTCACCTTATATATTCGAAAATAATTTGCGGTTATAGACTTTTTTGTCTAGTCTGTTTATGTTTTTTAAATCAAGTTTCTAACTATCATAAAACTTGACATATCTAAATCGGGACGCACTATTGCTCCACACTGTATATATAAATATGTTGAAATGTATGTTAATTATGACATAATGGTTATCCAGATTAATATAATATTTGTAATTAGTTGGACATAAAGTTATGTTCGCAACGTTGTTTGGTATGTGTAATACATACCTCATTAGTGCATGTACTCTATGTCGAGAAATTATTGAAAACATTCATAGCAAGACATTCCATGGTCCTTAGTTAAAACATAAAATTCATTATTGAAGGTTTATAGGAAATGCATGTTACAAATTGGTTACTAATTAACATGCTATTGTTGGAGATATTTTGTTCATAAAGCTTTTGAATGGAATAAATTAAAATAAATTCACAGTGGTGATTTTAACTTTTTCCATACGACTACCTATGTAGTGATAGGATGACACCAGTAAATACAGACAAAACATAAAACGTAACTCTTATTCAAGGCGACTCACATAGATGTGGCCGAAATTTAATAGTATATAAAAAATGAAAAAAATGATGCAGATAATTGTTACACAGTTTTTGGTATATAGAGAAAGGGTGCATTATAGATGGTGCTCTTGGCAGTGTCACATAACAACAAAATGACAAAACTTTTTTCTCAGATATTGGAATAAAAATTCGATGTCACGTGGACATTCAGCATTCAATTGTTTTAGAAAATGAAATTCTTATGACAATTGCTAATAATTAAAGGTTTTTTAAATAAATGCAAAAAACTTTACATCTACATTGTTTTAAATGCGCCCGATTATAAAATCCACACACACTAGACTACAATACAAATTTCACTGACAGAAAAGTCATCTTTTAATTTTGCACTGATTTACAATGGATATTGCATCGGTTAATTCTATAGCTAATTTATAGAATATTCAGTGGTGCATCTTATGGTTTAATAATATATAGGGTGTTCCATTTGAATTAACGAAGGTTTTTCAAATTTTCCATTTATCATGTTTGACAAGATTTTTTCGCACCCTGTATTTCACAGGTCAATTTCTGACAGCGTTTCAAAGAGCCATTGACTATCTCTCAACCACTTGGATGTGACGATTTTTTTTTGTTGAAATTATGCCATTTACACGTGTTTATTTGTACATTAAAAAAAGTCACTGCAATCACAATTATAGATTTTAAGAAAAAATATGTTAGTACCAGTTATGAGACGTCTGTGTGATGACACTCAGCCATTTTCACTTCCGAAAAGTATACAGGGTGGCCAAAAATAATTTTTAAATTTATAACTATTTCAACTGATTTTCTTATTTTTTTCAAATGGAGCACCCTGTATATATTTGGACGATGTGATGTAGAATTGAAACATGAAAATTTTTTGTTCCATTTGAAAAAATGGAGAAAATTCAGCTCAAAAAGTTGTAAATTTAAAAATCTTTTTTTGGCCACGCTGTATACTTTTAGGAAGTGAAAATGACTGAGTGTCATCACACGGATGTCTCAAAACTGGTACGAACATATTTTTTCTTAAAATCGATAGTTGTGATTGTAGTGATATTTTTAATATACTCATGTAAATGGTATAATTAAAAAAAAAAAAATCATTACATCCAAGTGGTTGGGAGACAGTCAATAATAATACAGGAGTGAAAGGAGGTTTCAAAAAATGTTCTGATATATAAGGCATTTCGTTTAAAAAAATTTTACTTGACCCTGGAGAATCGTCTTTACTCACCCTGTATATTCGATAACAATTTCCGGTTATAGGCTTTTTTTGTCTAGTTTACTTATGTTTTTAAATCAAGTTTCTAGCTATCATAAAACTCGAGATGTCGAAGTCGGACGCACTGTTGCCCAGCCCTGTATATTTTTTTGTTTTAATGTGCCCTTTTTTTTAGTATCGCTTTCTGAATGGGGGTTAGCGACGTGCGGTCGTCATTTACCTGCATGATGCAATACAATATCTGTTTGTATGTTTCACGTGTATTTAATACGTAGTACGGGTTGATTCTCTTCGACGCCGATGAATTAATTATTGGGAATTTAGGCCAGTCTACTGATGGGCTTATTTCCTGGCATCGGTAATTGGCTTTAATAGTGGAAATAAGCGCGACATTAAATAAGTGATTAAAGAAAAATGGCATTTTTTTTTAGATTTTTAATTTTAAATCAATCGTACATTCTCGTCTAAACAGAAAATACAGAAGAAACATATGGGTATACATGGGTGTAATTGGATTGAAAGTAGTCTCAAATGGCTAAATAAATTCTTCATTTTACATTTATTTCATTTTAACGCCTATAAAGGAAAGGGAATTTTCTAGTTCCGGAATGTTATACAAAGACATAAGAGATATTTCGGGTATAAAGGGAATTGCGTAATTTAATAATATCGTTTTTTGCATGTCACAATACTATCATAAAATTTGCGCGGAATTTCGAAGGAATAAAAATGAGTAAAACTATTGTTCTCGGAAGGGCAATAAATTCTTTGTGCGACATTTCAAATAAAACGCAACGGAAAACAGCGGTAAGTGTAAAAGTATAGACACAGAGACTGAAAAATCTAATATTTAACCTTGTAAAACAAAAAGGCCCACTTAGAATTCATGCAGCGTGTGAGCTCCAAGCCGTAGGTTATACTGTTCACATCACTGGCTTCGATTCAATTCCTCGCTATAAATATTTTTTGTTACGTTCAAATAAATATCGTTTCCCAAAAATCATATTTTACAATAAATGGCACAGGAAGAATAATGTCACTGAAAGATATCGGTTGAGGGTATCCAATAAAGGAAAGTGGCTCCTCGATCTCCGCATCAGGCTGCTAAGATTCATTAGGAATTTATGCATGAAAAGATTGATCCTTCAATATTAATATGGACGGTATAATACGACATATGTGCAAAGTATTAAATTTTAAAGTGGAATAGGAAGAAAATCCTATTATAACATACGTTCTTTCTCCAAGTTTATTCTTCTTCGTTACTGTTCAGTTTTGTGTATTTGCGAAACGATAGTTAGAATCGCCACTAGCTATGCAGTTTATTAACCAAACTAATTAACTTCTTCAGCACTAAAATATTTTATTTGTATTAATGTCATTATAATATTAATAAGTATAGTTCATATTTATATATACTTGAAGCAATTAATGCAATTCGCTTATTTTCCAAAAAAAGTTATTCTTAGAAATATTTTTTTGTCTTAAAATTAATAAACCTTTAAATGTCTATAAAAAAATCAAACTAAATTGAAAAGAGTTTTTACTTATACAGTTAGGTACATACAACAATATTTAGAACACTTCGATTTGCGCAATTTACATAATTGGCATTCTTTTGGTCTTGTTTTATATAAAAAGGAAAATCTGTATTTGTGTAAAATGTGGAGATAAATATTACATTTACTTTATTAGAAAATAATAATACCAGCACACTTAAAAGAAACTTAAATTGCACTATGTAATGAATTCTCAGCAACGTAGACATAAACAGATTTTATTGTCGGCAATAAGAAACAACTCAGTACCGGGAAATCTCTTAAGAGAAATATAATCACTTTATTCACAGTTTCATTGTACACATGTAGAATGTGCCATGAAATTACTCTTTCACCATTAAATTTTAAGAGAATTGACCTAAATACTATGTTGTACAGGAATCAGTACCTGGCAATTATCAGAAATATTGTCATGGCGCCTATTAACTGAAAAAATTAAGTTTACACTGCGGTTCAAGAATTTCAATTTGTAATAATCGGGGTAATTCTGCCGGAACTAGATTTCCTACGAAGGCCGAGAAGGGCCAATAACGTTGTGTTTTTTTAGATATGTTAAATTGGCACTTTGAGGTGACAATTGCTACTTCGAAGTGATAATTCTCAATTCAAAGGTGCTTCACAAGATGTGGCTGAAGACAGAATCAGAATCAGAAACCAAGATAACCTATTTCACATTTGACGAAAATATGACCATAAGGGGGGTAAAACACTCCGAAAACTATTTAAAAATTATATCACTATTCTCGCACAATTTGTAACACCCTCACATTTGACAAAATAGTAAATAAATATTTTAATACACCCTACTTCGAAATACGAATTTAAGGGGGTAAAACACCCCAAATACAATTTAAAACTTTATAGCTTCTGTCTTTGTCATACAACTTGTAACACCATCAGATTTGACAAGATGTTAGAACATATATTTCAACATATCCTATTTCAGATTTAACAAAAATTAGAATTTAACGGAGTGAAACACTCCGAAACATTTAAAAATTTTTAATTTTTGTCGTACAAACTGTAGCACCTTCCCATTTGACAAAATGATAGAAAATAAATTTTCCAAGATACGGCTTTCCAGATTAGACTAAAATATGAATTTAAGGGGATAAAACACCACAGAAAATATTTAAAACTAATATAATTTTTGTCATACAGCCTGTAACACCTTCAGATTAAACAGGATAGAAGAAAATAAATAGTCCAACATATTCTATTTCACATTTGACGAAAATTAAAATTTAGGGGGGTGAAAAGCCTTGAAAACCATTTAAAATTTTATATCTTTTGTCGTACAATCTGCAACACTTTCCCATTTGACTAGATGATAGAAAATAAATATTCCAAGATACTCCTTTTCAGATTTGACTAAAATATGAATACAAGGAAGTGAAATACCCTAGAAACTATTTAAAAAATATATAACTTTTATCGTACAATTTAGGACACCTACACATTTGACAAGATAATAGTAAATAAATATTCCAATACACCCTACTTCAAATATATATTTATTTTCGTCAAATCATAAATCCGGTATCTTGACATATTTATTTTCTATCATTTTGTCAAATGTGAACGTATTACAAATAGTATTGAGATTTTCACTTCAAGAGCATTACTCAACTGGTCCACTGTAAAAATTCGTTTCTCGTTTCTGATTCAGATTCTGTCTTTAGCCACATCTTGTGAAGCACCTTTGAATTGACAATTGTCACTTTGAAGTCGGAATGTTTACTTCGAAGTGGCAATTTGTCACTTTGAAGTCAGAATTGTCATTTCAATGTGGCAATTGTCACTTTGAAGTCAGAATTGTCACTTTGAAGTCAGAATTGTCACTTTGAAGTCAGAATTGTCACTTTGAAGTCAGAATTGTCACTTCGAAGTGGCAATTGTCATTTCGAAGTGATAATATTCAAACAATGTTGAAAACTAAATAATTGTTGAAATGTTTTTAATAGAAATTGAAGTTGAAATTCCTATGACATTGTTTTTATATCAGTATTGAAAATAAAGCTATTATTGTTATGATATCAATACACACGATATGTATTAAAGTGTTAGACAAAGCCCACTGAAGTAAGACTGAAATTTAGCATCGCGCACAGTGTGCACTGTAGACCAAGAGCACGACATCTAGATGGAAAATGAATGCTATGCTCTACACTGACCAATGACGGGTTGTCTTTACATTGCAAAGTTTTAATTTAAGAGACCTATGTCTAATAATTTAACACATATACTGTATATCCAAGATTGTTATTCTAGTTACCAATTTTCATTGAAAACAATTATTCCTTACTGATAACCCAGAAAACGGTCTCAGTTCTTGCTGAACATCAATAATCATGACATTCAAAGAAATAATATTACTAGAAAAAATTTCATAGTGAATTGATGTATTTACTACTTTTTCCACCTATTCATGTCCACAAACAGGCCTACTACCAGTGTTATTTAATTATTTTACCATATTTCCCCAAATTTCATTTATTTCATCCTTTCCTTGTTAGAGGTTTAATTTACCATTAGTAAGTCTTAGATACCTTTCTAAATAATGAATAAAGATTTCGAACCGTCTTTTCGTGGTTTTAATCTTTTTTGAATTAATTTATTATTTTACAAAATAATAAATATGAGTTAGGTTATATCCATCTTTGCACCATCGCCTACAGAAACAAAATTTGAAGTGTAGCCAATAAAAGAAACTGAAATTATTCTTTTAATATCAACATTGATGACATAGCTTATTGCAATTATTGCTTCTGCATGATCTTGTCATGAAATATACTCCACACTTTAGTAGTTTTATTCCCTTGACTTATTTTAAGGGATGGAAGAGAGGAATTTGGGTTGGGTACATTTTTACTATATTCACTTCATTAAAGATGTATATATCAAGGATCCTACCTTGGCACTTTGGCACCGTAGAGAGAGAGAGAATAAATATCACTAGTGTGGAACACAGACCGCTTTACATTAAAAAGGCGAGGTTTAGACCATTGCACATCTAAGCTCAAGTGTCAAGCAAGGATAGTTTACCTATACTTCTACTCATTATCTTCGATTATATTTTGTTATTTAACATGCCTACTTTGGGCAATTTTCAAGTAGATTGTGTCAATCTGCCGACACTAGATGGTGTTTCTTTAAGTCGCTATGTTAGCCCCATAACACTAATTGGACTTCTTGTTGATGGCATATACCTGGTCCGTAGTGATCAGGGTCTGTTCTATGGGGATCCTGAGGAGGCCCACACCCTCAACTCTTCGAGTTGCATTTATAAATTAAATAAATAAATTGTGTTAACAACAAGAGATTGTCAGGAGCTAGGATATACAGACGAGATGATTTTATATATAGGGTGTGACAAGTGTATGGGACAGGCCAGGAAGGGAATTTTGGTTCGTTTTGCTGATTTAATTCCTTCGGTCCCATTCACTTAAGTGAATCATTCAGTAATAATTCATTTAATTCAGTGAGTCAGAGAATCTGATTTGCTTCTGGGACTGTCGTTAGTTTGTAGGTAGTATCGATGTATCAGAATGAAAGGAAAATAAATAAGTACTGAATTAGAACGCTTATTTGGTTTTGACAATAAAGCTACAGATCTCGACGAGAGTGCGAATTGAAAATAAAAATAGAGGTAAATAAATGATTTATTTAATGACAGAAAATATATGGAGAAAAGTTTCAACTTTGACTGGGTAATCGAGATTTCCGCCACAACTGAATGTTGTTGGTGTCCAAGGTAAATCATTTGTTTGATTTTCGCGAATAGTCAGAAACCGGTCTGCGGATGGTATTTATCTACACATGGCAATCCTCAAACTTTGTATTAATCTTGTGATGGTGGCTTGTTGCAATTATTGCCTCAGCATAGTCTTGCCATGATTACTAAAATCACCGGCACACAAAAAAAATAGTTGTTTGTACATTTGACGCCACCTACCTCCCGACATGTATTTCGACTCGCTGAATCCAAATTTGAAGTCAGTTTGGACCGTACACCCTCAAATATCGAGTAAATTGAAAAACCGTAAGAAATAGCGAAAATTGGGTGTTTCGGTAATAAAAAAAAATTTGTGGATCTAAACCAAGCCTAATTTTTATGTATTTCGATCCGCTGAATACGAATCTAAAGTACATTTTAGACCATAAGCCGTTTTAAATCTAAGTAAATTGTAAAAAACCCTCGAGAATTGCTAAAAATGGCTAAATATTGTGATTATGTTGATGAAAAAAATTTTGTAGACCCGGATCGAAGAGCATTTTTATGTAATTTGTTCTACTGAATTCGAATCTGAAATATATTTGGCCCATTAATCCCTCAAAATCTCAAAAAAATCGCAAAAGACCGATAAAATAGCAAAAAATTGTAGTTGAAAAAATTGAAAAAAAATCTATGAAACACGATTAAATATGTTTTCTTGTATTTTTTATGCATAAAAAACAAGTTCAGAATCTGAAAATGTGAAAAATTGCAAAATCTATAAAAAATTACGTATAAACAGAGTGAAAATTTTTTTCATCAACATAATCACAATTTTTTGCCATTTTTAGCAATTTTTGAGGGTTTTTTTACAATTTACTTAGATTTAAAACGGCTTATGGTCTAAATATACTTTAGATTCGTATTCAGCGGATCGAAATACATAAAAATTAGACTTAGTTTAGATCCACAACATTTTTTTTTTACCGAAACACCCAATTTTCGCTATTTTTTTACGGTTTTTCAATTTATTCTATATTTGAGGGTGTATGGTCCAAACTGACTTCAAATTCGGATTCAGAGGGTCGAAATACTTGTCGGGAGGTAGGTGGCGTCAAATGTACAAACAACTTTTTTTTGATGCCGGTGAAATTATTCGCATGAAAATATATTCTACACTCGTAGTTTTATTCCTTTGATTTATTTTAAGGGGAAGATGTAGGATCTTTGGCAAATTTTCACTGTCTTTATTTCATTAATAATCAAATAGCTGACATCCAGTATTGGCTAACTGTAAATATGAAATTACTTCGAAATCAACAAATCACTGTTTTATCGAAGTTTGCTAATTGATTTTAAAATGGAGAAACATTTCACAATCACGGAGATTTATATTTTAGTTGTTCACCCTATATGGAATTTGTAACATAGAGAGGATGCATTCAGCCATGTAATTTTATCTCTTCGATAGAAGTATTATTGCACTCGCTTGAAGAATTTAGAACTGTAGTGTATTCTTTAAGAATAATTGGTATTCTGCAGCCGCACTGGTACACAGAGATCCCACATATGCAAGATTAAAAATGAACTTCAATATTGTGCGCTGACACAATGTTAACATGTTCTAGAATTTCACTAAAGCAAGTTTTTAAATTTTCTTTATCAGGATGAGCTCTGTTGGGAACTAAACTGTTATTAAAGGTAATATGCACCAGATCTAAGCTCTTCATGCAAATTGAGCGGCGGACATTCTTATTTTTGTGATTGAAATTAAAGTATTAAACAAATGAATTAACTTGCTCAGATAAATGGAACGGCAAATCGTTAATTGCTTAAGGTGTTTTGTCGAAGCAGTTTTTATTATTCATATTCGAAATGCATATATTAGAACTATGCTCTATACTAGTAGGGAAAATATATTTTACAAAGGTTTTGGACAGCCCTTTATTCTATAAAATTTTTTTCTTGTTATTTGTATGGAAAAAAAACTAATTTATCTACCGCAGCATGTAAATAGTATTATATAATGATAAATCCTTATATATAATAAAAGAAAACACAGTGTTGTGATAAATGTTATTCACTCAAATTTTAGGACATAGTCTAATGATTCCTCAGAAGAGGCCACCGTCAGCAGCTGTCGCCAAACGGTAGTCGCTATTCACTGTTTATTATGTTTATATATGTATAATTCCTTCAAAGCAACAGCCACGTACGTTAATCGTCAGCCTACTGCGTTCGCCGCGAGCCGACAGCTTTAAGGTTAGTGAAGGCATAATCGCTCTAGATGTATGTAGTTGGATACCATCTCTTAAGGTGTGATTCCTTAGACGCGGCTATCGCTTGCGGCCGCCGCCAAGCGGCAGCTGCTATGCACTCCTTTCCCACTTACAGTAGTTTATGCGACAATTTCCTCTGACGCGCCCGCCGCTAGCGTTAGCTGCCAGCGGCTAGAAGCGCCGCTGATCGACAGCTCGAAGGGCAGTTAAGTCGCAGCCGCGGGTACTTTTAGCAGTATATTAAATGAAAAATAATGTCACAAAATGGTTCAAAACTCTTGTTTACCCTCGGTGAAGATGAAATATTGATGGAAAATGTGGCTAAATATCCTAAACCTTTGGAACTTTTTTCTCTAAATATCTCGTGACTGATATTATTTTCTTTTTCTTCATAATTTTGACACAAATGCAAAATTTCGTGGTCCTCAATTTTCTCCAGAAGCTACAATTTAATAACTTTTTGTTTGTTTCCCATTTTCTAAGCGGCGACGATATAATAACCCGATGACGATTTGTCATGAACGGATGCAGTCGCTGTCGCGGCGAAGGAAATTGTTAGATTGCTGCAAACGCTAAAGGGGAGCCGCTCAGCGAAGGCCGCCAGCAGTGGCCGTGTCTAAGGAATCACATCTTTATCAAATCAAGTACAAAATTAAATTACGAAATTTGAGACCAAAATTTTTCCTAAATTTTGTCTCGTATGTTATCGAGTACCTGTTAATTAAAATATTAAAGACCCTCAGGATATATTTGTTTGGACATCCAATGGACATTACTCCTTCCTCATCTACTAAATATAATTGGAAAATGTTGTCATCTTCAATTGCGGCACTCAATACAACAAAGGATACGTGCAGCCACAAAAGAGCCGAAACGATAGGCGACAATTCTTGTCAAATTGTGTACACTATACTATATACATATATAACACCACCTTAATTCATATAAGGGGGCTTAAAAAAAAAACCCTAAAACGCGGTATAAGATTTCAATGCAACTGAAATCGTGTAAGATGTCAGTCCTATATAATTTCTAAAATTTATTTGTTTTATTAATCAACATGTTCTTTTTTTAATGCAGAATAAGTAATAAATGTATTATATATTTTACCTTATAATCCTAGGACTGTTTCATAATACGTTAACCGTGGTACATATCCCGGGGATATGTAACGCATATAAATTCTGTATGAGGAAAAATTATGTTGGCTATTCATTGTGTGCGTATTTTGTAAATATATTATTTTGCAACGGATTTTAAGGTAATAGATAACAGATAACAATCAAATTCCCTTTTCTACTATTTACAAAATGACATATTTTCATACATAACTCCGGGGTAAAGGCCGCATATAATTAATATTGTATTATCCCTGTACGGTATATATCCTCGGAGATGTGTACATATATCAGTAATATACCTTTTTAAAACTACAGCGTACAGGTTAGAAAGAAGAGCAAAGTTTGCATGAGATGTTATAGAAAATAGATTGAGAATATAAAGTGAGAAAGCGGAAAAAATTCATCGAATTATAAGGTTTTGTAATGACTGCTTTTCAATCAAGACTCAGTATTTATTTTGCTATTTCAATTGTTATTATCAGTTGTAATGAATGTTTTATTTGTTATATGAATTTTTCCTTAAATTAGTTATTATTTTCCCTCCAGAATTTCTTGGTCAAAAATGTTACCAAATCAAGTGACTAGTAAGTAGATGTTAAGAAAGACGTCAAGACCGTTTCATATTCTGGGGAATGTAACGCGTAAAAATAAACACCAGCTTATGTATCCCCGGGGGTATGTAACACAGTCTGAGACAAAGGTATGCAATTGTAGGAGCATAGTTAACATGTTAAAAAAAATATGTTTCAAATAGCTGTGAAGTTGTGATATTAAAATACCTCAATCGTGAATTTCTTATTTAGCGTTTTAAATTTGCTTTGTGCACTTTACTGATTATAAGCATGAAAGTTGACTATTTGACTGCACTTGACCACACATGATTTATTTGCCTGAATAAGAACTATAAGGTTTGCACTCTTGGTAAGTACTAAATATTAAGTCCTTTATGGATATTTAAATTAGAATAATTAACCCTGCCAGGATATTTTGTATATTCAATCAACGCCCAATCATACATTAGTGATATCAACTACTCTCAAATCATCATTATTAATATTTGGGTCATGCATTAATATTTAATATTTTTTTCCAAATATTAGTCTCTTTAAAAATAACTTTGCATTCCTTGAACCAGTAGCATTAAGTTAAATCTATTAATACATTTAAAAAATAACGAAAATTATACTTGTTAAAGATTATGGGGGTAATATTCGGCAAATGAATAAGAGATTACTTTCTTAACTGCTATATTTGGGTTCCATTAAATGAATTTTTCAGGTTTTTAATGCAAATAGGAATTGATGATGTCACAAAAACACTCCTGTACTAAATCTGTACTCGACTTTATCGTAAGTTACCCTTTTCGCGTATCCTGCGTATGTTCATGTTTAACAAACAGTATGTAACCTCCTATTATGCAACTGAAGGTTTCCGGGTCGTAAATTCAGCTAAACCTAAGTACTTTATTTCCTCTAAATACGTGTTAACAGTAGTCTATTGCTCTTATATTGTAAACACTGCTTGGGCATATTCAGCAAATATCCCCCAACAGATTATTCCATAACATATCCTAGGATGGATATACGCATGATATACAGTTAAACGGGTAGATTGATCGATTGAGACATTTTTTGTACGTCATAAGAGCAAGTGATTTTAAAATCAATAATTTATATGGGCCAGTTAAGTCTATTATCTATTTGGCTTAACTGAGGCTCCTGTAAATTATTTAACTCCAAAAAATCTATTGCCTTTGCTACATATAATAACTGAACAAAACATCATTAAATTGGAGTGTTTTTTAAATATATCAAAAAACAATTTATTTCACAGAATAAAAATCATGAGTGTTATAGCATGAGAAATCAAAATTAAAGGATAGATAATAAAATACATATATCTATGTAACATTTATTCAAGAATTGTATCGTCACTTAAAAACGTAGTTTTTATGCAAAAGAATTATACAAATAATGGAGTTGAATGTTTGATCTGATTTATGCTGCCGAAACTATTTCTAGAAGTTAACTGTATCCTGTGTCGGAAAATAAATCCAAAAATCCATGAATCATAAAGTTAAAAAACACCATACAAAATACCGGAGCTGTAAAAAAATGTAAAATCCTTTATTAACGATCATAATAACTGCTGCCGGTTAACGACTACTATTCCGAATTTCAAACTCGATACGAGATGTAATTATTTTATTTTCACAGATTTTTTTTGTTTATTATTAAACTTCGGCCTATTTCCGCTACCAGGGCCAATCATCGACTCCAGGAGACGAGCTACTACCAACCCGGAAATTTTGCCGAGCTTCTTCTCTATCGAAGAGTAGGGATATTTTACTTGCCTAACATCGAATAGACAAAGGACAGACTGCTTTGCATCCTCTTACCTTCACAGCACTCAAGATCGTATAACTTCTGCGTATACGTTGATATACAAACCGTTCGCTCCGCTTTTACAATTTTAATAAGCATATGTATCTCAAATTTTAATAATTTAAACGAATCTTTCTGACATTAAACTTATACATGCATTTACATTAGGCATGAGAGCAAGGGATCCCGTGTTCGAATCCTGACTAGGGCATGGATGTATAGTGATGTTTTTAAAATACCGAGACGGTAGCACAATTGACTAGAGCGTTATTATGTGGCAAAACACCGCTAGTCACTGGTTATCTCTCCTGAGTTAGAGTGTCAGCTGCGACATCTGGCAAATGTCAGAGGGAATGATTGTTGTGTGTGTGTGCTGTCCTGGTTTAGTGATGGAATAGCAAT
Source organism: Rhamnusium bicolor (assembly GCA_029963845.1). Taxonomy (NCBI): domain Eukaryota; kingdom Metazoa; phylum Arthropoda; class Insecta; order Coleoptera; family Cerambycidae; genus Rhamnusium; species Rhamnusium bicolor. The sequence continues at coordinate 959 of JANEYF010000685.1, read as the reverse complement.
ATGCCAAACTCCGCCAGGACGTTAATATAAATAAGACGTCAAAAAAAGAAAAAAACATCACCAATACACACCACAGGTGGGACAACCTGCCTAAAGTAACCTTATGCGGGAGATTCTTCACATTTGGAGACGAAGGACAGACACGCAATATCCAAGTATGCAGTGAGGTTAATTTCTGTTTCTGAAAAAAAAAATGTTCGGTTGGGGATAGAACCCAGAACTCTGGAGTAAGAGGCAAGTGTCCTTACTGTTCCACCACGGAATCTTCATCAGTGTTAGCAAGTATAAAAAGGTGTGTACACTATTCAAAATAAGCGAGAAATTAAACACGTGATTATAAGATACATTAACGTTATGTTGTTTATTTAATTATAGCTCTGTCTGAAACGTTGGAGGTATACGTTTAAGTGACGAAATTGTTTTTTGGCACTATTATGATAAAGTTATGTCTACCAATTTTTCGACGGGTTTATTAAACTTTATCCAGATTTCTTTATTATTTTTAACAGAGACCAGTTTTGCTGAAAATTCTTTTATTATTGACAGTTATGATGATGAGGGTATTCTTCAGACACATTTATTTAATTTGGCTTGTTCCGGCCTGACTTCGAATGGATTTATAGAAGTCTGAAATACATAAAAAAAATTCTAAAATAAATGTGTCTGTATTAAAACTCGGCGACATTTGTCAAATATCAAAGAAAGTAAAACCCCGATAGGTATTTGTCACTCCCGCATTTTTGTTTTCGTTATTATATTTCTCTTTAATTTATAATATATCAGTAGTATGTAATTCCGTTGTACATTTCCACTGAAGATGCAATTCGTTTCGTAAAAAAGTTCACACCATGACAACTATTGTCACAAGACATAATAATCAGAAGCTAAATGAAAAAAATATTGTTTCATTATATTTATTGGATAATTGGTATTTACGTTATCGTTTGATACAAATAATG
>JANEYF010000683.1:0-12374 GCA_029963845.1 Rhamnusium bicolor | reverse complement strand
ATTTTTGAGTTATTAAACGTCGAATATCTTAGTTAAACTAGTTACTGTAAATATGGAAAAGTTAACGTTATTAAAGTGAACTATGTAAATGACAACTAATATATTTGATGTGACAGTTCTTTAATGAAATAATCAAAACGGTTTACAGTGAGGGAAGGAAAAGTGCAAATATTCACTTGTTATATACAAAATAACAAATATAAACGTGCCGCAAAAAGAGCATATAGGGTGCTGTATCCAAATCGTCCAACACCATCAAAAAATACGCTCAAAAATATTTACCGAAAGGTGAATAATACCTCCAGTTTTAGTAGAAAAAAGCGTGTAGTTCAAGCAAACTAGGAAGAACAGCTAGATATACTGCTTCATTTCGAAGGTAAGCTCATCCATATTTATTCCCGAATAGACTTTTTTTGAAATATTGTATTATTTTTTTTGAAAATTCTGAATGTAGTATAAATAATGCAGTCGATCAATTAGGTAAAAGTTATTCCAAAATCCAACGTACGTTAAAAAATAACAGCTACTGATCATATAAACTTTTACCCGTACAAGTTTTAACAGAGGCTCATAAAAGGAAAGGGCTGGACTTTTTCCGCCAGATGATTCAAAAGTTGGATGAAGATCCCGATTTTTTTACTAAAATATTATGGACTGATGAATCATCCTTTTCTACGGCAGGAGTTTTTAATAGGAAAAATCGAAGATCGTGGGAAAACAAGCACAACAGAAAAAGATTGGTGAAACAAATAAAAAAATTACTAAGAAAAACTGTTAGCGTTTTTCAGAAACAAAATTGTTGGGCCTATATTTTATGATTATACTTTAACTGGAGTTACCTATCTGGAAATAATTATCCCATAGGCAGAAAATATTCTTTTGTAGAATTTTCCGGAAGCCGAACTTAATGAAATGATTTGGGTGCAGGATGGGGCAACTCCGCATAGTGCCCTACCCGTTCGAGATCATTTGCATAATGTATTCCCAATATGGATAGGGAATAATGGACCTATTAAATGGCCACCTAACAGTATGGATTTGACTTCTATGAATTAATTTTTTTGGGATTTCTAAATTTCTAATTTCAATAATAATAATAATAATAGTATTCAAGTCATTAAAGACAGGATTTGACTTGAAATAAACAATCTGATTGTAAATAATGAAACCATTTCCGGTTCAATTATAAATATAAGAAGACGTTATCAATTATCCATTGACATAATGGTGAACACATCGAACATCTTTTATGAGTTATCATTTATTTTTATTTAAATTTCCTAAATAAATCTTTGTTATTTATTTTGTATAAATATTTGGTTTTTTCTCTTCCTCACTGTAAACCATTTTAATTATTTCATTAAAGAAATGTCACTTATCAAACATATTAGTTGTCATTTTTATAGTTCACTTTAATAATGTTAACATTTCCATATTTACATTAACTAGTTTAACTAAGATATTCGACGTTTAATAACTAAAAACGGTATATGGTAGGGGTAACATATGGTATATTTTTTAAATCAGGAACAAAGGACCATTCCAATAATTTCATGATATACAAGGTATCCCATTTAAAAAAATATTATCTTTTGTATCCCGTGAAATCTGCACGCTACTGTACTTTTGATAGCATTTTAACAAAATTCAGTCATAACTACACAACTTTTATTTAAAAATTTTTCTAATGGTAATAATAACGATGATAAGGTGTGGGTAATTTATAATGAATAATCCTGTAGAAATGCGTATTGAGAAAATGCACAGTTGAATTAAATATGACGGAGTATTTGCAAATCTCATCTGAAACAAGTTGATAGGCTTTTCAAAACCATGACACAGGTCAATCAAATACATCTTGAGAAAACTTGAAGTTTGACTTCAACTCTTCTGCATACAATGGTTTCAAATCGGATTTATATGAGCTACTTCGTTTGTACCTCATGGTTCAAACATTGGACTACTTTGTTATTATTTATTATTTATCTCGATGATCTACACATTTTTAGTGGACTATCTGACAAAGATAATTGTCTGACACTGCAAATTAAGTTTACTCTTAGTAAAGTAATAAAGCGTCAAGAATTCACCTCTAAATATTTCAAAATTCAGAGCCTTAAGTCACTTGGCATTAATCATTCAGTTTAATCTTGTGAAAACCTGAAACCTCAATAGACACATCTGCATACAGTGGTTACAAATGTGATTTGTACAGTCACCTTGGAGGTACCTCAAGGATCTAACCTAAGGGTTCTTTTTTATTAGGTTAAAAATTTATGATGCTCACCCAATACGAGCAAACATTATATGTCGATGATTTACAAACATTGCATCTTTCTTGGGGAATAATGAAAGTGGATTACCCTGTCCACATTTTTCCTTAAACGACAATTGTACAGACAATAACCCATATTTGCACTGTTTCCTTCGGCACATTGTGGAATGAACGTTGAATAAAATAAGAACCACTAGTAAACCCCAATAAACAAACTCTACAAATGTGGTCAAACAATTGTAAACAAAGAGCATTTATACTCGTTTTGTCAGTGGGATTTTTAGCCAGCAGGGGGGGAGACGTGAAAGCTTAAATTCTCAATATCTCTTGTTAGATTCTACTTGTTCCTACGGCAACCGAGTATAAATTACAGATTCCTGTAACACATTTTCAGCAAGCATTAATCCAGCGGACAATATGACACGTCAGATTACAAGGAATATTCTAACTACATTAAAATAGTTATTTTAAGTTATTACCAAATTCTGGATATAAATACAACTGCAAGTTAATAAAGAAGACTAACTAATAGGGTGTTTGACACTAATAAATTATTAAATTATGTGAATACAATAATTATTTATCGAATAAGAAATCAGAAATTATCGACTAGGATTCACAAAAACACGAGATTGACTTATTATTTCAATTTTGAAATTGAAATTTTTTAGTCTGTAAACGATATGTCACAAAACGGGTACCGTGATAGTTTTAAATGTGACGTCACTCTTGTAGTAAGCAAAACCTAGGGTTATCTTATCGTGACTGCTTTGTGAATATTTGGACTTATTGCGTGTTGCTTTTTCAAGTTTATAATAATTACGCCCAGTTTCATAATAAGACGGTTACAGTCACTTTAAACAATGGACAAAATAAAGTTGCCTTTAAATCTGTTTGGGTTTCATAAACGTTTCTATTATTTACTTTAACTAAAGATCAAAACGTCATCTTTATTATGTTGTGGTAGAACTGGAGAGGTTGATTTTTTCTATTCTTTTCTGAGTCCATGCACTATGCAACCATTGCAACCCGAAAAAGGCAGGCAATTTCGATATTATGAGCATTTATAGGTTAAATTTTAGCGTGTGTCCTACAGACGAAAATTGTCCTTAGAGAGCTCATATTTTTGTGCAGTTATAATATACTTGTTGGTTGGTAAAGCAATGATGTCTTCAATTTGATGTAACAAATTTTCTACTGTATTCTTTGTTAATCTGAATCGGTCAAAGAAATCTAAATCATCTAAACAAGGGCGTCATTTCCTATATAATTTTTGTCTCCGCACAAATATTTCTTCATCTTCAGAAGAACTAGAGCTTGATGATGAGAAAAACATTCTTAACTTTTGTTTACCTCATGAAGTAACTGCACAAATGGTTATAAAAATATTAGGTTACGTTTTTCTTAAAGTGACTTTAAATTTTAAAGTTTTGTTATGAAACTACATTTTTAGTTCCCTTAAAGTTTAAAGTCACTTTAAATTTGATTATGAAACTGGTCGTTAATCATCATAGAGGGAGGTTTTTAAAAGCGGGCAATTTTAAAAATAAGTCAAATAGCCTATTTCCACCAGCTCTACAGTGGTATTTAGATAACGACTTTAAAATGGACGTTATAATTTTAAAATATATCAATGCTCTGATTTCAGTAGGTAAAAAGTCTTAGGAAGAATTTCTCATAAATGACAAAATAGTGACTGATATAAATGACGATAATTTAATAGCAATAATGACAAAATTTGTTCTTGAAAGAAGGAGATTAATAATGAATAAAAAGAATCTTACTAAAGGTATCTCATTAAACTTTCATGAAACAGAAGGCAAGTTAATGGAATGAAATTATTATATGTATTAGTCTAGCCCTTAAAAAACTTATCGGAAAGAAAGAGATTATGTGATAAAATTGCAAATGATGTCCAGAATCCATGAGAAATTTATATAATCAATAGGACTTATGTCTAAGTTGAAAATCCTGAAGATGGTTTAGAAATAATAAACTGAGTTGGTGACAATTTAACTTAATTTAAAGTGTTTTATTTGTGTTACAGGGGGAATGCAATACCTTGGACATTATATTCCAGGATTAAATTTAATAATCAAGATTTTAACTTATTGATAAAGCTTAATATTTGATGATAATTATTTCAGATTTTAGAGGTATTAAAATTTGTGCTGGTGTATTGATGTTTGAGTTATTTATACTGGGTGACATTTCTTTCAGCCAAGGCTAGAATTCTAAAAAATGGGTCAATCATTTGAGAATATTTCTCAAATATGACAGTTGCAGCACGCCCATTATTGTCTTCGAAATAATACAGATCGATTATTCTAGAAGCTGACAGTGCGCACCAAACCGTTACTTTCTCAGAATGAAGTGGTTGTTTGTGGATTTGATGATTTTCTGTTGCCAGTAGCTGTAATTTTGTTTGTTCACAAAGCCATTTAGGTAAAAATGCGTTTATCGCTCATAAAAAGATGATGGGTGATAATTGGTTCTCTATAAGTACTATTTAAAATGTGTCTATAAAACTCAAGGCGACTCTATTTTTCTTAGCTCTTGAATAACTGCTGGTTGATATTGACATTTCATACGCCATATGCTTAAGAATTCTGTGAACACTGTTTTTTTGTCAAGTTTAAATTACTTGCATGTTGTGCAATTGAGTCCAGTGGGCTCCTCGTGGAAGAAATTCTTACACGCTTTCAAGAGTCTGAGAAGTGTTAATACTTTGAGGTATCTGAATCTAGATTTTCTTCGAATCCATGTCTTAATGGTAATCCAAACTTAAGTAGGAAAAACGTTGCGTTGCAATAACTGAATTTCTAAACTCTATTCACTTAAATTTTGCAGTATTGGGTTGGACTTAGCGAGCCCGATTTACAATGGACAAAATAGCGACTGTATTGTAGGTTACTTGTATTTTAGGTTGCTTATTTCCAGGCAAAACACAATTCAATTATTATCAAAACACAATCAACAAACGTCCAACTACTACCGATGCTTATGAAATAAAATAAGCAATAAAAATGTACTGCTGTAGACATTTTGCGCTTGTGTATATCTGCCTCGCTAACGCTGCAAATTTTAAGTGAATAGAGTTTACACAAATAATGCGTTACACACGCTGATGTACGGTGCAATTATTCATAACAACTAATGTCAAAAACCATCCATGCCTACTTGATAAAAATTCGTAAACAATTTAAAATCGAGTCATAGATAAGGAAGTTATTTAGTCAATATTACAAATCGTCAATACATTTTGAAATCCCCTGTGTAAGGATCCTGCACTTTACTTGAATAACGAAAATTATGACAAGGAGGGTCATATGTTAATGAAAGAAAAAGTACACAATATTTCGTGTTGTCTATATACACCGCGTGTAAATGAAACCAGACTCATTCCTATGTTTTCATTGTTTATAGAAATATATTGATGAAATTTTAATATGTTTATTATACACATTGAATTGCATTAGAAGATAGTATTTTCAATTTTTATACACTTCCGGTGTCGCCGGAAATTACCCCAACTTTCTTATTTTGAATGGAACGCCCTGTATATTTTTACATTTTTGAAATCTTTGGTGAATTCTGAATATAATAGTATACATTTTTCTTTGATTTTTTATTTATTTCTTTTTTTTAACGAAAATTTTAATTTTTGCTTTAGTGTTGTGATTTACAAAAAAATCTTTCTAACGGGGTTTCTTACTATTGCAATAATTATTTTTTGTAAGAAATGCATATTTGTCAAATCTCGAAATATGTCTAACAACATATTAAAATTTCATCAGTTTATTTCTATAAACAATGAAAAAACCTCTGCCAATTACTTGGGGATCAGAACTTCCTCACCTTAGTAAACGTGTGTCCGGTTTTTTAAGAAAGGTGGTAAACATGATATTAGCAACTTTAGACCAATATCTATCATATGTAATTTTACTCCATGATAACATTTACTATAGCGTTAGCAACCAAATATCGGTGTACCAACATGGTTTTATGAAAGGACGTTCTACCACCTCTAATCTGTTATGCATAACCCAGTCTATTTCTGAAGCTATTGACAACGCAGGCAACTTGATGTAATATATACAGATCTCTCGAAAGCATTCGACCGACTGGATCACTCCATACTGCTAAACAAAATGTCTGTTTTTGGTTTTTCGCCGTCTCTGTTATTATTTTGTTATGCTTATCTTTCGGATAGAAGGCAATATGTTGCGTATAATGGTTTCCAGTCTGTCGGATATATTGCTACATCCGGAGTCCCACAGGGGTCAATTCTCGGTCCCCTGTTGTTCAACATTCCTTAACGATATTGTGAATGTTATTGATGTGTCCTGTCTACTTTACGCTGATAATGTCAAAATTTTTATAGTAATTTCTTGTTTGGAGGACTGCGTTTTTCGCAAAACAGCCTTTCAAACTTATTTAATTGGTGCGTTGAAAACAACTTAAATCTGAATGTGTCTAAGTGTAACGTTATGACCTACACAATTAAATCCGAGGCTGTTATGTTTAATTACAGTATTGACAACGCAGTCCTTCAACGACCTTCTACTCTTGCTGACCTTGGCATAATATTCGATGGCGAACTTTCATTTATACCTCACATAAATAATTTAGAGACTCAATCTCTTAAGACTCTTGGGTTCCTAATTAGAACTAGCAGAGACTTCTCGATAATCAATACACTTAAAACTTTATACTTTGCTTTTGTTAGATCTAAACTTGAATATGCGTCTCTTGTTTGGAACCCTCACTACAGAAATCACGTAGACTCTTTGGAGAAAGTGCAAAGACGATTCTTAAAACTATTATGGCTTAAGTCTGAGGGAACATACCCGTCTATCGGTTTTCCCCAACAAGAGTTGTTGACTAAGTTTTCCATGACATCTCTTGAAAATAGACGCGAATATTTTTCTCAAGTATTTCTATATAAAATCTTACACAATCAAATTGACTGCCATGAATTATTAGGGAAATTAAATTTTCATGTGCTTAGTGTGAATTTTCGGAGAACACAAACTTTTTACCTCTCATTTTCGCACTCGAATATTCTTAGATTCTCACCTCTATTTACTATGTGCAACAGTTACAACAACAACTGTGGGCAGTTTGATATTTTTCATTGCACCCTTAATTCTATTAAAAAAAATATTATAATAACTAAGTCTTCGTTTCTCTTTTTTCTTTTTCCGTCTTAAACTGTCTGAAATTATTTTATTGTTATTTTTATACAATGTTTTATTGTTATTTTTATACAATGTTTTTTTTCTTTTTAAATATCTTTTCTACATACTTATACTGTATTGTATTTTTTTGTTTTGTGTATTTTCCTGCTCTAGAAATGGGTTTACCTGTTGAGCAGTGTATGCAAATAAATAAATAAATAAAAATAAATAAAAACTCGATGTGTGGTGGAGTTTGTAATAAAAATAATTTTTGACGTTTCAAAAAAATCGCATTGGTGGAATGTCACTAATATTTTTTTTAGACATTTCAAATTTTAAGAAGTGTCAATCAAAATTTAAATTTTATTGTGTTCCCAAAATGGTTATAAAATTTTAATTTATAGCTTTATTTAAACGTTTGAACACAATATTATAATGGGTTTATATAACAAATCTGATTTATAATCTTTCATTACGAATAATTTTTTTTGTAAAGTTAGAAATAGAAATATTGGGGCCCGGTAGACCCCATTCCAGGGAACCGATTTTGCTCATTAATGAACTCAATCTCTTCCCTTGTCCTCTAGAATGTATGTACCAAATTTGAAAGCTCTCAAAAGCTGTAGCTGCTATCGCGAACCACACAGACACACAGACAGAAAATTTTTAGTCTGAAATTTTGTGTTTCGTCATAATTCGTCGAGAATCGTCCAGAAATGTAATAAAAATTATCAAAATTTTTTCACGAATACATACCTTCCTCACTGAGGAAGTAATAGAGGGGGTGAGCCAGGTTTTAATTACACCCCGTATATATTAGTGCAACTGTCTTAATTTTCTTTCTTGTTGTTTACACAAACGAAATGTATGTCTCGAATTTAATTTACACTTTTCCTAAAAGCTGAAGAAAATTTTAAGGAATCAAACCAATTTTGTTTTCGAAATGTTATAATTTTATATAAATAAATAATAATTATTATTATATTATTAATATTTGTCCATTAATACGATAGCTGAAAGTAATCAAAAATTTGTGATGCAACATAAGTTTCCAATTTCCTTAAAATTATTTATTCTCCAGCGGAAAATAAATCGAATTTAATTTTCTTTCAATAGCCAGTCCGACAGAATGTCGACTATCATTAATGAGTCAACCACATGTTGTAAAGGAACTTCGTCCTTAAACTGCGATTTAATTTGATAAATGTTGAGGTCAGAGCATCCCTGAAGTTCGACATTGCCAAGTAATTATAAAACTGAAGCTTTAAGTCACGTGGAACATCGTTTATATAGTTAAAGTCATTTGCCACAAGGTGACAAACTCCCAAGCAATTTTCCTCGCTGCATGCTAATGAACTGTAGATGGCCGCTCGTCTTCGCCATTTAAACTTTTCCAAGGTGGTATTTGTTAAACAAAGCAGAAAGCTTACACTTTTTCATGGTGAGTCGACCAGGATCATTTATCTCGCCACACAATTTTGCATTTTAAATGTTTCAATCATCAATTGGACTAACATTTTCAAATTTAACTCACATTTGAGAAGAAAATGGGCTTATTTTGACGAACATATATTATCAACACCACTACCGGTTTCACCAGAAGTGTCATTATTTTTGACATATTCTGATTATGCAAGAAATTTTCTATATAATAAGTCAAAATTTTAGACATTACCCTCAAATATGGCGGACATTTCAATATATTCATAATATGGTTCATTTTTGATATTTGCGGGCATATGAAGCGAATATTTTTTATTATAACGAAATTATTTGAAAAAAATTATGGTAAATTTAAAACTTGTGGTCTCGTATGGAGGATATTAATCTAAAGCAATGAATAATTTGCAAATAAACTAAATTGCCTTTTGGAAATAAATGAAATTTATTGATAAAAATAAATCACAAAAAATATAATAATAACAATAATATTTATAATAATGTTTATTTAATATATACATACAATACATAAAAGGAAATTACAATGTACCATATAAATAAACATGGTACACCATAAAATATCAAGGATATCTGAGCGTGGGATAGTACAATTGAATAATAGGAACTATATATACATACACATACATGCACATATATAGACATACACACATACATACGTACATATAGACACGTATATACACATATATACACACATATATATACACACACATATATACATACCCACATACACACATACACACGTACATACCTACACATATATATGCATTACAAATATACAAGTATATACATACACACATACTAATATACAATAAATATAAATAATACAATAATACAAAATACAATATTAACAAATAAATATATTATAGTAGTAATATACATTGTATATATACCACAGTTATTGCCACATTCACCATCCCCCGAGACACTCACTCTCGCACACACCACTGCAAATTGTGCCAGAAGGAAATCTCAGTAGGTGGCGACCTCAAGCCAATGAGTAGTACATATGCACACACAAACCCATACATACATACACACATACGCACACACGCACGCACGCACGCATGCACATACGCACACACGCACACGCACGCACACACATACTCTAGTATATGTTCGCATTGTGCAATATTGAGTTGTAACGGTGTCTGTCCGGACGCTCAATTATGTAACGTTGTCTGTTCGGGCGTCGTAACAGTGTTTGCTTCCGGATAGCTGGTTTGGAGAATTAATCCAGGATTCCTGTTAGTTGTAAATAAGAAAGCCCAAAGTATTCGTAACGGAGTTTATTTTATTAAAGTAACATTTATCCAAAACATGAAGTTAAACAAACATAAAATCAGATTCTTCAACAATAAAACCAAGTCAAGTACAGTTAACAAATATTATTTACATTGGTGAGATTAATTTACCAACAGTGGGCCCAGCTCAACACGCTGAAGACTCACGGCGATAAATAATTACTAGACTGGTGACGGCGTTGCAGAGCGGCAAAATGGCTACCAACAACAGGAGGTCAAGCTCAGCACGCTTAAAACCCCAAGATGCTACCAGACATTCAGCCGGGCGGCGGCGTCGTCGTCGGATTCTGATTTCTAACCAAATGGAGTCAAGCTCAACACGCTTAAGACTCCTCAACTACCCAGCTCAACACGCTGAAGATAGTTGTCAGCAGAAAACTGAATGCCTTTCCTCGGCTACGGCCATTCTATTTATACCAAAATCCTGGCCTTGGTGACGTCAATATTTCATGGCGGCAGGATGTACGTGGCAGCACCTGCCAAACAGTAATTGCAGAAATTTCTAGGAATGAACATCTGCGTGATTCATCATATGTCGGCAGGAAGTGCGCGACAGCACAAGACTAACGGAAATTTCCGAAACTATAGTAATGAACATGCATATGATTCATTACAGAGTATATAAGTAAATATTGATTTATATTTTTAATAATAAGTAATAAATAATTAGAGCAATATATTCTAAAATGTAAGGTCTTGTATAGTACATCGTTGTAACACTGTTAAATTAACAAATAACAATAACAATAATATTATTATTTTTCAATAACTTGTCAATTTGAGATATTCTTATTGACTTAGTTGTTTTTTTTGTTCGAATATGGAATAGATATTTTCTCGTTCTTGTATACATATGTATGTATATATCTTTTAGATTCTTTTTTGAACTTATTTAATGTGTTTAGAGTTATTATTTCGTGAGGTAATGAACTAAAAATTTTAGTTCCTAGAAAACTTAAACTTCTCTGTCTTATTGTTTTCTGCATAAATTCAATAATAAAATTGCGTGGATTTTACCTTGTATCATAATCGTGAACTGGTAGTCGCAATGAGATTTTTTTTTAAATATAAATGCATATTATATAAAAATAATTTTGCCTTATGTCAAAAATTTGTATTTCATCTAGTGATTGGTTTGAGGCATACAAGATACTTTTGTTTAAAATTATTTTAAGAAATCTTTTTTGCAGTATTTCAACAGGTTTTAAGTGATTGTTTAATACACCTCCCCATCCCAATATTGCGTAAGTTAAGTGTGAACTAACCAATGAATGGTACAAAGTTTCCAGATTTTTTTTGTAAAATGTGTTTGACATTGTGAAATAAATATATGATGGACCTAATTTTTTTTTATGTATTCCATATGTACATCCCATTTTAAGTGACAGTCTATGAATATACCCAAATATTTGGTGCTGTTGGTTGAATTAATGCATATTATTTGACCATTTTCATTGATTTCCAACATATTATATTCTGGTAGTTTATTTTTGTAAGACGAAAAGGGAAGAAAAAATTTTTATCAAAATTTATGGTAAATATCTTATTGTTAAACCACTTTTTTAATATAGGTGAAATCTGTTTCTACTTTCCGTTTTAATCTAGATCAATCCGAGTCTTTATAATATACTACTGTCATCTTAAACGTAATTATTTCTTCACTGGTTTCGAGAAGAAATAAATTATTTATATATATATATATATATATATATATATATATATATATATATATATATATATATATATATATATATATATATATATATATATATATAAACAGCGAAAGGAGTTAGACGCGGGTTTAATTACATTACAGTAAAAAAAAAACAATGAATCAACGGGTACGCCCGCATAAAGTACGGTGGAAAATGCAAAAATTGAATGGCAGAAAGATGCAAACCGTGGACACGTGTTAATTAGTCAGAAACACGTGTCCACGGTTTGCATCTTTCTGCCATTTGCAATTTTTGCATTTTCCACCGTGCAATTTTCTTTTTTATATGTATATGTTGAATCATTGTTTTATATATATATATATATATATATATATATATATATATATATATATATATATATATATATAATAAAGGGTAATGGACCTAAAACAGTGCCTTGAGGAGCACCATATTTAACAGTTTTTAGGTCACTGTATATTCC
>JANEYF010000681.1:0-143300 GCA_029963845.1 Rhamnusium bicolor | reverse complement strand
CATTTAATGCCTCAGAAAATATACTCTTTTGGGACTGTATCACGTCATATGTGCCTCACTATATATATCATGCTTTAGTGGTCTGTGGTTTCCTCATAGTGCCACGGATTGCGTGTATTTATATGAAACGATATTCTGTGTGGCCTGTGAGGCTAGAAAATATTATGTCCCCGTGAAAAAATGTTTCTGTTTCGGGTTTTATTAGCATATGTTTGAAGTAATCGATTATATTACATGATACATACATAATATAAGAGAAATGTCGAAAATGATACTATTTACACTAGAGTAGTTTTGCAAATGATCGAGAGAGAAGAACACAATTTGATTAAAAATAAATAGCACGTTTTTATGAAATAAGTATACTTGATTTCAAACATTTATATTCTATAAAATACAGTTTTATGTACAATAACTAATCTTTATTTATTTTGACGCATTTATGTACTCGAAAGTAACACTTTATGCAATAAGTTTCACAGCAAGCCGTACAATTCAATTTGATCTTGGAGTCTTTCTTGGAGCAGCCTCTCTGTTCAGTTCTTCCTGAACATTTTCATAGGAAACGACGCATCGTCAACGTATGGCTATATTTTGCAAATCATGGTGTAGTGCTTTCTCGATTTCTTATGCCGTGGGTGGATATTTTCGTTTTTCGAGAATACTTCTAAGAATTTGCGTCTTGAAATTAGTTATAGTTATTTTTTGTTGTGTGACTTCTTTGTAGAAAACAAAGGCATTTACCAGAGCAGTTCCTAAAATCAGCTCTACAATTATATAATAAATTAGCATTCATAGAAACATTACTCACAGCTACAACATTTCATTGTGTAGTTTTAAATAAAACAAAACGTTACAAATATTTTTCTTATTATCCTTGTCATCTCCAGATGATCACAACTTTTTTGGTGTTTGCGAAAACCACTTCAATGTTATTTATAACATTAACTGCGCTTGAAAAAAAAAAGATTAAAGTGGTGTAATATGGAACTAAAATGAATATCATATTTATAAATCTATTTCTTACTTTCATTCTAGATCAATAATAATGTTAGAAAGGACAAAATTTGTAAATAAAAAGTACTGTACTTTCTCCAGTTTGATAAAAAAATGGTACATCGATACACACTAATTTGGAAAAACATCGTATTTAGCAAGAGGAAAATTTTATAGGATGACATTTTTATCTCAATTGATTTAGAATAATAAATTGATAATGTAAATGATTGTCGATATATTTTTTTTACCAGCTTTTAATTTTTCTTACATTTGTTTTCGCCAAAATGCAAAATGAAAAGTTTTTTTTCAAATGAGCGCAACTGAGACATAAATGTTTCCATATTAGATTAGTTTATTTAACCACATTATACAAGGTATTCGGGTAGTTTTTTTGGGGAATTTCGGTCAGGTATAACTAATTTTATTATTATTTTTTCTTTTCTTTTTTTCTTTTTTTCTTTTACTCTTTTCTTCTTTTCCCTTTTTTTTTTTTTTTCTAAACCGAAACGTTGGAAAAAAATAATAAAATTAGTTATACCTGACCGAACCCCCCCCCAAACGAAACTAACAGATACAAGGTTATTTAAAAAAAAAGGACAAAAGTGGTAGGTACATCTTTTATCTGTACCGGAGTTATATGGGATATGACATTTTTAGAATAAGGAGCAGAATTAAATTCGTAGACTAAATAAAAACGTATCTACAATAACTTAATTTTTATCGAGAATAAAAACTTAAGTGGTGTTATAAATCCCTATAGGTGGGTACTAGCGCATATAATTTATCGTGTGTTTAGGTGTGCACAAAAAATTTAAATGCAAAAAAAATTTCAAACAAATTGGTTGATATAATTTTTCCTGTGATTAGTTAAGTACAAAAAATATGAAATTAATGAAAAGATTTTTTTTTTTTATTAAAAATTTACAGAAAGTTGTGTTTTTGATTTTCAAACGTTGCAAGATACTATCACCAGAATAACATATATAATATGTAACAAAAAGTATCGCAGTTGCAAAGGGACAAACTACAATTTACCATAGTATGGTGGAAACAAGCCCTAATTAAGAATTACTTTGGGACACTACCCAAAATCAAGGATTTTACAATGACTATTTCCCTCATCATAAATCTAACCAATAAGAAACATGCAATTTGTTCAACGTGACTTGTTTAAATAAGTGATTATTTTGCAAAAATAATAGATTACTTTTTACCTTCATTAATTTTTGACATTTTTGACACCGGCTTAACAATTCTGATAGTTTGAATTGTCAGTGTCATTTATATTTACCTACACCGTCAAATGGAAGTAAATAAAGGAATTACTCGTTTCGGAAATGTTTCATTTTCCGAAGTTGACAAAGAAATCCTAAAAAGCGTTCCTATTAACACAACAAAAACGCACAAATCGGTATTGGACCAATTTACTAATTTTTGTAATGAAACAGGATACCAATAATTTGAGGCCACTACAACCATGGATTATATTGCGTTGGTACTTAAAGACTGGGCTTTTAATATGAGACGGATGGTAAATATTATAAGGAAAATGTGATAAAAACTATGCGGAACATAACTGCAAAAATGCTCCAGGAAATGTGCTTTTTAAAATACAACGTCATTTTCCATCCATTTAAGAATATTCAATTTAAGTGCGCTAGGGATGCTCGTAATGCTAAACGAAGATATTTACAAAAGAATATCATGAAAAGAAAAGCTTCTTCAGTTGCGTTAGATTCAGAAGATCAAAAAAAAATAATAATGCTTTGGAATGAAAACACTCCTGAAGGACTGCAAAAAAAAAACTTTTCCATATTAGCTGCAAATTGCGTAATAAATCACTTTAAAAAGAAATTGATAACAGAGGACAGACAGCAGGTAAAAAACAGTCTCACTTTTTATTTGCGACTGTTTAACTAAGACTTTTTTTGCTATTTTAGGACAATTAGAATATAACCCTGTGATCAGTAAGACCACACAAGTAGGTGACAAGAAATGCGCCGATATTAAATGGTTAACGCCTAATGAAATTAATGCCGATCTATGTCCTGTAAGGCTATATAAACAACTATTATCCAAGAGGGGTTCCAATATTACAACAAATCGTTTATTTCTGACATGCAGTAGGTGCTGGAATAAATACGAAAATTCCTATTGGTACAAACATTCACTGATTGGAAGAAATGAACTGTCCAAACTAAGAAAGAAATCAGCCGTAAAAATTGGTTCATATACAACAACTGTAAAAAACTAATCATTCCAATCGAGCCACAGCTGTCAGTAACTTAATAAAGAATTAAACACAGGAACAAGGGCTTATCCAAATAACCGGCCATGGAAGTGCAAATTCCATAAAACCGTATTTGCAAATAGATGCCCTACATCATTTAAACGTGTTAAATAAAGATGTAATCAAAATAAAATACAAAATGAACCAAGCACTTCTAAGGAAACATCAGAACATACTACTATTCAAAACATTAATGAACAACAAGCTCAAATTTACAAAATTAATTTGAATTGTCTCTGTGTTAAAAAAAACGAATTATCAATGTAATTTGGTACTTTATAATTGTTATGAAATAAATAAAAATTAATAAAATAACAATTGTGCATTATATTGCGAAATCGTTATAATGATTTCTCTTCTGGAAATAATCTGTACATTACATATATCCCTCGTGCATCAATATTAATCACTTAAACTGTGTACGTCACAATTTTTAAATTTAGTGTATAATAAATTTATCAAATTATTCATACATTCAAGTCATTTAGTACTAAGCAAAATTTTTAAAATAGTCTGACGTACACAGTTTAATCGATTAAACTTGATGCACTCGGGATATAACATTTGAAAATATAGAAATATCAAGTACCATGTTCTGTCAAATCGTATCGATATGTTTACTCATTTTTGTGAAAATAATTCTTTGAACAATAGCCTAGTCCTTTTAAATATCCATGTTAAATATTGACTTAGTAATGATGAAACGTTCTGATGAATATTAAATAAGAAATTTAATCTGTAGCAGACATTGTTAGGAATTTTCATAAGGAATATTTTTATTCTTGAAAAAACTAATTAAATCTGCGAGAGATATAGACAACCTGCAGAGTGAAAAATAACTAGTTTACTTTATGCACTGTCACTGTTTGGCTGAAATAATGAAGAATTCTCGCATCATAAAGAAAAGAGTATTGTAAAGCCCTCTTAATTATACAGGAGTAACATTGGGGTAAAAATATTCAAGAACAAGGGTTGAATACTTTAACCAAAATATGATTCAATTAAGTATTTAATTAAAGCGATAGAACATAAGTAAGTTTAGATGCCATCAAAGTTGTCCGTGTATAGGGTGATCATTTTAAATGCCTCACTCAAATTCATTGCTTGATTTTTTATTTCAAAACTACAATTATGTTTTTTTCTGTACAATCCGAATTAGAAAACTAAAAACAATTGTACGTTAAATAGAAAAGTTATGACAGAAAAACTGAAGAATGCAAAAATTGATACCCCATTAGTGGTGGGTGGTGATCTGTGTTAATTGTGATTATACTTAAGTCCTTCATTAAGTTATTGTCGTTAATTATTAATTAGTTAATAAAGTAGTAAGTAAGTATTGTCTGGATTTTCAATCAACGATTCGACAGTTTGACGTGTTTGTGTGGATAGCAAACAATACTATATTTATTTAAAAAATTGAAGTAGTTCTATATATTTTATTTACAACAAATGTTCAAAAACATTACCATTTTTTAAAAAAATCTGATATTTTCCTACAAACATAGAAGAACTATTTTGTAATTTGAATTATCTCTAAATCTGCTTAAAATGTTGGGGTTTGTTCTGAATTAAATCTATTTCTTGTTGATTTTTTAATTTTATATCATCAATATTTACTTAAAATATTGCTGCGGCTTGTTTTTGCTTTAATTACTATATACTGGTTTTAAAAAGCCCCATTTTCTGTTGATATGATCTGGTTATCGGCAGCTAGCGAAATTATTAAATATGCCTGTGAATAAGTATGCCCAGATTCAAAGAAAACAAAATAAAATATATAGAATTTCTTTAGAAATAAATAAATTATGAAACTATTTTTATTTCTTTCAGAAGATGTATTCATATTATTTAAAACTTCAACATTTGATTAAATACGAAACAAATTGTTAATATATTATACAGGGTGTCCCAACCAAAAGTAGGCACCCTTAAAATTTTTTGGGGGAAATTTTTTTTTGGAAATTTGGTGAAACACGTCGACCTTGTTTCCACAGGGGACACATTTTAATGTAATACTTGTATACCTATCATCATCCCTCTACTCCTACACGGCCACCCCCTCAAAAAATTCAAATGGCAAAGGGGGTCGAGAGATCATCTTTTGAAAGGTCTTTCAATTCTCTACATAACTGTGTATTTTTTTAAACTTTTATCGATTCGTTCCTGAGAAATAATTGTTTCATTATTTTAGGTTCGGGAAATAAAAATTAATGGGGCAGTTTAAGAGGGCTAATCGAACCAGTGTTTGTAAGGTAATTTTTCAAAATTTATTTCTTCCATACGCACGGTGATCAAAAACTAACATTTAGGATTCCAAAAATATATTTTTGAACCACGCTCGATATCTCTGAAACGGTTTTAGTAATCTTCAGAGATAATTGTTACATAGGAATTTTATAATTACCACGCTTTCCACTCATCGCTTAGTCGTAAACAAGTCCGAGAACTATAAGGAACGCAGGCGCGCTCGTGTGTCAACGTGAATTACTCTTATTTTCATCTTTGCGAAGAGTGCTTGTGTCAGCTATCACAAGTGTGTATATGTGATTTTCATAATGGTGCACATTCTCCAAGGTATGTACTATAATGCTATACACATTCAAGTTACACTAATTTGTGATTTAGTATTATTAGAATTTTTTTAGTTTAACGTTTTCAATTACTAGAAAAGAGAAATAAAGTGCAAAGTTTATTGGATGAGTACTTTTTTGGCACACTTTAGCACATATTTATTTTGACATAGTAGTGTTTGGCAGTTCTTATGCTTTCGATAAATACTAATTAAACCTTCCACAACGCCCCACAACATTTAAATATTTTGTGTTCTAGGTCGACGTGCTAGCTTCTCGCGACTCGAATTATTCGAACTTTTAAGAAGGAAAATTCCATTCCATCCTATGGAGGTGGGATCCAAGAATTTCCTATTTAATCATGTCATTGACATCATCGGGAGTGAGAACGTCACTACCCAAGATCATAAAAAAATCCAGAAGGCCATTCACACTTTTTGCATGGCTTTGTGGAGGAAGTGGAAAGCAAGTCATGGATTTATTTCCAGATTTATGCAAAAAAATATAGAATGGCTTAATGAAGAGTTTATTACATCCGGTACCGTTCAGTGTACACCTTCTGGGTCAGGATCGGCCGGTCGTGGTAGACCAAAGTATTATTTGCTGAAGCAAGCCAGCAAACAAAACGAAGAAGAGTGCAACAAATTGTGGAGTCGACAGACAAAGAAGAACTATTTTTGGCTGCTCAGATGAAGCTACATTCCTGTGGAAATAGGAACGCTGCCGTTGTCGTACATAAGGTTACAGATTCCCCCAAAAGTGCAACACGCTTCAAGAAAACAAAGCTCAAGAAAAAAGGTACAACTTCATCGTACTCACCCGAGGAGGCTCTAGCATTATTTATAAGTTTGAAATTGACTCGCAGTCAATATATAAGTCTAAGGGAGTCTGCAAAAAGCAAAAATTTAAAACATTTATATCCCCCTTACTATAGAATAATAGAAGAAAAAAAGAAATGTTATCCGCAGTCTAATATCACCGTGACAGAAACATCAGCCGAAGTTCCACTACAGTCTTTATTACACCACACGGTTCCTCGCATTGCTGAAGCACAGAAGGAGGTACTCTCATATTTTGAGAAAAATGAACCCATTGTCAATATACATATGTTTTATAAATGGGGTGCAGATGATGATTCCAGTATTTTGACGACATCTATGGTTCCCTTGCAAATGTATTACCATCAAGATCAAAGTTCAAAATTAGTGTTGTGGCAAAACCCACGTACTTCTTCAACGCGGTTCTGTAGACCCATAAGAATCCAATTTATAAAGGAAACTACTGACGTGATAAAATCTGAATTCTCTTACATTGAGAATCAAATTGGCAATCTTGCTCCTACTAAACTGAAAATAAACGAAAAAGAATTTTTTTGTTCATCACAAATTATTAAAAACTATGGTAGATGGCAAAGTGTGCAACGCTTTGACTTCAAATTCTTCTTCCCAAAAGTGTTATATTTGTAAAGTTGGTCCATCAGAATTTAATAAACTAGATAAGATGATATCGCGCACTTCCAACCCTTCTTCTCTTGACTTTGGAATATCTTCTTTACATGCTTATATTAGGGCATTTGAATGTTTATTACATATATCGTATAGGCTCGATTTTAAGATGTGGCAAGCTCGTGGCGATATAAATAAAAAGTTATGTAGCGCTAGAAAACAAAAAATTATCACATCTTTCCGTAACGAAATGGATCTTTTGGTGGATTCCGTGAAACCTGGCTTTGGTAATACGAACAATGGCAATTTATAGATTTGGTGTGATTTTGAAGACGTTAAATTGAAATTATAAAATAAATGCTACTTCATTCGGACAGTATGCATATGAAACTGCCCAGCTGTACGTGAAATTGTATGAATGGTACCCAATGTCTCCAACTGTACACAAAATACTTTTACACGGAAAAATATTATCGACCATTTTTTACTTCCGATTGGCCAGTTAGGAGAAGACGCTCAAGAATCTAAACACAAAGAAGTGAAATATTATAGAGAACATAATACACGTAAGATGTCGCTGCAAGAAAATAACAAATGCAGATTTACTTAACATTATGTTAGTGTCGTCAGATCCATTAATTTCTAGTTTAAGAGTTTTACCACCTAGGCAAAGGGTTATATTAATAAAGATGTTATTTTACTATTAGTCTCCAGAAATGTCATCTGATGAGGAAATAGAATCTGATTAATTGTTTAATCTGTCATATAATAATAAAAAATTATACTGTAAAAATATTATGAATACGATATATAGTAAAAAATAACATGCAAGAACAGCTAAAGAAAATGTGTATTATGTAAGTTTTGAATTGTATTTTTTCTCTTGATTAAAGTGTTCTAAGCAGTTTCAAAATATATTTTTTATTTAAATACGCTTCTTTAATTTCCAATAATGAAGAACAAACGGCCAAGAGGCCACGCTACTAAGAACAGACAGTTCCTAGTGTTTGAAATTCCCTTAGTGTTTAGAATGTATTCGTTATTTTTTGTGTCTTCACATTAATAATATTGGTATTTTCGTAAACTTTCAGAATTTTTCAATAAAATAGTTTTTCCACCCCCTCTAAAAACCACCCCTTGGTACTTACAATTTTTTCATTATTTTTTTCGTTGTCTAACAAATATTTTAGGTGGATTTGTTGATTTATAGATTTTTGACCACCTAGAACTTAAATCTGGATCACCGTGATACGGTTTGGTCAAATTACACCAAATTTCGAGGATCAGTAGTTGAAAGTGTAGGGTATATGTATATCTATTTTAATTAATTTTCACTTTATGTGGGGAAAATTTATACTGTAAATATAAATGAAATTTGAACGCGATTAGCTCCTGAATTATGATATCAATCGGTAAAATTTGAGGTAAAATTCATACATGTCTTCTAAAATGAATCTTCATAATTATGCTCAGCAAGTTTCAAACTTTTATTCCGTACTATTTGGTTAAAATGAATTTTCTAAATAAGTATCTTTGTCACTACAAATGCAGCAAGGAAGTGTTACCTCTATCGGGAATCGCACCTCAATGAAGTCGGTGAATAAAACGTCCAATGAAGGTATAGTCAAGAGCAAAATTATACAGCGGCGCATGTATAAAAACTTTCTAGAGAGTGACACAGCTATCCGAAGCTTTTTCCCGACTAGGCCCCTTAAATTATCGTATGTATTGTTCAAGATGACCCGCACCGACTTCCATACAGTAGTATAATCTATCTTGAAATTCTGTACGAATATTTATGAACACATCTGGAGCCAATAAACGGCATTCTCGAACAGTTCTTTCACGTAACTCTTCCAGAGATGCGGGTTTTGTCGCAAATATCTTCGATTTCAAATGTCCCCACAGAAAGAAATCCAGGGGAGTTAAATCGGGTGACCTAGCGGGCCACTCCACAGGACCTCTTCTTCCAATCCATCGCTCAGGAAACTGATTATCCAAAAATTGACGGACTGCCATAGCAAAATGTGGGAATGCCCCATCCTGTTGAAAAAACAGTTCGCCCTTTAATAGATTATCGTTTTCTTTCGGAAATTTTCTAACAGATCGAGGTACCTTTCGCCATTTAAATTGTCAGGAATGAAAAACGGCCCGACAATGTGATCCCCTAAGATGCCAGCCCAAATATTTAACTTCTGAGGCCTTTAGGTATGAGTTTCCATGAACAAATGTGGATTGGTTTCACTCCAATACCTATAATTGTGCCTGTTTATCTCCCCATTTAACTGAAATGTCGATTCATCAGAAAAACACGTATTGTACAGTAGATTGGCATAACCGTTTAATTGTTCACTAAAAATCTCACAGAATTCAAGCCGACGATCGGGAACATCTTCGTATAATTCGTGTACCAATTTAAATTTATATGGATGAAATATGTGGGCTTTTACAATTTGATGAACACTGCTTCGTGATACACCGGAAGCCTCAACTACTTTCCTGATCCATCTACAAATGACTCAGAACTGCCACTTCGACTGCTTCATTCCTAATCGGTCGCTGAGGTTCACGCTTTTTGTTTCCTACAGAACCTGTTTCCATAAGTTTTGTCAATAATTGTAAAATATACTGAGAACCAACTCTTCTATCTGGGTGATTTCTATTGAATATGCGCTCCGTAGCTCAAGCACAATTATCGTTTTTAAAATAAATGCTGACAATTTCTATTTTCTCCTGAAGGGTATAAACCATTTGAGAACTCACTCTGGTAAAATGTATTTCGATTTAAAATTGATTGTGAACAAATTAATGTTCAAGGACTATTAAAAACTTATAAGTCTTTTATTATTCTAAAACTAAACGGACAAGGAAAGTGTTTTTTGTCGAAAAAACTCGTGTTGATTTAAGAGCACTAAAAGATCTTTTTATGCCCAGTCCCACCAAAATTCTAAATTACCGAACTTTTTCTCCCTTTTTTTGTCCCTTTTCGTCCTCTAAATTACTTCCTAAATAACTACATAATGTAATAAACAAAAAAAAGAAAAAAAAAAAAATAAGAACTTTATTTATATAAAACTTTTGACTTTTTAATTAGAAATTATTGAGGATTAGATTTTAGCAATGTCTATCTCTCTGCATAGTCTTTCAATTGTCACATGTGGCGTAGGTGCGTGGATGTTTGGCTATCTGCGGGCGCAGATACTTCGAGTGAAAATACTTATATCAGTAATTGAGTTTTCGTACAAGCCGTTGGGATTCGATTCCTGGCTATTGCATCATATATTTTTTTCATTAGTGTTTTAAGCTCTGTTAGAAATAACCTCAAAATGTTTTATTGTTTTAAATTGATTTAAACATATTCTAACTCTGTTTTTCAAAATTTTTTATAGATGCTTCGAATACGTTTGTATTATTATACTCGTAATTTGTGAGTCAGTTTTATATAATTTACGGTGATATTACGTAAAAAGATTACTTATGATAAATTATAAGTTGTCAGAAACTATATTATATTTACTTAGTAATGAGTTAATTAGATAATGAGTTGATAATTAATCAGAACATAATTCTCGATTGAATTTGTATAAGCATATGTTGCTTCCAGATTTAATTACAGTTATTTGTTGTTACTTTAGATAATGATTCCTGTATATAATAAATCAGTATGTTTTTGATCATGTCGTGTGTATTTTTTTTGTACCAGTGTATTTACATATTTGATAGAGGTTCCATTATATTAAATAATTTGCTATTATTTTCAATCGTTCTGGAATGTGCACTAATTATCAGTAATAATCAAAATGGGTAAATATATTATTAATAGACCAGGAAAATTTTTGCTTTTCCTTATCATTACGGCCGAAAATAAACTTTTAAGTAATAACTTTATTTTTTGGTGGCGGTTGCCTACTTTATTATCTACCAAATTAAAATAATAAACAATAAATAACCATTCGTTTACTACGACATTTTAAATTCATTACATATAAGTTTTGGTAAACCTAGATTTAGGCATCTTGCATAGTAACCACTGAATCAATTGGATGCATCATGAACGCCCAAGACACCCGCAACAGAATATACATGGAAAAGAAAATATGTGAGAAGATATAGACATTTTTGGGCAACCATCAACTTCCCAAGTGTATTTGTAGTGAAATTGTGTTTTACGTGAAACTTTACAACAGAAAAGTAGATTAATCTCAAACATATTATTACAAAAAATATCGTATAGTATCGATGGATTAGAATCGCCAAGAAACTGTTTCGAAAAAAACAGTTGCCTAGTAGTAATTTCCTCAAAGAGTACCAAGGAATGATTCTTAAGTTCACCTTCGCCAGATTAATATTTTTCATAAAAATTGTTGAATCATGATATTTCTATAGCAATACAAACATTTTACTTTCATTGTAGGAAGCTTTACAAGAAAATCCAGCTATAAAATCGCAAGTGGTTTATTCTATAATGTGTTCAAGTAGAAGGTAGTATTTCATATTCCTCAAGGGTCTATTTTAGGAATTCTAGATAACTTAAGAACTGTGTTGTTAATTCCTGTACTGACGAAATTTAGTTATACAATTATTTTTACAATGTTGACGCTATATTACACAAAATTTGATTATTACCAACAATAATAAATTCATTAAAATCTTACATGATTGCCGCACTCAAAAAGTTCAAGCGAAAATCAGTTTTCCAAGAAATTAAAGTAATATAATCGAAATGCCCCAATAATCTGCGTTAGAGCCACTTTTGTTATCAATTTGCTCATCTGACTTATTCTCACGTACAAATTGTATTCACTCTCAAACATATGCAGATTATGCTCAACTTCGTTACTTCTTCAATATCTGTAGTTTCTAATTGTATAATCAGTAAGCCTGGCCAAGCGATGGTAGATTCAGGGTCGGGCGCAATACCAATGCCATGTTTACGATGACGATGACACGACACACTTCAGTTGTTATCTGTCGGTCGATGCATAGAGTACTAATAAATAATAAATAATGTTGAGCGTAAAAGAGTAGAAAACGACCGTACGCTGATAAAGCGGATAAATTTATCGGTGAATTTCCGGATTTATTCTATGATAGATGTAAAATAAGTTGTAAAGTTTGTAATCAAGATTTAATGTGCTGGAATAAATACGGCTGCAAAATTCATGTCAATAGTAACCGGCATAAAAATTAAAAAAATGGCGTGTCCTCTTTGGAACCTCAGTTTATGTTTGATTTACTGTTAATGCTGATTGCCTGTGATGTTCCCATGCGCATATTGGATAAACCAGCATTTTGGGAGTTCTGGAATAAATACAATCCCCAGGTGAATTTACCAAGTCGTTCATCGTTACGTAGATATTTACCAAGTGTTCGTGAAGACATTTTAAATAGGATTAAATGTGCAGTAAAAAATACACGGCTGTGGTTATGTGTTGACGAGATGACATATTGTAAACAAAATTCTATTTTAAATGTTATAGAACGTGTACTCGACCCTGTTAAACCAACATTTCCACTTTTACTAGCTAGCAAAAGACTAACTGCGTGTACTGGCGAAACAATTACGCGGGTGGTGTTGGAGACTTTCGAAAAATTTGAACTGTCAACAAGTCAAGTGTTGACGTTTGTGACCGACGATGCTGCGACAATGAGTTTGGTGGGCCGTTTTCTTCAAAGAGACGATTGTAGGTTTTTACATGTTACGTGTAAAGTGCATGCGTTCCATCTTGTAGCAGAAACGATTCGAAAATGTTTTCCAGAGGTAGATGCATTAATAGCAAATACAAAAAAAAGTATTTTTCAAATCTCCTAAACGGCTTCGAGCATTTTACACACTGTGTCCTGGTGTTCCGGAACCACCAGAGCCGATTCTTACACGTTGGGGAACGTGGTTGAAGGCAGCTTTTTATTATGCTGAATATTTTCAACAAATAAAAGATGTGATACTACAGTTCAACCCTAACGAGGCTGCAACTATTAAGGAAAGCCAGACAAGCTTTCAAGATGTTTCCCTTGCAACAGATTTAAAAACTATTTATAACAATGATAGAGGACTACACGACGCAATAGAAAAATTACAAAATACTTCGTTGTCGTTATGGAATCGCTGCAAATAGTGGACGACGTAAATACACAGCTACAGTCTATAAATGACGCCAAAAATAACCCGTTATTGAAAAATTCGAGAGTGTATTACGGAAAGATCCTGATTTTACCAAATTAAGACAAATTTGTGATGGTGTATCTACAGCTGCGTTAAGTGAGTTCACAGAGTGTTTTACTTATGCCTGTATTACTTCCGTAGATGTCGAACGGTCTTTTTCAAAATATAAACATATTTTTTCACCACAGCGAACATCGCTTACTGAGACAACTGTAGAAACATATCTGATGCTACACAGTTATTATAGAAGTGCTCCAGTTTGTGATAACGACAATCAAGCTACTTTATAAATCTGCTTAAGAAAGTGAGTTTTGTACATATTTTTATGAAGTGTACCAGTATTAATAAAAAAAATTTCCGTTTATTTTATTTACTTATTTATTTATTATTAGTTATCACTTAGATATACAATGTACATGTGTGAACGTCATTTAACAGTTTAATAATAATGTGCAGCACTAAGCTTACAAAATATAAGGAAATACATAAAAAAAGAATTTAAAGCGAACGAAATAGTACAAAAACATACATCACAATATATAAAATATTTTTGTTTTTATTATTGTACTTATTCAAGTATTATGATATGATGCATACCCAGTACGTCTCTGTAGGATTAATGACCTTGGCCAGGCTTAATAATCAGGATCTAAAAGTCATCCTAGACCTTTCAAATAATCATGAAAGTTAGTCATTGGTTTTCCTGTTTTGTTGAGTAAAAGAAATAGTTTTAGATATAATGATCTAATTTTTTTACACAAATTACTTATTACGTCTACCTTCTTAGGAAATTAGTGTTTAGAAATAACATACATAATGTTAATGTTAGACATACTAATACATTAATTATGCCGAATATAGCACCGCCATCGTTTAGAGCTAGTTTTAATACGATGTAATCATTGCATAATCCTCATGTTGCTTTAAAAATACTTCTCGATAAATTATTTTCGTAGCAAAATCAAGGCATACGACCTAATAAACTACATGCACACTTTTCCTTTTATGAAAATTTATTTTTATGTATGACTGTTGTTCTTTTCTAATCCAAAAAAAATTTCTGCTATTATTTTGGATAAAAAGTGTGCTTCAAGTTGTCAAACATATTTAATACTACCGTTAATGGACGTAAAACATAATTGTCTGAATTTACTAAAAAGTTGGATATAATCCATTAATCAGCCACTGAGATTCAAAAAGAATGTATGGCTCAACTCAATGTGTTCACATAGGGTAACCCTATTTGAAACACAAGGGGAATCTTGTGCGAAACATGGATGCTACAAGACTTTTCCTTTTGCGGGTCTATATGTGATACTTGTCTCGATTAATAATAATTAATAGGTATAATACAGACAGTATAATATTCTTACATAGATTTATGGTATTAATCTGGTGAGTTATTTGGCTTAATATAAAATATGCTACTGTTTGTATAATAAAATAATTATTTCTCAGCAACCAGCAATTTACACGAAAAAAGTCTTGCATAAAGATATCCATAATTCAAATTTAGCATTGGCCGCCATATTTTTATTTCTCAGATCTATTACACTTTGTGAAAATACGAAAGTATGTTAGCTACCGAATAAGACTTGCAGGTTTAATTCAACGCAGGTCGGGGTCTTTTGTCCCCTGAGTAATCTTATTCAGTATATAGCTTAGCCCACCAGGGTTAGAGGTCGCAGCTCTTGGTACCTGCTTTGTAGGTCGCTATTAGTCACTAGGATATGTCTGGAGAGTAGCAGCATTGACCACCAGAGGGATACACTTATTACTCACTATGTCCGAAAGTAGGTTAATTAAGAAAAATCAGTTAATCAAATATTTGAGGTAACATTTTAATTTACCTCTCCTATAAGCAAATTAAATTAACATAAATTGGCAACCTCTATTAAATTTTAATATAAAATAGCGTTTTGGGAAATTTAGTTTGAACATATTGCTCATCAAACTCAAAGTTTAAAATATGCATTATTTATTACAACATACGCGGGAATTTCTATTTTAATTAATTATCGTTATAGTTATAGCTCCCCATAGAGTCGCAATATATGTTATCAATGTTCTCTGTTGCGGTGACAACAAAATATTGCAAAATCATTACTAAAATTTAAATATTATGTATTAACTGAGCCATTAATCACGGCGGCTATGCATATGTGTCAAACGGAGTGCCACGTGCACGCTCATGATTAAACAGCCTCAAATGGAAAACCAATACCGCATCCAGAAAACTGATCCCTGCTGCTTTCCTAGATGCATAACAGTGAAACTATGCACTGTATTAAAATAGGAAAATATTAGAGATGTCTTAAATTCACTAGAAACCTAAGATATGGCAAGAGGAACTCCTTATGTTTCTGCTAATTAATAATATCACCGAATCAAACTTATTACATTGAATCGAAAAGTTCCCAGAATTTGCAGGCATGTAGTCATAAACTTTGATAGCATACTACAGGATCCGAAAAAGTAAAAATTGTTACAAAAGGCATCTTTTTATGAAAGTTTTAGGTAAAACAAGTTTGGTAGACTTACGTAAATAAAACAAACGCTCATACGAGGACTCCCATTTGAGAATCCATTTCGATAGCCACAACATGTTTTGTGAATTTTCAAATTATTAATATTATTTATATACTAATATAAATTTTGATTAGTCAACGGAAATACCAGGACAACAGTAGTGTCGAAAGAATCAATACAGTTGAAAGGGTCGAATGGCGGAAACCGACTAATATTGTCTTGCTGAATATTCAAATCATAGAAAGAAAAACGGCAAATAATGACAGAAACAGCAGTAACTAAGAAGTATGGTATGCCTAAGGCATTATAAGTAGAACGTGGCAAATTTGATGGCTCTCAGTAGATTCCCATGGATACCACGTTTCCGATAATTATGGCAGTTGATGAAATAAGTAACATTGCTACCCTTTACGTGTTAACGACTGAGCACAATGACAGAGATTGTACATCAACGAATATTCACATGAACAACACAATTTCTATGTTTTTTGCTGAAAAAGATCTCCTTTGTGGGGTACACACATGTTTGTAAAGCGAAAAAGATCTTTCGACATCTACTTACGTAATATTTGCAAACTTAAAACTTTCTAAATCACTTATAGGATATTGTGATTGAAGTACATGATAAACAAATATGGCTAACTGTGAATGAAACCTCTGATGAGGGAATTGTGAAAGTGGGCAATGCCTTAATTCGAATTTTAAATTTAAATGGGTCGTCAAACTCATATTTGCTGGCCAGTAGGTGGTTCAAAAACACTAATATGGAACATAGTTGCAAGCGACGTTTTATCATAACAAATATTGGATGTAGAACGTCCATTTTTAAATTACACGTCGCCATGTGGAGCAAACCATGGACATTTTTCAGAGGATACTATATAATCTCTTTTAATGATGCAGGTGTATGCAGACAACCACAAACAAGCATTCATGAACAAGAAATAAGAGGTAAGTTCGTGTAATTAGTTGTACTTACATTTAATGGTCACGGTAACCCTGCGCGCCGCTGGAATTCGCACTTTCAACCATCTTAAGTCAACCCACTATAACTAGTTTTAAGTCACAATGTGACAACTTTTGGATTCAGTGAATGTGTTGTAGTGAAAATTAATTTTTGATGGTAATAATAATCTGGTTTCTGGTTCCTCTATTCTTCTCTTTTTGTTATAATAAATTCACTGGCAGACAAAAAAATACTTTTTTTTGTAACATATACTTAATTAGCATATCCCACTGGAATAAGGCTTCTGATTACAGAAATGACAAGCAAAAATTCGTAACATGTAACGTTTTCTTGTTACTTTATTAAAACATTATGGACAAGAATAACATTATTGTTAATTTTACTAATCTATTTATTACTATATATCAATGATGTATATAACACACATATATCAGGCTTACATAGATATAACTATAAAGATAGAGAATAATTTTTGAAAAACATATGCTCAGTTCATTTTCTTCTTTTATCCTTGCTCGTCGCTTACCGCACCCAAATTTTCAGGAAAAAAAAATGAAATGATAATGTAGAAAATGAAATTTTAAAGACATACTGCAACCAAGCGTAAGGTACGAATCTAAAAGTTCGCTTAATAGTTGCTTGTAGTTCTCATCCTTTTTGTTCCTTAAAAATCCCCTTGCAAATGAGTTCCAAGCTCTTAGTTTCTGTCTGTTGAGGGGTTCTTAAAAATCTGCATCATCAAGCAATTTTCTAATTTGAGGACCAATAAATATGTCTTCTTTAAGTTTGGCGTCATTTAATTGGGGAAAAAGTTCTGTTAAGTATTTAAATCCTTCACCCTCTTCATTCATAGCCTTCACAAAATTTTTCATTAGCCCAAGTTTAATATGAAGAGATGGCAAAAGAACATTTTTAGGGTCGACAAAGGGTACACATTTAACATTACTAGTTCCTGGTTCAAATTCTTTCCTTTCGGGCCAAATTCTTTTCACATAATGGTGCTTTTACTGCACGACTGTTCCATAAACAAAGAAAACAACAATATATGGTAAAGCCTCCTTGAAACCCTACTAAAATGACTATTACTTTTAAATCCCCACATATTTGCCATTTGTATTTGTTGCAATTAATTTTATTTAATATGGTGCTCGTACTGTCATAATCCTCTTTAATTGTTACTGAATGAGCAACTGGTAGAGATGGTTTTAAATTTCCGTTATGTAGTAATATAAATTTTAAACTGTATTTGGAGGAATCTATGAATAAGCGCTACTAAGATGGGGAATGCTCGATAGTAATGGTGGGGGGGGGGGGGGGGGCCCCCGGGGAAAAAGGCCACAGACGGGGACTTTTTACCAACTCCCAGCCGTCCCCTCAGCCATGTGCTTCTCCTGCATTAAACCATCAATTTCAATACATGACTCATAGTGAATTTTCCCTTTATAACAAAAAAAAAAAAGAAAACCACACCAAACCCATGCCAAATGTAAGATTCTCTTATTTTAAGGTCTCTATTCCTTGAGTGCCTGTCAGAACACCGATTAGGTTTCTCCTCTGTTTTCGCCATCGGAAAATGTAGCATTTCTTTTTCTAAAAGTCATAATCTTTGTTTATTTAGCCAGTAAGTTCCACTCCATAAGTCGGGAACCAAGAAATTCTGCTTTTTTCTGACAGCCTTTTTTTACTGCCCCAAGTCACGTACCAAATCATTCATTTCTTTTGAGCAATTAAGTTGAGGGTCACTAAAACTTTCTGGAATATACCGAGGATCTGCACACTAGTCTGGGCTGTCTGAAGAGTCGTAACTATTTTCATAACCTCTCAAAACAATATTTTGCCAATCTAAAGGCGCAGTTGGCACTGGTAAGTTTCATGCATTGTGAGGAACAGGTCTTAAGGCTGATGACAAATTCGGATATCTAATATTTTTGTTTTTCTTTTTTGGTATATCCTTCAGTTTTTGTTACACGAATATAGCAATCATCGAAATGATTGGTGGGTTCTCGCCATACCATCAGAACAGCAAAATGCATGCTTTTTTTCCCTATTCATCCACTGCACTAGTGCCACGTTACAACTTACACAACAAATGCTGGGGAGACCATTGCTTATCTTTATCTCCGAATAAAACTCCAAAATATAGAAAATACGCTTTTTTCACATTTTCAGACAATGGCCTAGCTTGTGACTCTACAAGGACTTTTCTACAAATGTAACAACAAAACTTGTCAATTTAGGTTTTGCAACTTCGGCGCGTTTAACTGGACTTTTTTTCGTAACAGTTATGTAGACAACACTGGCGGTTCTTCTATAGGGTCATTTGGTCAATGACCTCCCACATATAAATAAAAAAATAGAGTTATTCATTTACTAAAGTTTAAAAGTATATAATATATATATTTTTAATATTCTTAACAAATATATTAAAGTTTTTAGTTCATTCTATGCACAATACTATTCAAATATCTAGATCGCAGGATTTCATATTCATTACATTATTCATTTATAGAATTTAAAAATCTTGGGTCAATCCACAACTTATCCTTAAAGCTAGCTACGGACCGAATTTACAACAAATTAAAGTGAAATAGACTTATGCGCGAATCGTCAGAAAGCAAAAAGAGACAGAAAACACTGGCGGGGACAATGTCCCTGACACATTTTACGTAAACGATAACGCACGAAGTTTGGTAAAGCAGTCTTAATGCTGACTAGGTACATGTTGGTCGGTAAATTCTGTAGCGTTGTTTTTAATATTTTTATTTGTAAACATTTTATTAGTAAATCTCTACTTGTCGTAAAATTAAGTAAAATAGTGTTTTTGGTGATTACTATTAAATATGAGTGTTGTACAAAATATATTAAAACTGAAAGATGGTACAAGTAGCTTTTGTGTTTAGATACGTTTTAGACGGTGTTGTATGTGAGAGATTTTGGAAATTTATTCAGCCTCAAGGAACGACACCGCAGCATTTGACAGATGTAATTTTAAAAGAGTTAGGATGTCTGAAAATTAATGAGTCCTGAAAAATTGATAGCACAAAGTTACGACAGAGCATCAGTAATGAGTGGTGCTTTTGGAGGTGTACAAGCCGAAATTAAAAAAAGTTATCCATCAGCAAATTTTATTCATTGTTACGCTCATCAACTAAATTTAATTTTACAAAAAGCATTAAGTCAGGATAAAAGCATACAATTTTTTTTGCTGATTTACGTAGCTTTTCTTCATACTTTGGAAAATCGCCAAAAAAGAACAGCCGTGTTAGATAATGTTGTTAAGGTGAGATTACCTAAAGCGGCTCCAACATGATAGAATTTTAATACAAAGTGCATAGAGACTGTTTATACCTATCGAACAGAATTATTAGATTGTTTAGAAAAAATCATTGATAATGAATCAGAAAACAACACTCTAAACCAAGCTATTGGTTTAAAAAAACTACATACAAAATGAACATTTCCGTTACTGGTTAAATTTTTTTCATTTAGTTATGCCTCATTGTGATATATTGTTCAATCAATTACAAAAATGTAATATCGATGTCATAACAGTAAATAAGTGTATTGGCGTTTTAAATAGTAAAATTGAAGACATCAGAAATAAAATTTTGAATAACTGTTTGGAGGAGACATCCATGCAGTCTGCCCAGAGATGTAAAACGGAAGAATCAAAAAGAAGAATTTCATTAGAAGTTTGTGATATAATTACACTGAGATCAAAAACAGATTTGGCTTCAGTAATCATTTAGCAGTGTCTCAGTTATTTCACGCAGATCGATTTAAAGATTATAAAAAAAAGCTTTCCTCAAGATATGTTTAAATTAGTTAGAACAGAGTATCCAGTCATAAATCATTTGAAACTTTAAACTGAATTAGAAGTATTATATAGCCGAGAAGATTTTTCCAATAGTGAAGGTGCAGTTGCTTTGTTACAGCTTTTTATTAACAATAATTTGTGCAATACTTTTTCTGAAAGTGTCAAACTGTTAAAAATCTTGTGTACTCTCCCTATGACTACCGTCGAAAGTGAACGTTGTTTTTCCACCTTAAAAAAGAATAAAGACATTTTTAAGAAATACCATGGGTCAGGACAGGTTATATTCTTTAGCTATGCTTACCATAGAAAGGGCATTAATAAAGAAGATCAAAGACTTTAATGAAAAAGTAATTGACCACTTTGCATCTCAAAAAGACCGGAGGATCGACTTGGAATTTAAATCACTTTAAAAGGTAGGTAATACAGTAAACTTTTCTAATTAACCTCCCTATCTCTTGACTCACAAGCCGCCACTGGTAGACAAACGAAAACAATTTCTAACAGACGCAAATGGGCACTTGGAAGGTCAAAACAAGACTCATACTGAAAATTAAATGTCAAACTTATTTGCAACATAAAAAGCATTGGCTTCTTTGACGGACCAAGAAAGCCGACGTTTTTTATGTTACAATTAAGTTTGAAATAAATTTTATTTTAACTTGTTCTTTTAAAATTCCCGACCCATCATAAAATTTATTACCTGGGTCTATTATGTTCACACAAAAATGGTACATATTAAAACTTCTTGCATATTTTTTCAGTTAATAGGGAGATATTAACAATATAAAAACAGTAGTGTGAACTATGCTTTAAAAATGTGTCGGCCAGTGCAATTGATTTGTGTTGCTTCGAGAATATGTGGCTAGCTTTTCGTGCAGCTCTTTTAGAGACAACCTGTATAAAACTGAGAATTGTTTTGTGTAAGCCATTGCTAAATCAACCGTTTTATTAAAACCCTCTAACGCCATACAACAACTGGTAATAATTTACCCACTAAGTACAACGATAAATTATGCAACATATTCAAAAATATGCTCGATGGAAAATATATTAGGGGGATAAAATTGATAATTTATTCAGCGTTTATCTAAAATTTAGATCCAGCCACCGAACATGATTTATCGATGTCCTTCGTGTTGGCACTTTAATTCGTTGGGGCAAGCGATACTTGATGGTGTGTTGGATATAGTATTAATAAATCCGGAGTGTAACTGACAATTTAATATGAGTGGTTTGCATCTATAAAAGTAGCAAGTCTACAGTGGAGATTATTTAGTTATTTTTCGTTATATAAGGAACTTTGGGCACAACGTACACAGTGAGTCTAAAGTATAGAATAATCCAAATATGACAATGATATCGGTGCTATTGCACATTAAGTATTGTTTTTTTCGTAATTGCCACCAACTTTGTTGATATGAAAAGGAATACTCTGTATAATTTTAACCATTCGCTAGATAAAATTTTTCCAAATTTCCTGATGTAAGATTTTGATACCATTAAATCTAATAACGAAGATATTTTATAATAAGTTTTCAAAAGTTCTGACGAAAATAAACGCAAAGTAAAACAAGTAAGCTACTTTTATTGTCAATATTATTGTTTTTTTCGTAATTGCCACCAACTTTGTTGATATGAAAAGGAATACTCTGTATAATTTTAACCATTTGCTAGATAAAATTTTTCCAAATTTCCTGATGTAAGATTTGATACCATTAATCTAATAATAACGAAGATATTTTATAATAAGTTTTCAAAAGTTCTGACGAAAATAAACGAAAAGTAAAACAAGTAAGCTACTTTTATTGTCAATATTCATTTGTTTTTCTACTGTTTCGCAACTGATTTAATTTTTGATACATTGAGTGTTTGTTGTAACAATTTTTTTCTTATTGTGGTTTCTTTAAAATCAATCTTACTCAAAAATAACGAATTGAAGTGATGATGATGTCAGGCTGTAATGATCAAAAGAAAACCCACTGGTAAGTATGTAATATTTTTAATGAAATGTATCTCAATTATCCTCCAATAGGGCAATCAACAGTTTGTATAATTTTTGAAAAAATTCAACCAAACAGAGAATGTCAATAACCCTAAAAAGTCAGCCACAGGCAACGATAAAATCTCAGACGTCCTGTTGACGGTACACGAGGATCCACATCCAGAACAAGGCAGATTGGTCGTAATCTGGAAGTTTCACAACGTTCTTGGCGGTAAGAGTTCTGAAAAAGGAAAACTTAGTCCCTACAAAATAAAATCAATGCAAGAATTGTTAGATAATGATTTTGATAGGCGTCTAGAGTATTGTGAGACAATGTTTGAAATATGTAACAGCAATCTGAAGTTGCTCTGAATTTTGCTCTTAGGCATAACAGATTTCCAAATAATAATATTTGGATGCAACAAGACAGTCCTCCACTGCATCATATACAAGTCTTGCCTTTAGACAACACATTTAAAGGAAGTTGGATATGCAAAAGGTCCCATCGACTGCCCTGCTAGATTCCCCGACCTGACCCTTTTTCTTGGAGGGTCACTTTAAGAACGTAGTACAAAACTAAATCAGGCAATCTGGATGAATTAGGAAACAGGATAGACACCGAAATAAGAATAATAGAAGGAACGGACGCTTCTCAAAATGTATTGAATAGCTTTAGAAATTGTTTGGCATATCGCCAACAAGTATATATACATCAGTTTGAACATTTAATTTATTTTTTCCGTACCTCAATTTTAATTCATTCCTCAGCCATTTAACAGTTTTCATTTTCTGTTACATTTTTAAGTATCTTTCTTAGGTTATCCAAAATGTACATCATTATCCAAAAAGAAAACATTAAACAGCATATTATCAAATTTATAGTGGTGAGCTTAATCAAATGGTTAAAAATATATAGGATGTTCCATTTGAAACAGCAACATTCGTAGCAATTATGAAAAAACAAAAACGTGACAACAGCCGATATCACAGTTAAGTCCGCTAAGTTTTCTTATTCCCTACACCAAATTTGATTATAATCGGACTAGAAATATCCGATATATTTGGATCATTCCATGGTTTTGATTTACTTTGTGTTTAATAATGTGTGTCAGTTGGAATACTGCCTAAATAGAGATTTTTAACATTTATATGATAAAATAAAGAGTTACGGAATAGAAAAGACAATGGGATTTATGCTAAAGCATTTACAGTGGAAGACTTTCGTGAAAACTAAGATTAACATGCATTTTTGCAGCTGGATTAAAATATGCCGTACATAGTCGTTCAAACGAAAATAAAATCAAAGAATAAATAATTAATATTTATGAAATAGTAAAAATTCTTTTAACCTGTACTTTACTCTAATAGAACTATAACTATAGAAATAATAAGAGTTGATGATTGCGCTTTTAAGCATTCCCGTATATGACGCAGTTAATTCAGGTTTACTTCAACAAAGGAGACGGATACAACACCTTAATTTTCGTTATAATAATCTATCAGTACCATGAATATATTCATAATCATTATTCAGCACGTCAAATGTGTATTTACATTGGATAAATTGATTCCCATCAATAATTAGTTTTAGAATATCATTTGGTTAGCTTTAAATTTTTCTTACGGCCGATGAGGAGAAAAACATGCACTTTCTTTTATTCTGTTTCTTAGTTTCTGACTTTGTTTCCAAAGTAGCAGTCTGACATTCATAACAAATTCTGTGCAATTTTTAAAATTCTTTATTTTCACTACTGTTCAAAGTAATGGACAAGAGTAATTTGTCCAATACAGAACTGGCAGTCACATATTTTGTTAACGGTCGTGTGAATATAAATTCATTAAAAGCTGTGCGTCTTTACGTAGAAATATACCTTCATCGCGTTAGGTTAATATCATTTATTATTTGAGAGCCGTGAGCGACATCTACATAAAATGGGGTTTAAAACAGAACTAAGTTCGAACGCTGCAGATAGAGGAAGCAATTCTTCATTGAATTGAAGAAGATGCAGAAACAAGTACGACACAAATTGCTATTATCCTCGATGTAAGCCACCAAACTATTTGGAGGGTGCTAAAGGAATAGCACGTGTATCCATACCACATTCAGCGGGTCGAGGCACTCTTGCCTCGTGATTTTTCACCAAGACTTGTTTTCTACCAATGGGTTAATCAAAAGGTAGGAAAAAATTCTCAATTGTTATCACAAAACCTCTTCACTGATGACTATAAAGCTAATTTCTCCAGGGAAGGCATAATGAACTTTCACAGCAATCACTTAAGGAGTGAAGAAAACCCACATGCAGTAACTAAGATCTCGTCATCAACATCAATTTTCCGTTAATTTATGGGTCGGAATTATTGATGATGTTTCCTTCCTTTACGTCTTAATGGTGAGATGTATCGCCGTTTTATTGACGTTGTTCTACCTTTGCTGATGGAAAATGTGCCAGAACAACCAAATGTGGTACATGCACGACGGTGTTCCGGCACATTTTAATCTAACTTCACGACAACATTTTGTACTGTGTATAATAATTAGTTGGATGGGTAGAACAGGATTACATTGTTGGCTTCATGATCTCCAGAAAAAATCTACTGGAATATTCTTTATGTGGACATATTAAGACATTAGTTTACACCGGCCTGATTGAATGTATTGAAGACCTGAGCATCCGCATAGTTGCAGCACGTAAAACAATCCGGAATACTCCAGGGATTTTTGAGCATATGTGGTAATCATTGCGAATTATGGATAATTTTAGAGGATTTGTCTCTAATGTAAGTTGCAATCGAGAAGATTCTACTGAAAGTATCGATAATTTGAAATGCACTTATATTATTTCTACTGAGTACTGAGTCTTTCTATCTCGAATCACAGACAAAAATAGGAGAGACCGTTTTAAGTTGATGCAATGTCCGATTAATCAGGCAATGCAACAGGACGGTTAGCATGTCAAAAACAATAAACGAACTCGAATTTTAAATTTCTATTCTCAGAAGCAAAAAGAAAATGAGGACGTGTATGATATGGTCACCCTCTTAAGGGTAACCTTCCTATGGATCGTATCCTTAAAGGGGTATTAAATGACATTAGTTTTGTAATTCACTTTTGCAAATTTAAATTGAGAAAAATAAAATATAATTAAATAATTTTTTAATATTTACCAACTTTATGGTTATGTGAATATAATTTCTCAATTTTATTGATGATACAGTAATAAAAATTACTTATATTGACTGGTACAGTAATAAAAGTTTTTTACGCATTAGTAAGTATTTATTCCATTTTACTTAATGATTGGTAATCAATTATTCTAACTTCTTTAGAACTTTGTTAGTAAATAATGTGGTAATAAAATACTAAAGACTACCAGCTAGTTTAAAACTTATTAACTAATTAAAACTTACAAATTCCATTACCTAAGGCCTGCACATCTCTGAAAATATTAAAATTATATGAATCATTCCCATATTAATTCTATTGTTTATTTATGTTCCTAGAACAGAAGTTCAGTAACCGTTCAATTGATTAACAGCACTATTGCAGTACTATAAAAATAATTGACTGTAATCATTTATTAACTATTCAAGAATTTAAATTGTCCATTATAATAGCCAAAGATCAAGCGGAGCATCTTTCTTAAAGCTTCTGGCACTGTTATGAGCCAAGTTAAACACGCCTACATAGTTCAATGATTTGTACATCATCTGATTGTGAATTATTGTCAATAAATTATTGTGATTTTGCCTATCCTTTAATTTTCTCAGTTTCAGGTAGACCTCATGACTTATAACGCTTCTAAAGTTTTTTTATTATAGTAGGAGATATCGTTTAAGTGACGGGACGTGAGGGGTAAGACGCTACAGAATGCACAGGCGGATATATCTGTATTGCTCGCTGGTTTACTTTTCAATATAGGATTTTTTTTGCTCGGTATAGCTAGCAACAATTTAACAATTGTAGAAAAAATATTAACTTGAAATAGAAGTATTGAATTTAAAGTATTGACTACACATACAGTAATTGCAGTATTCAAGATCGCTTATTATAAATTGTTACTACCCAGCAAGAACAGCGAGGAGGTATGAGCATTTCTTGCCAGGAATGGATGGGTATGGAGTATTAGTATAGAATAAAGAAATTATTTAAAAAGTAACAAGAAACCTTTAAAAACAAAATAAAAACAAAAAAATATACTCTCAAAAGAGTAACAGAAACAAATATTTTTCTCAATAAATAAACAAAAAATAAACTCTAATTGTAAAGTTATTATTATAATTGAAACAGAAAGACGTATTTTTGTCAAAATGAAAAAAAAATAATATTAATAAATAATGACATCCTGAAAAAGAATATTTCTCAAACACTAAACTATGAAAGCACAAAAACGGAAAGAAATAATAGAGCTGATATCACAAAATTCACTTCTCCAGTTCATATCACTTCACTTTACCTCACCTCATATCGCGTCTTCATCTAAATCCTCTCTCTTCTCACCCTCTTATTTATTTTCAGATGAACTACTCTCCTCGTTCAAATTTATAATAAATTTATTTCCACCATTTATATAATATTCAGCAATTTTTAAATAATCATCCTCAATTCTAATTACTATCCTAATTTTTTTTTTCATAATTTTCCTTGTTAATTTTC
Organism: Rhamnusium bicolor; assembly: GCA_029963845.1. NCBI lineage: Eukaryota > Metazoa > Arthropoda > Insecta > Coleoptera > Cerambycidae > Rhamnusium > Rhamnusium bicolor. Next base: position 115,885 of record JANEYF010000681.1, on the reverse strand, counting down.
GACATTTCATTTTGAATTAACTCTACGCCTATTTTATCAAATTTCGGAAAAGTATTTCCTTTCCTGACATTTTTCTTCAATTTACATCAAATCAATTCAATCGGGTTGAAAATACAGAGATATGGCGGTAATCTCAACACTTTGTGGCCATATCTCTTCGCTACATTATGTATAATATACATCATCTCATAATTTTTCGTTTGCAGGACTTCCAACAGTTATGTTTTATGATATTTTTCCTCATAATAGAGATCATGCTCCAATAAAAAAAAATGTAACTCCAGCTTAGTATAACTTTTGTTAGAATTTTATACAGTTGTCTTGAATGGTGCTTCCCGTTGTCAAGAACAATAATGCTATTCGGTTTTAATTTTGGAATTAAGGTATTTTCAAACCATTTCTCAAATATTTATCCCCCCATGTTCTTGTGGTAATCCACGTTACAGTCTTCCATTTTTTCCCCACAGTTTCAATGCATTATCAACCAATCCATCAACTGCTCCACAGTGTAATATAATCAACCGAGTCCCTTTATAAGGGGACAGTGAGATTGGTTGACATTTCCTAGATCCATTAGTCCATCCTTTTTTACGGTGTCATGAGTATCATACCAAGTTTCATCTAGGTAATAAATTGAGCTGTTTTCCCTTCTGAGTTCTTTTATCTCTTTTTTAATCTCGCCAATCCACTATTCGTCTGCTTTCCATAATCGCCATATGTTTATTAATAGTTTGATATTTAAATCCAATTTTCTCAGCCAAGTTCCTAAAGTTCTTTTAGTATATTTTAGATGATAAACCATTTCTTTTAGTTTTCTGTCTACCACGTCAATAGTTGGGATTTTATTTTTCTGATACGCGTCGTAAATTAAAGTTCTTAAAAGTTTTGCTAACGATGGATCCAGAGTTTCCGATTGATCGGTGTCGGATCGTTGTTTTCTTAGGAGGACACCTTCTTTCAACAGTTTGTGTATTGCGGGACGGGGAAAATTAGCCAGAGATGCTGTTTCCCCTAGTATATCTAAATCATACAAATTAGAGTCATTAGCTCGTCGCCTCAAAAGATTATTGTAAACATTAAAGCAAATTTGTTTCGCTTGCTCATTCAAATGTTGCCGACTTTTTCTTACTGGAAACACTGATGAACTTTGATTTTCTTTATCACTGTAGTCACTATCACTTTCATTTTCACAAACATACTAAGATAGAGACGTAGAGGCCTCCCACAGTCGAAACATTTTTACATTAAATACGATAACTTTCTTAAATTATTTTCAAAAACACACCAGCAAATAAACAGATATAAAATAATTATTACTTGTAATACTACACTTACCATATATTACATAACTCACTGCAACACGATAACCTTCTTAAATTATTTTCAAAAAACACACCAGCAAATAATCAGATATAAAATAATTATTACTTGTAATATTACACTTTCTCTTACAACGCACTGCTAAACAAATCGGTAACAAAACTAAGTGTGGACCTGAAGTATCCCAGAATGTAAGGGAAACTCCGCCTTGGTCGCGTACCAACAAAAACAACAGTAATCTTTCTCAATTTAATGTAAGCGGTGTAAGAGACGGAAGATGTCATGATATTTCCCACCCTCATGTCGTGTCTTATCCCGCACGTCCTGTCACTAAACTGCTTTCTCCTATTATACCTATCTTTGGTTAGCTTCACACGTAGTTTATTAAAAATGTGATTTCTTGGATATCTTCTGTTTTTAGAATAATTTTTGAGATATTTCATTGGTACTTTGAAACGAACATCCCAATTTTGAGTTTTGAAGTCATAAGCGAAATGCAAATTTTTTCCGTCCATATCCACCAAAGAATACCCCAAAAAAATCAAAAGTACCAAAAAATAAAAAAAAGGAAAAATAAAGGTCTCTTATTTGTCTGTTCTTTATATGCTGTCAAAAGCCCTCTTCTTTTAGTATCACCTTGTATAGAAGTAGTTAGTAGACATCAGAGTCAACATGTAGGGCATTTGAAAGATGAGTTTAATTCCGTTCTTCATATTTATTGTAATGTTTCTGTAGGTATTATTCTCCAAGATGTCTTTCGTTCAATGAGTTTTCTTTCCATACGATGCCTACACAATATATTACTCTTGTAAAGATACCACGGCAATAATTTTAAAATCCATTTTTCAAACATACAAAGACCCTTCTCAAATGTCCAAACATTTGTAACTCGTTGATTTCAATTTGACTTCTAATATTAGTGGATAACTTCGAACGTATAATATAAGTCGAAACTTATATTTGAAAAATTACACAATAGCATTAATCTCAATGGCCATATATAAGATCTGTCAGAGACACATATACGGCCAATTTTTTATATGGTTTTCCCATTGTACAAATATATTTCATTTGATAAATGGATGTTATAATTCGAAGTAACAGATATTTAAAAAAGTAAGGCATTCGAAATCAACTACAGGGTATCCGGAAAGTACTAAGACACCGCTAATTTACAGCTTCCTGGAGTCAAACAGTAAACGTATGCGTATATAAAATATTTTTCCATATAGATTTGGAAACTTGCCAATTCTTCCTATTCGCTTGTTAAAAAATGTATTTAAGATATACAGGGTGTTCCGGAGATTCGGCAAGAAACTATTGGTACAGCATCATCAGAAACCTTCTCAACCTGTGTTGCATGTTGACGAGTTGTAATATTTTTTACAGCCAATTTTATATATGGGAAAAGTATGCCAGGTGCAACAAAGTAGTGGCTCACCTCCATAACTTCTTTATTTTTTGAACATATCGAAATTAAACTAGGGATCTACAGCTATTCAGAAAACTGCATTTTTTGACATTTGAAGTAATTTTACACCACTTTCGGTTTCGCCGGAAATGACCCTAACTCTGGTTTTCAAACGGAACACCCTATATATTATTACATTTTTGGATTCAGGATGAATTTTTGAACATATGTGATGATTTTTTATAAATTTTTGACCAGTTGTTTTTTTTATAAGCAACTATAAATTTTGATGTAGACTGCTATGAAATAAAAAAAGGTACCTTGTCATTTCAGATTCTACGGAAAAAAAATAATTATGCATGGTTACTATTATTAACTATCTTGTAGGAATTTTAATGCAAGTAATTTAGTTTTTTCAAATAATTTCTTTTTTAAAATTGAACGGTGGTGGCTCCTTGTGTCCATTAAATTGCATTTTTTACGAATCCACTGACACCCCTATGCTTGGGTTTTTATGGACATTTATTTAAAAAAAACTGTAAAACAGATTGTACTTGTAGTATTTTAAATCTACAATTATTATTACACGGCTATTAAAAAATTTTGCATAAGTTACCATACATCCATCCCGACATTATTTTAAGAAGCTGGAACAGAAAATGAGGCGGAAACCTAGGGTGCACAACCCAACGTTCTTAGTAAGTGAGGAAATGGAATTTAATATGATAGCAATAGTATACTATGATCAAACTGCTTCTACGAGACAAATCGCAGAGGAATTGGGATCAAATAAGGAAACTGTAAGACGCATATTAAATAAATATAGTTTAAAAAAACTAAAAAACACGCTTTTAAAGCACATCAAACTAAAAAGTGAAAAATAATTATTAATATAAACTGAAAACAATAATGAACGAAAAATACTAGTATTATTGGGAAAAAACGTGGGTTGCTCGATATACGAAAAATATGGCACAAAGCGCCCCACGCTTTTTTTCACAATAATACTAGTATTTTTCGTTCATTATTGTTTTCAGTTTATATTAATAATTATTTTTCACTTTTTAGTTTGATGTGCTTTAAAAGCGTGTTTTTTAGTTTTTTTAAACTATATTTATTTTTCACTTTTTTAGTTTCATGTGCTATGAAAGCGTGTTTTTTTAGTTTTTTTAAACTATATTTATTTTTCACTTCTTAGTTTCATGTGCTATGAAAGCGTGTTTTTCAGTTTTTTTAAACTATATTTATATTGCTTATTGATGCTGATATTATAACATATTACGATCCAACAGATACTTCTGAAAAAAAAATATATATTTTTTCAGCCATAGACGGGATTTGAACTCACGCCCGAGGAATCCGTCGTTTCGCGTCGACTCAGACTTGTGCCTTAGCCCGCTCGGCCATCGAACGAACTGAGAATCACGGAATGTACTAACAGTAATAAGCCACTTGCTCTCACGCAGAGGATACGTGAGGAAAGGAAATTATTTAATTCTGGCGATCCTGATCAGGATAATGACATAAACTTATCAAATTATTGTATTGTTACCGGTTCTTCGTAAGTGTACAAAGTTTCAATTAAATCTGTCCGTGGGTCAAAATCGAGTCCAAAGAGTCGGTTACAAACAAACAAACAAACATACAGGTGAAGCTAATAAAAGTGTGTTAAAAAACACAATTATCATTCTTTCAAATATAAGTTAACACCAGCATCTTTATGAACGTGATAATGATCAAAGGATACAATACTGTGAGTGGTTACGCAATAAATGTGATAACAGATTTTTAGAAAATGTGTTATTCCCAAATAGATTCACGAATAATGGAATGTTTAATCGACAGAACAGTAAATACTGGTCTTAAGAAAATCAGCAATTAGTCAAGACCAATAATTTTCAGGAACATTTTGGCATAAATGTATGGGCTGGAATTGATGGACACTGTACACTTAGGCCTATTTTGTTTCCATTAACGGGTGAATGATACCTCGAGTTTCTACAAAATGAGATATGGGATGAAGTTGCGGAGCTACCATTAGTTCAATTTAGGAATTTATACTTTCAGCAAAATGGTGCGCCTCCGCACAATAGCAAAATTGTTTTAAATCATCTTACTGAGGCATATGGTGAACCAGTGATAGCAACCAATGGTCCCATAAGGTGGCCTGTCAGGTCCTCGGACTTAACCTGTTTGGATTTTTATTTATGCGGATATCTCAAGGATAAAGTGTACGGGATACAAGTTTTGATTTTAGAAAATCTAGAAAATAGAATAAAAGATGCATTCAATACTATAACACTTGAAATCTTGGAAAATCTCATGCGAGAGACAGAACATCGCCCAAGAGAGTGTATAGATCATAGGAAAGGACACTTTGAACAATACTTGTAATTTTGGTTAATTGTAAATATTTTAATTTTGATTTAATTTTGTTACTTATAAAATTTTTGATTTAGAATTTTAAATAATAGTAAACGTATTTACTAGTTCTTTAAAATGCAAAGGGAACGTGATGTGAAATTTTTTGTTAGCCGTATAATAACAATTGTAGATCTAAAATGCTACAAGTACAATCTGTTTTTACAATTTTTTTAAATAAATGTCTATAATAACACAGGCATCAATGGATTTGTAAAAAAAATGCAATTTAATGGACACAAGGAGCCGTCCCATTTGAAAAAAAAGAATTATTTAAAAAACTAAACTGCTTGCATTAAAACGCCTACAAAATGGTTAATAATAGTAACTATGCATTTCCGTATAAACTGAATTGACAAGGTACGTTTTTTTTCCATAGCAGTCTACATCGAAATTTATTACTGCTTATAAAAAAATTAAAAACTGATCAGAAATTTATAAAAAATCCCACCATATATGTTCAAAAGTTCATCCTGAATCCAAAAATATAATAATATATAGACTGTTCTATTTGAAAATCAAAAGTTAGGGTCATTTCCGGCGAAACCAGAAGTGATGTAAAATTACTTCAAATGTAAAAAAATGCAATTTTCTGAATGGCTCTAGACTCCCTAGTTTCAATTCGTATGTTTAAAAATGAAAAAAATTATAAGAGTGAACCACCACTATTTTGTGGCACCTGGTATATACATAACACATCCACTTATACATGATTAATTAAAACTTATAAAAATGTAGGCATCCCTAACTAATCTAACAATTATTTACCGCATATACTTATATTTAAGAGGGCTAATCCGACTTGTGTTTGTAAGGTAATTTTTCAAAATTTATTTCGTCCATACGGTTTGGTCAAATTACACCAAATTTGGAAGAGCGGTAGATGAAGGTGCACTAGAGAATACATGTATCTTATTTTAATTAATTTTCACTTCATGTAGGAAAAATATACACTGTAAATATAGGTAAAATTTGAATGTGACTAGCTCCATAATTATTGACATAAATCGATAAAATTCATACAAGGCTTCTAGAATGAACCTTCATAATTATGTTCAGCAAGTTTCATATTTCTATTCCGTACCATTTCGTTAAAAATAATTTTCTAAATAAGTACCTTTGCCAGTAGAAATGGAGCAAGGAAGTGCTGCCTCTACTGGGAATCACACCGTAACTAAGCCGGCTATAAACTGCTTGAGTGAAGGTATAGTCAAGAGCAAAATTATTCAGCGGCGGATATATAAAAACAGCAAAAACCCTCCGTGAAATTTGTAATAGTGTTTTGATTTGATATATATATATATATTAAGTATGTATTTACGTACTATTTTGTTTATATTTTGTAATTATAATAATAGAAAAAATAATAAATAATTATTTATGTACTTTTATATCATACAATTTTACATTAATAATAGGGAACTTGCCTATAATTTTAAAATAAAAATAATACTAAAAAAACATAGCGTAACGTTGTAATAAAACGTATACTTCATAAAAAATAAGATTTCTAATTCCACGCGATCAGTATGAAGGATCTAAACAGCGATAAAATTAAAGTGGTTCGAAACGAGCTACTATTGACTGTGACGTCACACCATACAATATTCGGTAGTCGTCGCGCCGGGAAGCAACACAATCAGATGTTTTCCAATTCCAATTTAAAATCTTTATTCACAATTAAGTAGATTATTTACAACTTGTATGGGGTACAGAGTAAAATTTATATTAATATATACATATATTATATACAGAAAAAAAGAAAACTAAAAATCAATTCATTCATAAAATACTTAAAAATAATAATACAAACAAATTAACAAAGTATGACATTCTATATAAACATATGTACAATATGGTGTTATTAGACTTTGGTTGATTTGTTAGTGACTGTTCTGATATAAATATATAATTGTGTTTTATAGTACCGCTTATTGTAGTTGTACAGATATTTTAAAATGACCGAACAAGGTTTTTCAAAGGGCCAATCTGATAATTTGCCTAAAGTGGATATGTTTATGGTGGCATCTTTTATACAAAATAGTGAAAGTTTTTCCCTTGGAGAGGTCCGCGGGGTCAAGGCAGAGAAGTATGTATTTTTTTAGCTTTTAGTAATAATTTATAAACATAAAATAGTTATGACTTGATCACGGAATAAAATGAAATAACTACAAAATGCTTAGTCGCAACTAAGCTTTTTTAGCAGACTTAGTCTTATGTTTGAAAGAATTTAGGTAATTCTTTACAACAGCCACTTCTATATTTTTCGTGTTTTTTTTGTACACACGTTAAAGTGTCTATAGAAGACATTTGCTGCAAAGGAAATGTTGCGCAAATGTATAATTACCTATCGTAGGTATTTTCGTACTATGTTGTGGGGAAAGGGAAATAAGTGATTGTGTCGTGTTATCATTCACATAATAGATAAATGTAAGATTTGAATAGAATAAATTAAAGGGCAAGGGAAAGGTATTTGCAATATACTATATATACTAGAGGTAAACATTTTACTCTTCGCAGACAGTAGTGTTATTGAACCTTTATATAATTGTTGCACATTCTTTAGGATACTCTTCGCAGTTTTTTGAAAAGAATCTTGTGTTTGTCATAAACTTCATTCTTACAATACCTAATGTATTGACTACATATTTAATTTTCTTTTCCCGATGGTGCCGACTGTATTGGCGAAATGCGTGGCAGTATATTTTATAGTATAAACTAAGATTCATTCTTACAATACCTAATATATTGATCACATATTTAATTTTCAACTTTTTTTCATCTCCCGATGATGCCGACTGCGTAGGCGAAATTTGTGGTAGTATATTTTACAGCATTTTGGTGCCTATAGAAAATTACTTCAATTTTATTAGCACATTGAAAATTGCAGCCCTCTGTAGATTCATATTTTTTAAATAAAATGTCCTATAACTTTTTTATTTACCATTTGATTTTTTTCAAAAACAATGTATTTCTTCCTCTAGCTAACACTAACTTATAGCCCAAATTTTAATTCGATCGGTCTTTTCTTTCGTTAGTTATCGTGCTTACAAGAAACGTGACGGACGGACAGATGAACAGACGGACATTTTGAAAGTTGTTCAGAATTCGATGACGAACGAAATGATTTTTTCTTTGCGAGCGATATTAACGATTTTAGAAATGTCCCGATCAAATGCAATATACTCTTCGTTATCGTATTTGCGAAGAGTATAATAATAAATTGCTGTTTACTTTAGCACCAGGAAATTACCTTTACTTAGTATCACTAAATTATATTCTATCTACTAATCTTATTTTCTAACATTGTATACACATTCATTCTTTAATCCTACCCTAATTAAAATTCAATAATTCGGAATTCGGAATATTTTATTGCCTGCCTGCGAAAAAGTAGTAGATAGACATATAGTATTTAATAATGTACTTACATTAAAATAATCACACACATGTAGAGACCTACATGTCTGTGAAATGTCTTTTTCATTTCTTCTACACGCTTTTTGCCATTTTGATCGACGAATCTTATCTTCTGGCAATATTATAAATACTTATCTGGCACTTTCATTGCAGTATTCTTACACAACGGTACAATGCAATATTTAAAATAAGGAGTTTTTTGTTTCCATTTTAAGTATACACTTAAAATTTATCTGAAATCAAGCGGTCGAGTGCTGGGATCTCCGTCGTCGTTTGTAAATTGTATGGTATGATGTCACGACTACTCCCGTGCTTTTGAACCTGTTTGAAACGGTTCGCTGAGTGCGCGAAACTTGCTCTGCTAGCCCTTGTAAACAATTTTTTATGTGTTTATATAAAATGAATAGATTATAGAATGTTTTATGAAAATTAAAGAATGAGAAGAGAAATATGTAAATTGATAAAAATGAAGAGTGGAATATGGTGAGAGGCCACACTAACACACAACATACAATTACTTATACAATATTACTTTACCCATCAAATAATTACGTAATAGTACCCATAATGAACTACCTAAATCATTTTTCCAGTAGAAACTGCATACACTAAATATTAAACTGTATTATGGAGTATAATATTATATAATTAAAAAAATAATTAGGACGGTTATTTCTATTCTTTAATAATTTACGTGTCAATAATTCCACTGTAACATTGGTCGAAACCCAAAAAGACAGCAGTTATTATTTATTAATTAATAATAAATAAAAAGAAAGTAATTACTATATTTCAGTTTATATTTCGAGTTGTATAGTATCTGTTTCGCGGATAGCTTGGTTCCCTACTATATTTATTAACCAAAGTGTACATATCGACCAGAACAATAGATTTTATGGCTTTGCCTCTATATCCGTCGTAATGTGTTGCTAGTTCACGTACTCTGGAACCAAAATTCTTTTCTGCATGACGTTCATTTATTTTATATACGTCTGTCACTTTCGAACTTCCTAGAGAGAGACACAGTCAACGGAGGCTTTTTCTTTAACTAGGCCCCTTAATTGAATATTCCCTGATTGTTATTTAATAAAAAACAAAACATGATCGCAGCGGCGTTTAGACACAAAAGTTAATGAACTTTTTTAAGTTTATTCACTCGCAATGTAATTGCTAATGTCAGTCGCTGGATCATGAATTAGATAAAATAATGAGGTGGTTTCTGCTTGAAATGCAATCACATGTAGTTGTATTTCTAAATAGGTTTCAAGGGTGTAAATGGGTGCAAATATTTGGTACGTAGTCTTCTTGGTAAAAAACAAGTGGTATTTCTCACATAAACTTTCTTAAATTTAGTTCTGCCTGGGGAATTACACTTCTCTAAAAGTGCATCAAAATCTGGTACTAAGTTCTTTCTCGAAACTAATTCAACTTTGGTGAACAGTTTGTACTCATGGAAGGCCTTTCTTTGCACATTTGAAATGTGGACTGTAGTATAGTTTCTTGGGCGAAAAATCCTTTTCGAAAACCATACTGCACATTAGATTCTACATCAATTTTCCAGATATTTACACAACATAATTTTGAAGATTTTTTAAAATATTTAGTTGAAGTTAGTTTTTAATGTTAACTAAATTTACAAAATAGTATACAGGGTGGGGCAATAGTGCATCCAACTTCGATATCTCGAGTTCTATGATAGCTAAAAACTTGATTTAAAAACATAAGTATACTAGACAAAAAGTCTATAACCGAAAATTGTTGTCGAATATACAGGGTGAGCCAAGACGATCCTACAGGGTCAAGTAAAATTATTTAAAAATGAGTTGCCATGTATATCAGAACATTTTTGGAAACCTCTTTGTGGCTTCTTTTCACTCCTGTATTATTATTAAATTTCTCCCAACCACTTGGATGTAATGATTTTTTTTCTGTTGAAATTATACCATTTACACGTGTATATTAAAAATATTACTACAGTCACAACTATCGATTTTAAGAAAAAAATATGTTAGTACCAATTATGAAACATCTGTGTGATGACACTGAGACATTCTCACTTACTAAAAGTATACAGGGTGGCCAGAAACGATTTTTAAATTTACAACTTTTTGAACTGAATTTTATCAATTTTTTCGATTTGAACACCCTGTATATTTTTGGACGATGTGATGTAGGATTGACAAACGAAAATTTTTTGTACGTACATTCCTATAGCTATTTGCGGCCATTTTCAATTTATTGAATAATAACTGCAAAATTCAGCAAAAAAATTAAAAATGAGGATTTTTTTCAAATAATTCAAGAGAAGGTATTATAATAAGAGTGTGACATAATGCCCATAAAAACATCACACCAACAACAATCCAAAATTTGAAGAAAAGTATAATAAATGCTTTTAGAAGTATCACTCCGGCAATTTTTTGAAGAGTAGAAACCTCATTTCAAAGACGCATAGAAATGTGTGTCAATTAAAATGGGCAATATGTGAAGAACTTGTTATTATATCTCTTGAATTACAAAAAAATATATATTTTTAATTTTTATTGCTGAATTTTTGCAGTTATTGTTCAATAAATCGAAAACTGTTAGAAATAGCCATAGAGATGTTCGTGCAAAGAATTTTTGTTTTTCAATTCTACATCACATCATCCAAAAATGTACAGGGTGTTCTATTTGAAAAAATTGGAGAAAATTCAGTTCAAATTGCTGTAAATTTAAAAATAATTTTGGGCCACCCTGTATACTTTTAGAAAGTGAATGGCTGAGTGTTATCACACAGATGTCTCATAACTGGTACTAACACATTTTTCTTAAAATCGATAATTGTGACTGCAGTGTTTTTTTTAATACACCCGTGTAAATGGCATAATTTCAACAAAGAAAAAAACCATTACATCCAAGTGGTTGTGAGAGAGTCAATAATAATACAGGAATAGAAGTAGGTTACAAAGGGGATTCAAAAATTTTCTAATATACATGGGATTCTATTTAAAAAAAATGTTTGTTGACCCTGTAGGATCGTTTTGGCTCACCCTGCATATTTCGAAAATAATTTCCGGTTATAGACTTTTTTTGTCTAGTTTGTATATGTTTTTAAATCAAGTTTCTAGCTATCATAGAACTCGACGTATCGAAGTCGGACTCACTATTGCTCCACCCGTTATACTGATTAATTTCTTGTCTAAACCTAACAAAAGATTTTTTAGCAACTGATCGTGTACAATTTCGTCATATGGATGAAGAGAACGATCGTATCACAATTTTTCCTTATTATTTAGCCCAGTAAGTATTTTGGTCATCAACTCTTGATATACATTCTGAATATAATAAGTAGAGAAATATAACTTCTTAGATTTTGAAGAAGCTTCCATGAGTTAAAACTACTAGGCCTGCAATATTAATTATATGTTGTTATTTATCGTCGGAACTAAATTGGAGAAAAATGTAAGAAAACCTCAATTTCTCATTAAGTCGACGTTTCGACAATATTTATTGTCTTCTTCAGGACTAATGAGGTATTTGATTTTTTTTCAACACAATCATCATCGTCAAATATTGTAAAAAATAAATAAAACAACATAACTTATATAGAATTACAGATCAAATATTTCAATGTAGTCAGTACAGAAACAATTTTCTATAAATATTGTCGAAACGTCGACTTAATAAGAAATTGAGGTTTTTTTACATTTCTATCCAATTTAGTTCCGACAAAAAATATCAACATATTGAACAGTAGTGGATACGAAACTTTCATTAAATATTAATTATTTCTCTCTCAAACGGTTTCATTATTAAACTAGTAATTAGGTTTCTGTCACCTGTCATCAGTTAACAATTGTTCTTGGGATATTTTTTAGTTGGTTCTCTTATAACAAAATGCTTTATCATATTTATGGTAGATGCGTTTACTTCCCGACCACAAAACCATACGCCATATGCAATGCTCTCTAACGGTAGCTATATTGAATCAGGCATTGCCATTCATCAGTCAAAATCCTCATTCAAATACGTGAAAAAGAAATTCCGTCTAAAAATGGATCAAATATACACCAACAGAAGACACAGAAAAGCAAAAATCTATCTATAAATTTAAATTTTCTGTTGATGGAAAATAAATATCGATTTGCGGCAATATAATAAAGACCCCTCGGTCTATCTAGCTTTTTCTTTTGTATGTTTGCGTCGTATTAATGAGCATTAAGGAAAAGAAATTTCTTTTTATTAAAAAGGACATAATTATTAATAAGGTGCGTTCAGTATCGCGTTGCACTGATGGCAATAATAAAACTGTTTCAGGACAATAACTTTAAGAGCTCCTGGCAAAATTCTGTGAGTATTAAAGTTGCAATAATAATAGTAGTATTAATAGTTGAGTATTAAACTTGCAATGGTAGTTCCATTAAATTACGTTGTATTAAATTTATTCTACATAGAGCCAAATACTTAACAAAACATGTCCGTGATACAGATTGTTTGATGGTTTAAAACCACATAACGTGTGTTTTATTAAGACTTTGATTAATTTGTATGCCTGTTTATATGAATATGGGGGTTATTTGCTGCAGTAGTCATTTAGGGACATCACACAGCAAACAGGCTGCACGTTGGCGATATCGGCCTTTAGGGTGTGCGAAAATCCAAATTACCGACCAAGTAAATATTTGCTTTTTGCAGAGGGAATTGCCAAAGTCTGCCATTCTGCGTTTAGCATATTGTGCATTTTTCATTTGTTAATATGTCTAGCCTTATCTTGGTTGGCTGCGTTGGCAGAAACGCGCTCGAGGAAAATCATTTGTTGATGCGCAAACAAAAAAATTGACAAGATTTAAGAGTTTCAAGTTTTTTAATTTTAATGATTAATCGAGTCAACAAGGTTTTTACTTTCGAGCGCACAAGAACTGAACCGATTTTGATGAAACTTTTTTTAAAATACATGTAATTATTTTAGACCATAGCTGGAGAGTTTTTTTTTTGGGTAAAAGGTCCAATGTTAAGAAAAACTAGTTTTTCAATTTACCGACGAGATGTCAAAAATAAAAAACAAAATAAATATTACTTCTTTGGTTGAACACTGCAAATTTTCTGAACATGAAATTAACTCTAATAAAACCACAGTTAATAGGTAAGCAATCAAACCTTGAAAAGACAAAATTTCAAGAAATGATTCTTATTAGATTAAATCAGTATATTCTAGAAAATACACAAAAAACTTAAAACGTTTCTTATTTTAATTTAATCACCAAAATAAAAAAATAAAAACAAACTATGACAACGCATAGAATCAACTAATGACATCTTTTGTTTTAAATAGTAATGTTTAATATAATTTTTAAGATCTTTTACCCCTCCTTTTTTTCTTTTTTTTGTTTCCTTTTTTTTCTACCACTGTTATTTATATACGTTTCTATTCTTTCTTTTTATTAAATATTCTTTTTATTAAATATTCTTTTTATTAAACAATTTTTGTCACTTCTTGTCACAATCAATGAATTCAAAATAGTTTATTCGCTTCAGAACCGGCAAATAGTACGATTCGATACAACGATGTTCAGTTATATTAATACATACATATATTTTTATATATAAATATACAATCATCAGCTATAAAACCCATGGATAAAATTTATATCTACATAACAACTTCGTATCCGGCTGCATTCACTACAACTTAAGATAGTTAATGCTGGTTTTTCCCTACGGATATTTAGACTACCCACTGTAAATCTATTTAGAAGAACTTCTTGAGAATATCCAATAGGAGGCTATTCCCCATCAACCTTAAAAACTAAAACTGAATACTCTCAAGGAGTTGGTATGTGTAGCATACCCCGGATGCCATATTAAGGACGCATATTCTCATTTAGATTTAACAAAAGTATTAAAAAGTAGAGTGAGGAGCTGGGTGTCAGTAAAACCTGCTGAATTTCTAATAACAGATCCCATGTTCTTACTTGCAGGCAGAACGGTGTTTTCAACATATTTATTAAAAGTAAGTTTAACGTCAAATGTAACACCAAGATCTTTAATAAATTCGACCCGTTTCAGCATTGTAACGTCTAGTTTATAGTCATATAGAAGAGTTTCTTTTTTCCTAGAAAAATGCATTGCATTACATTTGGCAACATTGAGGGGCAGACCGTTTTGATTACACCAACCCTGTATTGTTTCAAGATTTCTTTGAAGCCTTCTACAGTCATTCAGAGTTTTGACAACAGAAAAAATGTTAACATCATCAGCATATAAAAAGAGATCAATATTCAAGTCAACCACAATAGCATTTATAAATACTACAAATAACGAAAGACCCAAGATGGAACCCTGGGCAACCCCTGAAGTGGCAAAATATCAAAATATCTGTGATCATGGTACTCTACATATTATGTTTTTTCGTTCAGATATGATTTAAGTAAGGCAATAAGTGACTGGGAAAAACCTGCAAGTTTATGTAGTAATATACCGTGGTCAATTAGCAAAGATTTAAATTCTAATTGTTTTTATTTCGATTAATGAAGTTTATTATGAGTTAAGTTATACTTTTTTGAAATCTAGTATTGAAAATAGGAATTTATATCAGAACAACCAACACAAAAAAAGAACAAAAAAAAATATAAAATTTTGATAAACGCAAGTTTAAAAATAATTAAAATTTCTATCCTAATTTCTGCTGTTTGCTGTTGATCAGTTGTTTTTCCTTTAACACATGTTTTTATAATAACTGTTGAGTTTGTTAATTAAATTAACTACATACAGTATAACTATTTGTAAATTCTGACAAGAGGATTATAATACTAAATCTTATAGGTACTCTGTATACGAAACTAACTTCCTTATTTAACTTTAGTAACATAATTCTAAATTTAGGTGGAATACTACAGCTTTAGCTAACATTATACATCTTATCTTTCGAGATTAGGACGTTATCCAAAACTTTAACCTACCTCAAGAACGGCGTTTCCATTTACAATAGAATTACATTGTGTAATGAATTTAATTTACTTTCAAACAGCTTATATGATTTTCGTGAAGGGTTATCAACAGAATCGACATCTTAGTTTAGTTCAATTTATTTGTGATTAACCTGACCAAAACATGCATGTAGGTGGACTAGTCTTTGATCTCCTTTGTGGTTAATGTATTACTGATATTGAATTTATAAAACATAAGTTAGATTGATTTGGGATTTGGATTAATGTTATAAAATGGATAATACATCTCTTCTTGGATATAGAAAAATATCAAATAAATAGAGCAGCATGCACACCATCACTAGTTTTCTACTTTTCATTAATGATTTTACTTCAAGCCATATGAATAACTTTCTTAATGATACTTTTACAAGATATCAGAAAGTGTCAGAGAACAACTGTATATTGATGGATGAAGTAATTGAGGAAATGAATCAGTGAGTTACCTAAGTTCTAGACAATAAAAGTACATTTTTTAATATCACGGGAAACTTACTTATTCAAAATTTTTCGAATGAACGGCTTGGATCAACAACTTAATTTAAAATGTTCCCTGTATGTTCTACTGAAATTAGAGGGGGTATAATACCTTCTTCCCTTCGACAGGCATACTCCTCAATGACACATTCACATAATTATATTTTAAAATGTAATGATATAGTAGAAAGCAGTAGAAACTCACAATTTATTAGTAGTTAGCGAGCTCGATTAAGAGCACCTAAACTTCTCCCTTCATCAGAGTCTTGTGTATATGATTTTCTATATACAGCAAAGTCTAATGGATACCTTTATAGACGTTCCTAAAATGAAAACTTTGCTACTAAAACGAAAGCCCAAATACGAAACAAGCGATGTCCTAATTTCTGTTAATGTGTTATTTTGATGGAACTTAAAGTTCCTGGGAACACGGCGACAAAATTAATATATTATAAGCTATGTTCATACCAAAAGAAATTATACTATATCTTTTGTAACAATCCTGAGAGATAAGTTCTTCTTTGGCATAAATTTCTAGACAGTTGTTAAATACCCCAGGCACCAAAACAGTACTAGAAACTAAAAAAAAATGGAACAAAATAATTTGCAGCCCTGGTAGATTTACAGGCATATGCGATTTGGTAAATGATTTCAAAAGGAAGGAAAACGTAAAATCCTTGAACCTTCTGTTATTCCCTAAATTTTAAAAATGCCTACAGACATTTAAAGCTGAAAAAATGTAACTCGAACATTGACAATGAGCTAATACCGAGTATGATTAAAAGAGTTTACGTATACCCTGTATGGATCAACAAAATACAGCAGTGCAAATTATCTGTATCTTCTCTTTATAACATTAAAATGAGCTGGCAGATACTTGCCTTTGTCAATTGGTATGAAATTCGATTTCTCTTTAGTTCCACCATTCAGGAAATACCTAATAGAATATATTAAGTACCTAAGGTAATTACCAGACTCGTATTTGGATACTAGTTGACCCATGAATATAAAATGTTCAAAGCTATGGGATAATAACGGTTGGTTAGAAAGCGATGTGTCATTTTGTTAGTCATAAGATCAAATCCTACCGTCGTCATATTCTCGTTGTGGCAGACCAACTAATAGATAACAAAGAGAAAGTGGAAGAAATGGATATCAAATGTAGCGCTGAGGAAGATTTGGAAGAACTGTTGTCTATAATAATTACCTATTGTAGCATCCTATAAATGTTTCTTCTTAGATTCTTTGGGTAGTAAGCCACTGCTCTTTTAACAAATTTGTCTGGGCCAAAAGGATTAGTCAGAGTTTGGCTTGAGCTAAAGAATTTCCATAAACTATGATCCATTCTTTATGATCCACTCTGTATATTGTATTGTATTCTTTCACATAAATTAGCACCAAAAACTAGTAAAGCTTGTTAGTATTATTTCAAAATGTCGATCTGACGACGAGGCGTAATTCCGAGAGTCCATACTATGTTACAATAACGTTATTTTTGAAAATTCTATATTGTAAATAAATTGTAAAATCATTTTACCATTCTATTAAACGCCAATTCTTTTACCAACTAACTTTTTGTTCACAAAACAGATAAAAGTAAATAATTCCCAAAAACCCTCTCTAATACACCACTGACTCTTCGAGTTCATAGCATGCTGCGTTTAGATAGACATTGTTTATGATTTTGGAAGTTCATTCACTAGAGTGCTATGTAAAATAGCAAGTGAGGTATACTTATTCTTTTGTTTTAAGAACAGGTAGGTGTACGTGTTTCAAGAGATAACGGATGAAAATATCAAGTTACACGAGACAATTCTTGTATATGTTGTTATAAAAATATAATGAGCTTTGTAAGTCTATTACAAAGACAAAATCTAGAAGGTTGTTTTACGTACCAATTATTATAATTATTAAAAACTTTGTTTTAAGGGATGCAGTTTGTAGAGTGTTTTCAGTGATGTTTTAAGGATAATTTCTTGACACAATTTTGTGGTTAATCTGGTAAATTGTACCACCACTATTTAAATTATTAAAATTATTAAAAATTAAAAAAAAAAATAATAAAATAATTGTTTAATTAGCAGATTATAGACTATTTTCTCGTGTTATTTATTTTGTACATATATTACTCGTATCAAGAATATGGAAAATGACTAGTCTGAATTGAAAAGATGTAACAAAAATATTCACATGCATATATTTGTATTCATCTTATTCTCTGATAAATATTTTCAAATATGGTATTGATTGCATTTTCAATGTGAAAAGTTCATCTCCCAATTATCACATCACTGAAATATTAGACTTTTTATGAAATGTCTAAAATAAGTTATTCCGTTCGTTTGCTTAAAACACCAGTTAAAGCAAATGGAAAAATGCAAAACTGTAGATTTTGATTCGCAGATGAGAAATAGGGGTGAAACTCTATACCTACTAACGCGTAGAGTTAGAAAGGGATATGACAGAGTCATCGAATTGACTTCGAAGCAAAGGAAAATATCCAAAACGAAATAAGACCCTTTCCTGGCATGAGCAATATGAATCCAAAACCCTATATCCGACAAAAAAGGTTCAGATTTGTTACATTTGTAGGTGTTGCCTTTAAATGGAAAATACAAATTCCAAAATTTCATGATCTTAAAGAATAAAACGTGGTATACACATAAAAAGGTATTAAAATAAAGAGAATAATTCAACATATAATTTTTTAAAGAACAGTTGGATTTCATTGAATCACGAAATCTATAAACGAAGTAAATTGTGCTAATATATTCAACTAAACCTTTTTTAGTATCATTATATTTTACCTGCAGTTCGACAGAAATTTTTAGTCAAGCAAATTAAAAAATAGTTCTATTATTTTACTATTGAGTTACTCATGAGTTATTTTTAATAGAAGCAGAATTATCAGATGAACAGGATAAGCTGCTGCTGGAGCTCATGTAAGATGAATAACCTAATAACATTTTTACAACGAGAAAAGTTAAGTTTTCTTCTTCTTCGTTAGTAAATTGTAATGATTGGTAACGTTCGTTAAGCATATTTACAAAATTAATATCAGAACCTCAGAATATACAAAAGAAATGAACCAACATAATAGACAATGAGGGCGAAATTATGCTGAAATTGAGTGTAGTTTATTACAATAACGAACTTGTCGACGGAATCCGTTTAAACCTGGATAAATTATTGTGAATATATGAATCTTTAAAAAATAAAACGCATCAATAATCGCCTGAAAGCCCGAAGTTAAAATTATTAAAAAGGTCCTTGAACATTCACATGACAAATACTAAAAACAGATTAGTTAGCAACATTGAGTCTCCCTAAATTATTATTTACAGATTCATTAAAAAAAATTTTATTATACCACTTATTTGGGTCAGCATGGGGTATAAAATAATATATTCTGCTACTAAATTTTCGTTACTTGTATTATTTATTATTCATGCATTACTAATGCGACCTTCCTCTTCCACTACATATGGCTACGAGAAGCCGCAGTAAGCAGTTAGCTGTTAGAACCTGAAGATGGCAGATGAGATTCTGCCGAAACGTCGTTCAGACAACCACGGTCCCTCTCCGGGGCCTATCACCTACGCGGGAGGTATACCCGGAAAACGAATTAAACATATATATATATATATATATATATATATATATATATATATATATATATATATATATATATATATATATATATATATATATATATATATATATATATATGTTAAATTCGTTTTCCGGGTATCTCCCGCGTAGGTGATAGGCCCCGGAGGGACCGTGGTTGTCTGAACGACGTTTCGGCAGAATCTCATCTGCCATCTTCAGGTTCTAACAGATAACTGCTTACTGCGGCTTCTGGTAACTCGAATTGAATGAGATTCTGCCGAAACGTCGTTCAGACAACCACGGTCCCTCTCGGGGCCTATCACCTACGCGGGAGTATACCCGGAAAACGAATTTAACATTCACCACCCGCGAAAACCTGAAAAACAACATATATATATATATATATGTATATATATATATATATATATATATATATATATATATATATATATATATATATATATATATATATATATATATATATATATATATATATATATGTATATATATGTATACAAAACATAATGTACATAATGTACACATATAGTACAAGATTGGACAAATACTATTTTAAGAACTCATATGAACAGTAAAGAACAATATTAGATCGATAGCTGAAACAAAACATGTGTAGGAAATCATTTAAAACTATTTATGCCTATAACGAAATAGGCTCGTAAATAAACACGTATAAAAAGAAATAAAAAATATGTAACATCAATTGAATTAAATGTATTCTAGTGCTTCTATGTGAAATATATGCGCAGGTCAAATACAAAATATAAGATTTGTATATCTACACACATAGATAAAGTATCACACACATAGGTTTAAAAAGTCAGCATCTAAATACTCGTTAAAATCATAAAATGCATTCTCTGTTAAAAAGTGTTTCATTACTGTTTTAAAACATTTATAATCAAGCTTCTTGACCTTATGAGGCAATATATTAAAAAACTTTATTCCATAATACCCTGTCCCATCCCGGGTTTTAGACAGCCGTAAAAAGTCAAAATGGAAATTATTGTTATTACGGGTAGGATATGAATGAATTTGATCTCGTGATACATAATTCGTTCCATTTATTTTTAATGTAGAGGAGACACTGCAATTAGTAAGTACTAAGGTTGGAATTTTTAATGTTTTAAAAGGACATTCTACTATCATCCCTGTAACCCAATCCCGCAATCATCCTTACTACTCTTCCCTGCATAGCAAATACGGTGAGGAATGACCCCAGGTCAAAATTGCATAGGTGATTACAGAATGGATTAATCCGTGATAGACTGCTAATAAGGTTGTCTGCGATACACAACTCAAAAGACTACGCAATAAAAAACATTTCTAGAATTTATATCGTCTATTGTTTGACACCTTAAACTAAAAATCATTGTTTCCATTTTACTCTCATTTAGTTTTAATTTATTTGCTAAGAACCAATCATGAATATTCGTCTGGGTCTCACACACATTGGCGTAAAGTGCATTAATGTCCCTATTATTGTGAATTAGAGTTGTGTCATCTGCAAAGAGGACAGATTTTGCTGAGCAGGTGTTATTGGGTAAGTCATTGGCGAAAATGAGGAAAAAGGTCGGGCTCCGTACAGATCCCTGAGGTACCCCGAATCTAATATTTGTGAAGTCAGAACTCAAATTCCGAAATTTGACGAATTGGGATCTTTCTTCAAAATAGGATGTTAGTATTTATACATAATTTTTAGTTTTCCATTTTGCACATTTAGACCAATACCTAAATGGTCAGACAATCTTGGGTTAATAATATTCGTTATACAAATAATATCTTTTGAAAAATTTACGAATATGTTGTCTAGACAACTATAATTATGCGTGGCAGATTTGTTTAAAGGAGAAAAACCAAATTGATGGTATTACGTAGGTCACTGGATATTATATCTTCAGATATTTAATATCTTTCATTATTGAATTTCAAATAAGATACACCCATCTACAATTCTGTTTAATTTTAAAACAAAATTATTAAGTTTTAAATTATGCTTAGAGATGCATTAGTTTATAGAATTATTTTTTGTGTGTGGTAGATACCGAGGAAAATATAATGTTAGTATGAGAGCAACCTTTGACTTTCTGACAAATATTTTGATGTGACGACGTTCACAATAAGTAGTTTTCTAAAAATACGTGGGATCATACTTTTGGTTAAAGTTTTAATCATCTCCAGATGATGTCAACTTGGTTGATATAACGCCACCGAGTTTAGTACCGAATGTTTTCCTTTTTATGGAAACAAAATGTTCAGTGTTATAAAATTATTTATTAGTGTTTGGAAAAACACTTAAAAATATTGTGTCAGTGGTGAAATACATTATAAGCATTTGACTTTAGAAAAATGGAAATATTATTTTTATTACTGCTTAATTTATTTTAGTGTACAAGTAAGGATATATCGTTCATCTTAACGAACAATGATATACTCTTATAATACTCATAAAAAATAATGAACTTCACCTCATGTTTAATTAATTACTTTAAATGAACAGTTAAATAATTTTATTACAACTTTTTATAGTCTCTAATTTACGATCCAACATATTAGCGAAATAAAATGTAAAACACGTTTGTTGAAATATTTTATGTGGTAGGAGTTACAATATCAAAATCTTTATGCATACATAGAAATCAAGGATTAGTTGAGAAACATTTTACGCTGTTCTTATAGCTATTAATGTAACGAGATTATTATGTGATTTATAATAATCGAGAACTTTGCTGGCAACGTCCGAGATGGTTTAAATCACATAATAATCGAGTTACATTCAAAGATTTATCGTATCATTGGCAATGATGACGTGAAAAAATCAACAACTTTGGTTGTCACTTTAGCGTGCCATGAAAATTAAGATAGTCTTAATTACGACAAACTTTGGCGAAATCATGGAAGATACTGATATTCCTGAAAATATACTTGCTGCTGCTAACACTGTAAGAATAGATTTGCTTCCGGATAAATTAAAAATTCATTACGAAAAAAGAATATCTTCAGTTTTGTGAGTGGCGAGATAGATAACAGGTTCAAGGTGCTGGTTTTTTCATTTTCTGGTTTTATAGAAGGATCTGTAATACTCTAACATCTGATCGCAGATATTGACGCTTCCGATCTTCTGATTATAAATTTGCAAAACTTTCGGACAGGGTACGTCTATTTTTGCTTTTTTGTTTTATCCCACCTTTGACCATGCATTGAGGTTCTGACCCGTATGCTGTTGAAATCATAAACACCGCTTTCCATCCATTTCGTAACGAAAATATTTGTATCTTGTCGTACAAACTGGTCGCTATCCCCACGATTCACATTCTTATCTTTTCGGAACTCACAACAGTTCACTCTGTTGGACATTATAGTGGCCGTTCCATTTGTCTTGATTTGGATCAATTTTTTCATCAGCGGTACAGTGCTAAAATATCTATCAAAAAATGCTGAACATCCTTCGGGAACAGTTTCTACTAATCTTAAAATTACTGATAGTCCCAAGCCTAGTTCCCTGTTCTTTAAATTTGGTGTTGTTCCTTGATATATTTCGAAATCAAGAACAATTCCTGTACTCGTGGTAAGAACAAAAGTTTTTAAACCAGCGGGTCGCGGTTTATTTTTAACATACTGATGCACCAGATATCGGCCAAGAAATGGGATCATTTGTTCGTCAATCGAGTATGACGCATTTGCCTTTCTTTTTAATTGGAGGCATCTATTTCTTACCAAATCTAACATGGGCTGCACTTTCCAGAGTTTGTTTTTCTTCATTTCATCAGGAACAGCAAGGTTATCTACGACGTGAAAATTGACACTAATCAAATAAAATTTGTCACGAGGCATGACGTTGGCAATTAAAGGAAATTTGTAGTTGGCATTCCAATACATGTGAACTTGGTTTCACCCGTGACTGCATGAATTCCAAAAAATTTTTGTTATGTCTTCAGGTGAAATATTGACAGGCTTTCCTGTGTTTTGGATAGAATACCTAACTGTAAATTCAGTTCCCATTTGGAAAAAGTCATCATTCAAATATCTTTTGAGGTATTGCCAGGGTGAGAGAATTCCGCACTCACTTGGCTCATTTTCATCCACAGGATCTACTTTAGACTGAAAAGCGATACCTGGTTTCCATATTTTCTGGAAATGCGACAGGGGTGCGTCGTCTTCGCTATCCCAACCGTCAGATTCAGAAGGTGTACTTTCGTCGGGAATATTTTCGTCAACTTCTTCATATTCAGGAAAAGTTGAAAGATCCAAATCCTCCTCGTCTTCATTCTCATCGATTTCTAAATCAGATCCTATCTCGCTTAGCGAATCAAAAAGCTCCTCAGGGTTTTCTTTCAATCGTTCTAAATCAATACGGTTACCTAAAACAAAAATGAAATTTGTGAATAGTCCTGATCAACTACTGTTCACTCCCGGAATACACAATTGTGCATAGAACTATTAGGGGTTCTGTAGTTTCTAAATTTTGTGGGTGAAATTATATCCACTGTGTTCTACAATATTTTATCTTTCATGTAAAATAATTATAGATATTAAAAATTATGAAAAAAATAAAAAGAAATCGGTACTTACTCTTACCTGGCATAACTGCGTAAAATGATTCACACTCTATAGATGGTAACAGAGTACTGAACCACAAATTACCAACAAAATTGCTTAATTCGTGTTCCTGGCAGACCTCACATGCGTGCGAATTGGGTGCCAAGCACGCTTAACGTTATTTTGATCTTTATGGAAATAAAAAATACAGACCTCACAATTGTGAGTTTCTGGAGGCAAAGGGATATGGTCGATCATAAGATCTTGATTGATCGCCTCTAGGAAATTGGTTCCAGAGAAATAGCTTTAAATTTAATAAAATCTTACCTGAGTAACAGAATACAGTATGTCCAGATCGAAGAAACTTTAAGCGAAGAAAGTCAGGTAGAATTCGGAGTTCCACAGGGCACAGTATTAGGGTCAATTCTTTTTTCTAAGGTGGCGCAAAATCAAGTCCCCTATAGAATATTGCTATTATTTCGTTTGTAGTTGACATCTGTCAGAGTTTTTTTATCAGTTGTAAAGTAGACACTTGGGAAATTCATTATGAATCGTAATACGCCTCGAGAACGCGCTGAAATCATACAAATGATTTATGTAAATAATTCGTCGATTATCTTAGCCCAACGAGAATTACGGAGAAAATATGGTAGACGCCGTGTTCCATCTGAGAGGACATTTCGGCGGTTAGCTGCAAATTTTGAACAAACTGGGTCCACATCTGATAAACCACATATTGTCAGACCTCGTTCAGCTCGTTCAAGGGAGAATATAGACCGTGTGCATAGAGATGTGGTGGAAAGGCCAATAACATCAACAAGAAAACAATCTACGCAATTAACCATTAGCCGACGTTCATTACAGCGTATTTTAGTGAAAGACTTACACTTGTTTCCCTACAAGATACAGGCAACCCATAAAATTCTGCCTGTAGACCTTGAAAGATGACATCAATATTGTAATGCTATGGTGAACCTTGAAAATGAAATTGATGAATTTTGGAACAAGAATGTTGAATGGAGTTGTAAATAAACAAAACCATAGCTTCTGAGGTAGCGAGATTCCACAAATTACTCACCAGCAACCGCTACATGAGCCAAAAGTTACCGTACGGTGTGGCGTTAGTGCTAGAAAAATAATCGGGCCTTATTTTTTTGATAAAGATCGACGAAGAACCACTACGGTAAATGGAGATCGCTACAGAAGCATGCTGCTGAATTTTTTAGTTCCAGAAATGGAAGAACTTAATCAGGAGGATATGTGGTATCAACAAGATGGTGCCACAGCACACACAGCCCTTGAGACAATGGCCATTTTGAAGAGATTGTTTCCTGGGCGCCTCATCTCTAAAAACGCCGATATGGCATATCCGCCAAGGTCTCCCGATTTAACTATGCCTGACTTTTGGTTATGGGGATATCTCAAAGATAAGGTCTTTGCAAATCATTCTCAAATCTTGGAAGCACTACAAGGCAACATCCGGGAAGAAATTGGCAGAATACCACCTGAAATGCTGGAAAAAGTTATGAAAAATGCCCTAAAAAGAGCTCATGCTTGCATTAATGCTAGGGGTGGCCATTTGGTCAATATTATTTTTAATGTGTAACAAAAGATATTTTTAGGGTTTAAATAAATATTTTTGATTCATAATATAACTGGTTTTTAATTAATCTTAGTTTTATATAAAAAACAAATCGGGAAATTGAATCTGCGCCACCTTGTATATACCTAAACGGACTACTCAACTTAAATAGCACAGGAATAGTGTCTATTTGCAGATGATACTGTTATACTATACGAAGCTGATTCATGGAGAGAGGTAAAGGAAAGAGCTGAAACTGATTTAATATATATCTAGTCATGGTTTGATGAAATGTCACTCACAACTAACTTTGAAAAACCAATATATATTGCATTTAGCTGCAACAAAACTAAAATTCCAGAACATAAAAAATTTTATTCTACAAATGGGTACAAATCAGATAATCATTAACGATGTTAATCATATCAAATATTTAGATTTAGACAACTTAGAAAAATTCTAGATAATTATCAACTGAAATCAATCTATTATGCCTTAATAGAATCACATATTCAATCTATTATGCCTTAGTAGAATCACATATTCAATATGGAATTACAGTGTGGAGAGGAACATATAAAAACCATATAAAGCAGTTGGACGTAATTCAAAAAATTACTCATAAAAATCACATGTGAAAAAAAACTATACTTACAGCTCTGACCTTATTTATAAAGATTGTAACATCTTGGATATAAGATAAATGTATTTGTACAAGATTTTGATCCTACAAAATATAAAAAAACACGAACTAGAACTTATACAACATAATCACGACATAAGGCATAAAAAGGAAAAGATAACTAGAAGTATAAAAGTAACCAATACCTTAGGACAAAGGTTGTTCTTGTTTCTTGCCCCAGATGTATATCGTTGGATACCTGGAGAAATACGAGAGTCTATTTTCAGAAACACAATTCAAAAAAAGATTAAAAAAATTGGTTTCATTGCACTCTGCGTGCTGTAATTCATAATTTTGTAGAATTAATTTAATTAACAAAATAAAAAAAAATAATAAATTAAATTTAATGATATGATGTATAAAAAAAAATAAATACTTACCTATATATGTATGTATGGATTTCCATGTATATACTGTGTATATATAATATATATTATGTATGTCTGTTTTGTGTAATTATCTAACTTTTTCTAAATTACCAATAATTATATAACCAATTATTTATTTTAAAAACAATTTGTTTGGATTAATGTTTACGTAGAGTAGGGAGATGATGTTATTTTATTTTATCATTATATAGTTTAATTTTAATTTAGCTGTTATATATTCTGATTTTAATTTGTCTAGCAATATCCAGACACGTTTGGTATCATTATCGTTATGATTGTTATTTTGTAGTTATATTTCTTATTTAACTGTTCGATGTTTTATACTCATATTTTTAAATTTTTAAACTGTCAAGTGAACGCTACAGATATCTCCCGCGAACTAGTCTACGGACTTCAGCGGGGTTCCTCTATTTATTTCCAAATTGCATACAACGATTATTAAGCTACGTTTTTTCTGTAAATTTCTAATTACTTTTAGAATAAATTATTATTATTATATTATATCATTATTACATTACAAGTACTGTGAATTCCATGAGAGGACCCACTATATAACTGCAGTAATTTTTCCTGGCCCAAACATTTTAGTAATATAGATAGGTTAGTTGATAATAATCTTAAGTTTTCTGTTCTGTAATCTGCTGTAACAAAACATGTGTCATCGATAAAATACCAGACGTTGATTGGTAGAGACAAACAAAGGCGGCGAAAGAGGGAGGAGCTAATGTGTAAAGATAAAATACCGTTTACTGTACCATCAGCTCGTGTTTTTGCAGTTTGTCTCCATTATTTACGTCATGACATCCATATTCCCTAAGTCACTTTAAGAGTGAAAGGTATAGCTATTGTCTATACTCGAGGGTGACAAAATCATTAACATCTCAAAAACGGTGGGTCAAAGGACAAAAATTACCTGAAATAAAATAAATTTAAAACATTATAGAAAAAATCAAAATAAAAAAATAGCATTCCATTTAGAAAAACTAAGTTGTAGTATGCATTTATGTGCTCCTTCCTAAAAAATCAACTACGTTTTCAAATTCCGCACAAAAAATTAAAGAAGGGTCACTCTTGATGTTTTTTTTTACCTATAGTAGTGAGAAAAATGCCTGATCCTATGTATCTGCCGGAACTTATACAGATATGTAAATTCCTGTTTATATTTTGACAGTAGCGTAAGTGCATTTTGTTTACTGAGAAAATACCGGGTAAAGTTACATGTTCCATATCCCATAGTTGGAAAATATAAAAAAACCTCCCCTTATAAAAAGAATCAAACTGTCAACGTTATGTTACATTCTAAAATAAGAAACAAGATAAGAAGAAACACGGTTTTAATCTAGAAAGGTATCATGACGGTTTGTCAAGTTTAAACAAAATAAAACAAGCCAGTGTCAGTAGTAAACAGATTTTGTATCTATTACGGCTATCTTGTATAAATACTATAACAGGAGGCTTACTATCTAACGCATTGTGATCCATTACAAAGTTGACAAGTATGTTAAAACTATATATATGCTATATATTTTACTTGTTGCCTTTAATTCTCAATTCAGAAATATCGCATTTAACGTGGATAGAAAATATTACATAACCGTACCCAGTGCCGGATTAAGCACAGAGCAAAAGGGCAGGTTCCAGATTTCAGAAGACTTCCTTACGTAATATCTACACATCTAAAATTATTATTATTTTTTATCAATTTCTATGAGATCAAGGTTATTTTTTTTTAAAGAGAAAACTTTTTAAAAACCGACGATACAATATCTACTTCAGGGTCCTACAAGAATTACGATATTATAAGTATTGTTAGGCCACTGGACTGTGTAGACTAGAATTGTACGAGAAGAGCCGGGAATGTTCTGGAAAGTTCTAGACTGCGTGAATGGATATATAAATAAGGCGCACGGTAGGCCGAGGGTCAGTTTTAAGTTGAGAGTGAACGAGTAAAGAAGAAATAAGATAGAGACTTAAAAGTGTTTAATTGTGATTATAGTTGAGACAGTCATTAATCCTTTGTTGTTAATTATTAATTAGTTAATAAAGTATTCAGTAAGTGTTACTTGGACTTTCAATCAACGAATCTATGAGTATCTATAGGTGTTTGTGGGGATTTCAGACACGTGACAGTATGTATATACACTATTTAAAAAAAAATAATTAGAAAGCCTGCTTTGTGTGTGTGCATAAAGGAGAAAAATAGCAAAATTGTGTATACGACAAAAAAAAGACTGTGCTTACTGTTGCCATTTTCTGCGTTATTGTGTTTACGAAGTAATGAGGGCACGCCTCATCGTATCCCTTCCACGTGTGATTTGGTACACAGTCATCACTGAGCCATCACGTCTCCTCCACATCTGATTCCTTCCATTTTTTACAGTTTATTGTATATAGAACAACAACAGTGTTGCCAGATGCCTGGTAATTACCAAAATCTACAATTTGGAATTTTAACTGGTAGTTGTTCATGGAGCCTCTAATAATGGCATAATCTACGATAATTTTTTGGGGACGTCACTTTTTTACAAAATCATTTACACCTTGAGACATAACTAAAATTGTTTCATGTAAGTGCATAATATCGAATGAATGCTGTTCCATTTTACTAACTGTGATGAACATTTGGCGACATCTAGTCAGTAGTAGGGTAGCAATGCGAGATTTTATTCATACAGCTACGATCATTTGTCTTATAATAATAAAATAAATGCTACACTGCACAAAAAATGAGAACTCTGCCCCTCTTTCTACATTGAGTGCCGACTGCGCCCAGTGCTACATGTGAACGCATTTTTTCAAAGGTTAACGTAATTTAATTAAAACCAAAACGATGAAACCTAAAACCAGGAAATAAATTAATGACGAATAATGTTAATGATATTTTCTTAAATTCAGAATGCGTAAAAGAATCACAAAATTGTCTCAAGTTCACCAAATGAAAAAATTATTTCATGTGTATAAAATTCCATAATATTATACAAAAATATAAACGAAAATGAAGATGATAATATAAATTCTGAAGTCGAACTTGACAGTCAATTGTTATTATCTGAAAAGTTTCTATTCAATATACTTACTTGTAACTGTTTTATTTTTATTAACCATTTTTTTATAATAAAGTTTTTGGATATTGGCGTATTGTTTGAAGTATCTGGTAATTTTTCCTAAAGTTTGGTAATATCAATAATTTTAGTATTCTGTAAATTAAATTTATGGTTATTTAAATTACAATGTTCTACTAAAAAAGTGAGATTGTTTAGTTTACTTTTGTTTTTTATGTCTCTCTCATGTTCCTTAATTCTAGTTTTGATATATCTTTTGTTGAATTTTTGTTACTGCCTATTACTGGCCTTTTATGACTTCTGACGCATTTATTATGATTTGGGTGCTTGGTTAACAATTTGTATTTGGTGCAAATGTTTAATTTTTATCTTGGTCAATAATAGATGTGGTTTTTATGGGTTTAGTTTTTAGTTTATCTGAGTGGAGTTCTACAAAAGAACTTGTAGAAGTTTTTTGTGTATTATTATCACTGTAATTTAAATACTTAGGTGCCGATATTAAACGAGCATCTGCCTGATTAACAACTGGATTGTTTATTTTAAGCAACTCGTGTTTGTTCATATCATTTTTAAAATCATTTATTAGCTCTTCTTGATTTACTAACATTTTTTCCACGTGACTGATAGTCTGGCTGAGCAATTTTATTTTCTCTTGTATAAAAGTAGCACTGTACTTCTTTCTTCTGGCATTTAATTTTCACACAACATTCTTATTCACATCCACTGCCCATCAACAAATCGTTATATTCTTTAGCAATTACACATTATTTGCAATATAATTTCCAAAGAAATCACACACAACAGTATTACTGTTTACACTTTCAGGCAATTTCTTTTGCACTAAAATGTTAATAATATCTTTTAATTGGTCATTTAATTTAGTTCACCGGCAATTGTGTCTTTACTTGTCGCAATCTTTTCACACGAGTGTGACAATTTGGTGGCACGAGCCGTAGGCCAGTGTCGTCTTTATAGACGTCATGTCATGTGACTTAGTCACATGAGTGTGAAAAGTGATTTTCACACGTATTGCACACTGTACTTTTTTCTACGACTGCATCAGATATACAGTGTGCCCAAAATAGTATGCAACAAATGGGAAATTTATATGGTTACTAGATTTATAAAAATAATATAATGAATACGTAAGACATCTACAACACCTTATCTTGCAGGAAGCAAATTCTTGGCTCAACAGTCCTGGCAGCACAGTTTCTCACGCCAGAGATACCGGGTTCAATTCTGGACGCGTCCTTAATTTTGTTTTCTTAAATCTTATGTACCATTGATTTTTCAATGGAAAATTTTTGTTATTTTTTTTAAATTTAATACTGTCCAGGAAAGAAAAAATTTTGAAAATTTTCACCGTTTCGAACGACCGAACAAGCTATGACCTTGAAAATTTAAGGTATATATAAAGACGTATGATGAATCTAATGGTAAAAACCGCACAGTTGAACGACTCTTGCTTCTCAGAAAAATATTATAATTCCTAAATCTGTTGAAATTTATATTATTTTCATGTGAAAACGTGTTTTTTCTCTAAACTATGCAGCTCGTACAAAACTAACATTACCTCGGTATTCAGTAGTTCAAAATATATAAATTTAAAATAAATTACCGAAAAGTTGAGGTAGACAAATAATTATATTGTTCATAGACAAGCATATAAGGAGCGTATGATTAATTTTCACACGTTGGTAACGTGCGTTAACGTTTTAACAAATCATATATGAAATCAACAATTTTCAAGCGTAGTTACAAAGAGTACTTTGGTAGTAATAGTGCTTTATTAAAAACTTTTCAAAGCAGTAGTAGAAAAGGTAAATTTATAATACTAGTGCAGTGAATCAGAGCACTCACATTGGAGTGTGACAAAATATACTTTCCTAATTGATTGTAGAAATAGATACGTTTTCTTCCAAAAATTTTTTTAGATTTATACATCGCATATATTGGTGATTTTTCATAAAATACATCTACTACATCTACTGGTTAAACGTATATTTTTGTTTTATGTGTATTATGTTTGTATATGTCTTGTGTAAAATGTATGTCTATTCTTGCGTTTATATGTAGCTTTGCTTACTGAAAAGTCGCACTCTTACAAAGTATAAATACACATGCAAATATAGATGTATGATTGATGAAGGATATATGTTGTAAAGTAGAATGATACACAGTCTAATTACATAAAGAGAGGGTATATTATGAATTCAATCCGTATCCATTATCCAGGACATAATGCTATAATATAGCTAGATCTGAGTTCCTCATCAATTTCATAATACATTGATCTGTCACTGTAGTTGTATATCCGAAACATCAACTCTGGCACTGAATGCGTTCACTCTGCAGAAACAATAAACCCGGAGGCTAAAGGGCTAAAACATACAGAACTGGCGAAACAGCAGCGATTAAGGGCTGATGGATCGACTTTAATATCAGACCAGATACCCGAAGGTGGAAACAAGAAGGCTTTGGTTTCCCGCTCATTACAGTCATTACTCCCATGTCTAATAATACCTGCTGCTGCCAAGGCCGTTATTGCAGAGTTTCCCATCGATCACCGAACAAGATAAACACATATAGTACTTAATTTCCGTGTTCACTCAGTGAAAATTCCTTTAGTTCATTTGCCTCACCCCTTCTGATATTGGTGAAAAGCCACAGGGAAAAGTTGATGGCATCTAGTTGATCGATTGGGTTTCGTGAATTCTGGTATTACGTTGAAATGTAGCATAATGTCATTAGATGGTGGTAGATACAGTTGTTCCTCGTTATTCATTTCTTTCTTCATATGAATAAAAATGTAGTAGAGATTGGTCACAATTGTGCACTTTAGAATGCACTGTAAAAATCACTTCAACCGTGTTCTAATATACTGTATAATATTTATAAACAAAATTATTTAACTGTTTTCTAAATTGTTAATATCAATAACAGTGGCGGCTATAACATATCTTAGTGTCGGAGCATGGGATCCAAGCGATACTTTAAGGCATAACTATCAAGCCACCCTAGCACCAAACTGACGGGAACTGGCATGGGAACTTAAATATAGTAAGCACTGTCACTAAATATGCGTGTAAAATTCACCTTGTGATATGCCCATGTAGTAACAATTACGTAAATTCTACTTAATTCAGGTACTACATAGTTATTACACTTTGAAGTAACTACTGCAGTATGTGCAACGTCGCGGATACTACTCTGCATTCTTGCAAGCTGTTCAACTTTAAAGTGAGAATTCGTAGTAATGCCGAAGCATAGCATTACGAAAGAATCACTTCAAAGTAATGATGACTGAAAGTGTTCTATTTAATGTTCCTGTAACGTTGTCGGAACATCTTCTGGAGCTTTAAAATTGTGTAAGTTATTAACGACATTAAGTCAACACTTTCTTAATCGGAACTAACGGACTATGGCGTCGAAAAGCAGTAAAACAACAATAAAGATTTCTCGGCATTCGTCGACCTTTTATAGAAAAGTTATGAAACATTAGGTATTGCGAAAATAAATGAAGTTAACAATTTAACAAATTAGGAAAATTGTCGGAAAAATAGCACCTTTGTGATCTACCTTATTTAATCACTCATTGAACGTATTGCCAAAATCTCAAACAATAAAATTGTTTTTACATATATTTACGAATCATTTCATATAATCACATAACGAAATTCTAGCATTGGCGCGTGGACTTTGTACAATAGATTTTGCCTGAATTTTATTACAGTAGTCATGTTAAAGACCTATGCATTTCGACTGAATATCGACAAAGTGTCAAATATTGTATGTTCACATATGTAACGGTTGCCAATCCCAATCAGCCAAATTGCTTTACCAACTTCAAAGGTGAGGGTCGTATAAGTATATAGGAACGTTGCAGTAGCCCTCGTGGTAATATGTAGAGGCCAGTTTAAGCTTCCAGAAATTGACGTCATTACATCGCGATTGGCTACTTTTGGAGAACTATGAATGACTGATGATGCCAATATACAGTTGTAAATAAATAAATATTATTGTTATTATTATATTGACATGGGGAAAAAAACACTGCCAATTTTTGGGGATCAGAACTTCCTCACATAAAACTCGACGTGTGTGGAGTTTATAATAAAAGTAATTTTTGACGTTTCAAAAAAGTCACATTGATGGAATGTCACTAATATTTTTTTTAGACATTGGGATCGATTATGCTTATCAATGTACTCACTCTCATCCTTGACTTCTAGAATGTGTGTAGCAAATTTGAAAGATTTATCTCAAAAACTGTAGCTGCTATCACGATTCATACAGACACAGACAGAAAAATTTTTCTATCATCATAATTCGTCGAGATTCGTCCAGAAATGCAATAAAAATTTTCAATTTTTTTTCACGAATACACAACTTCCCCATTTTGAGGGGTGAGGAAGTAATATAATTTTGAAAACCATTTTTTTATTAAATATGGTCATTTGCAAACATCTTTTATAAATAGGTCATTAGTATTTTATAACACATACACAAAAAAATGTTTTCCATCAAAAATTTTGCATTTTCGAGTGTACACATAATTTCTGAACAATTTTTTTTTTTCGAAAAAACAATTTTCTAGAGAGCGCATCTTTTTATTGAGGTATCACACATTTTACAGATAACAAGTAGCCGTTTTAATTTCCACGCAGAGTGAATGCAAAAGATCATGGTTTATTACCTACACATATTTCATTCAATCGATTTTTCTTGGACATATTGACTTCCAACTCACAATCAGCAAGTCCGGTTGCAATGCATTATATTTTACTATTCGAACGAGAGAATGAGCAAAATATAGTTTGTTCTCGTATCACTAAAGAGCTGTTCCAAAAGTTAATCATTTCTACTACTTGATTACGTCCCGTTTACGTAATAACCTAGTTATCAATACGTAACAGGAAGAATTCGAATAGTAATTGCTACGTAATAAACCGTTAGTTGTGGAATTATTTAAAATTCCATTGATGGTAGCTTCTACGTAGAGACTATTAAATGTACTGCTTGGGAGATGAAGAAGTTTTGCAGAAAAAATGCGATTGAAATTTGCGAAAGACAAAAGAAATTGCATTTGAAATTTGCGAAAAATAGTTTAAAAAATCGATCGCGGCTTGGTTTTTCTCGACAGTAATATCTAATCATCATATTCAATTTGACATGAAAGAATTACATGATTAAATTAGTTTAATTGCCAACAATATTTCTATTTCTTTTATTTATTTATATATAACAATTAAAATGAATAAAATAAACAAAATAAATAAGATAAATATGATAAATAAGATAGGAAATAAATGAGATAAATTAGAAATGACAAAATGAAACAAATAAGACAAATGAGACTAATAACACAAATGTGCCAAGTGAAGCAAATGAGACAAATGAGAAGGATGAGACAAATGAGAAAACGAGACAAACGAGACAAATGAAACTAAATAGTTTATTTTTTAATCATTTCAAATTGGATTTGCCAAGGAAGGACTGCCGAGTACGACTTTATTATTGTAATTGAATAAAATTAATTTTAACCTTTTTTCTCAGTAACAGGTAATCATACGAGTAATTTTTAGGAGTTCCTTTTGGTACATTATGAACAATTTTTATTTGAAACATTTTTTTATTTCAATATCACTGATATTTCAGTAGGGTTTGTCCTTGGACGTCACAGATATTATATGTAAATATATTGATAGAGAAAATATTGCAGTCGCGAGAAAAACCAAATTCCAGATTATGATCAAAATTTGCATACCGTCTGTTTGTCCATGTGCTCGCTGGTCATTTTTGTGACCGCATTTTCATTTCAACATGAACATGTCCAAGGACGAACCCTATTGAATATCAGTGAAATTGGTGCACTAGGGAAGACATGCCTCAAGGGAGCAAATATTTTTTTGCAAATAAATGACACAAATGAGATAAATGAACCAAATGATGCAAATGAGGCAAATAAGACAAATTAGACAAATGATACATATGAGACAAATGAAGCAAAATGAGACAAATGAGACAAATGAGGCAAATGAGGTAAATGAGGCAATTGACTTAAATAAGGCAAATGAGACAAACGAGACAAACTAAATAAAATAATTTATATTTTATTCATTTGAAATTGGATTTGTATTACCAAGACCAGCTCATTAGGAACAATTTTTTTTTTGATTTGACGTAAAATAATTTTTGCTCTCCTTAGATGTGCCTTCCCTGGTGCACCAATTTCACTGATATTCAATCGAGTTCGTTTTTGGATGTCACAGATAAAAAATTTAGATTTCCACATTGAAACGTGTTTAAACAAGACAGGAAACTCACAGACACACAGACACACCAAGAAAAAAAAAAAGAGGGTTAATTTATTTTCCCCTCAAAGTTTCTTTTCTCTAAGGAAGGTTTCGACCCTAATACTTTCTCTATATATAGATAATAGAAATATTTTATGAAATTTAAAATCTCTTGATACATTTCCCCTGATTTGAATAAAATTTTGCTAATATTTACAAAAAAAAAAACCACACACCCTTTTTTTCGCAAATCATCACTTCTTTCTCAAACTTCATTTAATCATATCTTAACTTCCAACACCTTTCCTATCATAATACAACAAACTGTTTAACCCCATAAAATGAAAAATTTTTTGTGGAACATTTTTATAAATTTTGAGAGAAAATTTTACTCAAGAATTTCCCAACCCCCAAGCTAGATTATTATATCGGTGGAAAACCGCCTCGACACGGATATTGATCCCCTTGCATGTAAGATTTCAGATTTCCAAAAACAGAGACGTATTTAACTTGAAAACCCAGACAGGTAATACTCACATCGCTAAATTCTGTACAAATCGCCAATCACCAAAATGTCGAAATATCAAACACATTCAAAGCCAAAATTGAACAGAACCAAATTTCCACTACAAGGGAGAAAGTGCCCTGTTTCCATACATGCACTTGTTGTCCATATTGCATCGAACTAACTAATTAAGCTATTGGCCATTTATGATATACAGTGAATATCTTAATATCATACATTTTCCATTGCCATCATACAGATCAAACCAAGTGGTATGCGCAGTTTATAGTTGTCCGTCTGAATACGAAGTTCGAACGAACGTCAATTATTGCGTCAGGTCGCGGTCGGGGCGTTTGCTAAGAGGTGCATACGACAAAATACTAGACAATATAGAATCAGTATCGCTAAAGCCTTGGTGGAGAGTATTGCTTGTTCATCTAAAGAAATCTTTGCGTTTTAACGTATTTACTAAAATTATCCGAATGTTTCACAATTTCAGTGTTTCTTTCGAGATACCACATATAGTAAAACACTAAAATTATGCAATCAAATACAATCAAATATTGATTTTATTTTTTTCTTTTTTTTAAACAAAAAGTAATTCTAAAAACGTAAATTAATATTCTCAGTAATGAAGAGTAATAAAGAAATATAATACCAACTTTAAAAAATTAAAATAATACGTAAACAAATAAATAAATAATTCTAAATAGATGCTCAAAAAGATCTCCTTCTTGAGAAAGCAATATCCTAGCCCACTGCAAATCAACTTCTCACATTCGCGCTAGCAACAGACAGGCAGTGTAAACTGCGCATACCGCTAGTCGTGTACCTAGTGGCTTGGCTCGATCTGTATATCATATTTTAATTAACATTTTCAGATGTTTTCTATTTGTAATTTGTGACATGACATAATATAATGGTTCTCATCACAAAATAACAAGAGCAAACTGTCGTACTAAAACATGAGACCATAGGTCGAGTGTTTCTGCAGTTGCTTTAGTTATATTATCAAAATGAAAACAAAGTTTAAGTGTAAATAAAAATTTATTCTATTCAATATAGAACTTCCAGTGGTACACGAATTGTGAAATTCTTTAATGCGTTGAGTTAAAAAAAAAAATCATTTTTTTATTGGCCATTAATTTGTCGACACCGTAATAACTGCTTCGAATATTTTCTGCCATACGGTGAAAGTCAGGTTATGTGTAATTAATTAGAATAAGACTTTTTAAGTTTGAGTAATGTAGCTGCAAATTTTTTTAAATGCTTGCATTACTATCTATTGCATTGTTTCAGTTATTTTTTTTGTAATTTTTTACTTGCGATTAAATATGGCATTATTA
Source organism: Rhamnusium bicolor (assembly GCA_029963845.1). Classification (NCBI taxonomy): domain Eukaryota; kingdom Metazoa; phylum Arthropoda; class Insecta; order Coleoptera; family Cerambycidae; genus Rhamnusium; species Rhamnusium bicolor. The sequence continues at coordinate 77,834 of JANEYF010000681.1, read as the reverse complement.
CTTGATATGACGACCATCAAACAACTAACATCTTTGGGGTAGACGCGTGCCGTATCCCCTACGCTTCCCTTGCAATCCCAACGTTCCAGCTTTAGTAACAATATGGATAACAAATTAACAATTAATAACAAGTTTATTACCTAATAGCAATAACACTTTTGTTCAGTTTACATAATTTCCTGAGTATTTTCTGAAATCACTGGCAATAAAGCTGTCTGTCGGTTGCCATCAACGGTAATATTTCAAAAAAAAAACAAAAACAAAAAAAAATGTTCTCCTGTTATATGATTATTAACATAAGTGCAATTTTTTATTTGAATTTAGTTTTCGCACACGCAGAATTAATTTTACACACTTATGGTACGCAATGTGTTGGCTATAAAAACAGCTATTATAAACAATTTTTATAATCTATGTCAGGATGTAATAAAATTGTTATAAATAAAATAATAACAGTAGAACTAACAGAAGAGAATCACGAACTAATATACACTTTCAAATTATTTATGAAAATACTTAAAATTCTACGTTTTACAGATTTATTTGATTTTTGGTAAATGTCTAAGCCAAGAATTTCTTCAACTAGGTATATTATATTTACATAAAATTTAAAAAGTTAGGTATATGCATTTTGTATTGTCGCATTTATAAGGATATGACATGAAAGACTGTATTCAATTTCAAATATAGATTTAAATGACGGATTGTTCTAATAGTGAATGAACCAGACCATATGGGGAGAGTGTAATCTGTAAGGCTTCTGCTGACTCACCCTACAGTAATATTATGTTAAATACTCTTGTAATGTGCCTTAAGTAACATTAAATTATACCAGATGTGCCTACTAAAAAAGGTGAAATCCAAATAAACGCTGTGGGACATAAACATGATTTACGAGTAAATACATCGCATTATAATACTACTTCATTTTGGGCTTACGCGTGATTGTCAGGCGTAACTGGATGTATTTAGAATGTGATTTAAAAGTTGGATGCATGAAATAAAATATAGAGTTTTTAAGTAAGTCCCTTATTTAGGGTTGATCCCACATATCTCAATAAAAAATTTTGGTTAAAACATTGGAAATAATATTTTCATGGAAGATAAAAAATGGGGATCAAATATTCATAGGGTTTTTGTGTTTAAAAAATGAAACATAATGACAATGCGTAGCATTTTTTTGTTAGCAATTTATTAGTAATTATAAATTATTATTACAAATTCACGGGATTACAATGTTTTTAAGGTGTGCTGAAACATATGTGCTTTTTATTAATTTGTTGCTGTTAAACTATAAACTGAAATCCGTCCTTGTCATTCACTTACAGGTTTTAGACAACGTAATTTTTTCAAATCATTTATTTAACATCGGCCCACTTCCTATACCAATCACCTAATCCAGGAGATAAACTCATCAGTGTAAGCACTGGCATACCTAACCTAACTTACTCACATCCCAAATGTATCCCGATATATCCCTTTCGAAATATGATAGTGCGAGCATATCTCCTCAACCACTATATCCCATCGACTTGCTTGTATCAGTGTCATTTGGATCGAAGGGTGCGACACTATCCTTCATACCACCGGGAGGAAGAACCCCCAAAAATTTCCTCAATTTCTGAATAAAACTCGTTTTTTACAACATTTTTATATCTTCAATATATCTGATTTATACTAACTTTAAATGAACGTTCTAATCAATTATATCAAATAAGTAATAGAATTTGAATTATCCTTATTACAATTTTTACCAAATTCTGAAAGCTCCCTATGTGATGAGGGAAATCAGAAAGAAATATTGTAATCAATTACTAGCCCCCCCCCCTACGAAATGTTTACTTTTCTTTAAAATTAACAAAAAAGAAAATATTCCGCCAGTTTTTTGTTATACAGCGAGCGCTGTTTCAAGTCGAACAGGAGTTAAAAGGAAATCAAATAATGACGTGTATGGATTATACCCTCTCTACCAACTACAGATAGAGTTGTTGTATACAGTGAGCGCTGATCAACTCGAACAGGCGTTAAAGAAAAGCAAATAATGTACGTGTAGATTTATTATGTGGAGTACTGATGACGGTATTGATTACAGTTGGAGATGGCATAATCCATATGAGTAATTTCCTTCAATTTAAACAATCCATATTTTCTTTTTCTCGCTGTATAGGCAATCCGCGGCCATTGTTTCCTTCATTTTTAAGGCTTGTTCGACTTGAATCAACTCTCGCTGTATATTATTCTATAAACATAAACATGGGCGTGTTCAACTATATCGACTATGTCGTACAGATTTAAAAAATTAAACACTTTATCCGTTCATCGGAGATTTTCAAAAAAAGCCTCGATAACATTTTTATCAAAATGGATTTCACGTACTCAATTCACTTTTTTTTTGGCCGCCCAGATCGAGAAGCCTGATAGTAGTAAAATAAATATCTGTAAAGTTTATTGAAACTTTAAAAGTACCTATATAACCCATGGTTCTTTTGTCCATTTACAAACCTTTAATTTTATAAATTAAATGAAAAGATAATAAGAAGATGGAAGATCAAATACCTATAAATACTTACATAAAATCATAAAGTCCCCGAGTCCTTCAATTTTTTTATTATTACTTAGAACTAAGAGGTTAAAAGAACTTGTAGATAATAATGTTACTACTATAATTATTTAATAATCAATAGTAAAATAATCATAGTTTTCTTTTTCATTTTATAATTAATAGGAAAAAATTATTAAAACTAACTGACGGTTTTTTTCACCTTATCAATTTTTTATGTGTGAATAATTCCGGACCCCTGCCCCCCAAATTTTCTTCTAGATCCGCTAGTGTAATCAATCCAACAAAACTAAATGAAAGTCCAAGTTAGAATTTAAACCCCCGTTTATAGTTTTCAATATGCAAAACGGAGTATTGTTATAAATTATATGTTATCATTCAAATGGGATCACGAAAAATCTACAATGAAACCAGACAGATCTAAAGTTATTTTACTTTCATTACTACTTTTTCTCTGATGTGGCAATAAAAATATTACGGAAATAGTTTATCTGCTCATATTCTTGGCAGATGCGTACAGATTCATTGCATTTTTCTTAACTTGACCATAAGAAGTATCCTTCAAATACTCTAACCAGTTTGATAGATTACTGGCTTAGAGCATTTCGACGGGATATCCTACACCGCATTTCCGTAAATCATTTAACACAGCAAAAACAGTTCGGTCGCGGCATTCTTTTGTCTCATTGACCAGTGTCCTTAAGGCGCTTCCAGGTCAAGCGTGTTGCGCCGCGCATTCACAAACAGCTGGAAATTGTAGAATTAAAATTATTCAACATAGTAATATTTTCATTAATAGAGTAATTTTAACTAATAATTAGAATATAGTTTTAATAGATATTTACATGAAAAGCAAGAGTGCTCTGCAATCTAAAAGGATTTATTGATATTGTTACGTGTTTGCTATCTACACAAACACTTCAAACCTTGGATTTGTTAATTGAAAGTTCAGACTACACATATTCATTACTTTAGTAACTGATTAACAATTAGCAACCATAACTTAATGAAGGACACAGTTAAACACTTAGATATCACTGCTTTAGTCTCTAACTTATTTTTTCTTGACTCGTACAATTCCAAATTAATACGGAACTTCTGTACTCATCGTATGCTTTATACTGATAAAACTACGAAGGCGCGAACACGGTCATGCATCAGCTGTTCTAAACCGCGCTCACCGATTCCCGACTGTGGATCCCCCTCCACTGCTAATAGTCAAACTTATATTGCACATAACAATGGCCGTGTTCACACTTTAGAGGTTTTATCTATATATCTATCCATGTACAGTCTAGAACATTCCTGGACCTACTTGAACAGTTTTAGTTCCGTCTTTAGAACACACTACTCACTAGTGAATTAACCTTACAAACTATATATAAACTGAAAGTACAAAATATAAAAAAAAAATTAATCTTTCTAATATAATAATACGAAAATGTGAGAAAATTAAAAATGAAAAAGATAAAAAAAGGGAAAATTACAGTTAAAAAAAATTAACCAAAAACTGAAATGGCCTGACGCCTTACTTGGTAGAAATGACTTAATGTGGTTGAAGTATTTATTGTAATGCTTTTGACGTTGACAAATATAATAATTTAATAATAATAATAATAATATTTATTTATAAAAAAATAGATACAAATGGGTACAAAAATTTGAATTACAAATATTAAGTACAAAATACAAAATAATGAGACATAATCTGGATTTCGCAAATAAATATAGAAAATCCATTTAGGCTTATTCAAAGCCTGTCTATGGATATATTTCACTCAAGTAAATGCAAAAAATACAGAAAAAATTCAGAAAAGCATTTAAATTTTAAGTGATTCAAGACAACATAAAAAAATAAAGAATAATTGAATAGTAGAAAAGTTAAATAAAATAAAACAAAAAAAAATTAATTGATTTGAATAAATAAATAAATTGCCATTTCTTTATCTCAACAACATACTAAATAGTTTAAGGGAAAAACATAAATAATTCAAAATATTAATTCAATGGAGGGTCAATAATATTATGTAATAAATTTCTATCGTTTAAAGTAATCCATCTTTTAACTTCTTTTTAAAAAGTTGCACTGTTTTTATGCTTTTCAGAAAGTTTGGTAAAATATTAAAAAGTTTCGGTCCAATATAGACAAAACACCGTTGGCCAATACTTTTATATGCCCTAGATAAAACTAAGTGGAGAGCTTCTTTATTTCTAGTGTTACGCTTATAACTAACTCTCACTTATCTATTGTTTATTTTTAAACAAAAATAATAATAAAACCGTTTTAGAGAATAGCTGCCTTAAATCTAATATATTCAATTCTGAAAACAGTTGTTCTGTGGGGTATCTAAGGATTTGAAATAAACAATTTTTAAAATTTTCTTTTGAATAGGAGAGTTGTTGGCGTAATTAGTAGAGCATGTCCTCAAATAAAACAATTGCTTCTGCGAGTGATATAATTTTTAGCATTGAAAATATTATGCAGTAGTATTTATCTATGTTTAGAGAAAGTTTATTTATTGTACAATATTTATTTAAACGAGTTGTTATTTTGAAATTTTAAACAGTCATATGCAGCTACATTTTCGGATCATCGGCATAAATGGCAATAATGAGAGTGGAGAGAACAGCTATTAATATCATACAAAAACAAAGAAAACAAAAGTGGGCCCAGGTGTGATCCCTGAGGAACTCCAGAGGTTATATCAACGAACGGTGATGAGCAACCATCAATTTTAACACATTGTATTCTATTGCTTATGTATGATGTGATTGCCGTGAATATAGATATTTTTCAACTTTACTAAGAGTGCATTATGGTGAACTTTTATCAAAGGCTTTGGAAAAATCGATATACAGGGTGGTTTGAATTAAAAATCGGGAAACTTCACCAGCGGATACTACGCCTAAAAATAATAACTTTTTGTCATATAAACATATATCGAAAAACAAATGGATTTCAAGATACAAGGTGTTGAAGTTAGGAGAAAAACTTTTTTTTCCCAATATCTCAATAACGAATAAAGATTTTTCATTGAAATTTGATATACAGGTATAATTAAGGCAAGCACACCAGTTGAAATAAATTTTGTCCAAAATAATACACTGGGTGATTATTTTTTTCTGATCGATTACCGCTCAAACCACAACAACGTTCCTTTTAAAGCAAAAAAGTATTTTTTGGCTCCTTTTCGAAATTCTTATGGTTTTTGATAAAATTGAGATTTTCTACAACGATGCATTTCCGCAGCATTAAATTTGAAAGTGCAAATCAAAAAGAGGATGTGCAAACATGCGTTGTGACAAAACTGTCAGTTATAAACTTGTTATTTACATTTTTATATTATCATCGTATTTCTTTTTAATTTGTGATTTACTTTAAATCTTCTCTTTTATATTATCATGCCGAATTTATTTACTAATGAAGAGTATGCTGATATACATTTTATGTATGGTTATTGTGATGGAAATGCAGAAGAAGCCTCGAAAGAATACGAAATAAGATTTCAAAATAGAAGACAACCAAATCCTCAAGTTTTTATTAACACACATCGTCGTTTTCGAGAGTTTGGGTTAATAAATAATCATAGGGAAGTAGATGTGAGAAACGAAAGACATAAAAATGAAATATTAAATGTTTTCGATAATGACAACCGTCTAAGTTCTCGTAGAGCTAGCAAGCAGCTCCGGGCACAAAATTTACGAATATCTAAAACTAAAATTCTACGCACACTGCATAAAGATCATAGAAAACCATACCATTTACAGCCTGTACAAAATCTGAGACCCGAAGATGGACCTAGACTAAAAAATTTTTGTAATTGGTTAATAAGCTCTACCCGTAGAGATGCAATATTTTTGCGAAAAATTTTGTGGACAGATGAGGCTACGTTTACACGATGAGGTGTGGTAAATTATCACAACTTACATGTATTGGCACAAGATAATCCCCATGCTATTCATCCTAAATCATTTCAGACTGAATTTAACTTGAATGTTGGGATAGGAATCATAGATGACAACTTTTGTGGTCCATATTTTTTGCCACATAGGCTAAATTCAGCTTTATCTTTGAACTTTTTGGAAAACAATTTGTTAGATATTTTCGATGATGTACCCCTATTATAAGACATGAATGTTGGTTTCAAATGGATGGAGCTCCAGCTCACTATGGAATTAATGTGCGTGAATGGTGTAACGCTCATTTTCCAGGACGTTGGATAGGCCGATCAGGATCAATAAATTGGCCACCTAGATACCCAGATCTCACTGTTTTAGACTTTTTTATATGGGGATACTTAAAAGACTAGCTATATGCTACGCCAGTGAACATAATAGAAGAATTGAAATATAGGATTCAAGAGGCTTGTAATAATTTGCTTAATAATCGCCACATGATTTCAGCTGCCGTAAATTCAATGCTCCGAAGATGTCAAAAGTGTGTCGAGATGAATGGTATGCATTTTGAGCAACTCCTTTAATTGAAATTACTGTTAATAAAATTCCATTAGTTATAAATAAAAAATTGTAATATTTAAATGCTACAATCGTTATTCCAAATATTTTTTTGTTTAATAAATTCCAGGAACAGTAGATAAAAGAATTATCTCAGATAAATAGCATTTTATAATGATTTAAAACCACATTATTTAAAAAAGAAAAATAAAATTATGACTCAACTTTGAAGTAGATACAAAATTTCCACTTTCAAATTTAATGCTGCGGAAATGCATCGTTGTAGAAAATGTCAATTTTCTTTCCCCCTAACTTCAACACCTTGTATCTTGAAATTCATTCGTTTTTCGATATATGTTTATATGACAAAAAGTTTATTATTTTTAGGCTTAGTATCCGCTAGCGAAGTATCACGATTTAAATTCGGACCTCTCTGTATATAGCATCTACTTGTCTTTTATTTGTCATATTATCAAATAACGATTGCACGAAAGGAACTAAATTAGTCACCACAGAGCAGTCCTGGAAAAGCCATGTTGATTTTCACTAATAAAGTTTTTGGTATTAAAGAAAAATTCATTTGATATTATAGCTTCAATCATCTTACTGAGAGTATATGTATAGAACGGTAATAACACACCATGTTTCTATTGCCACCCTTAAAAATAGAAACATTTTGTGCCTGCTTCCAAATGGAAGGTAATTCCCCTCAGAAATTGCCTTTTAATATACAATGAATAGAGGATAGGCAATAGAGTTTTACAGGATTCAATAAATAAAGGTGGTAATTCATCCAGTCCTGTACTTTTTTTTATATCCAATTTGTCTATCTGATCTTCTACTTGTTCTAGAGTTATATGACTTAAAATGGTAGAGGTAAATGGTTCACTAATTAGAATTGTCGAGGGAGTATCAGAGGGTTCAAAAACAGATGCAAAATTCCTAGAAAAAGACCCGCAGATCACAAGGTCGGGTAGTAGCTACTTCATCATGGAATTGAACAAACTTAGAAATAGATTTAGATCGGCCTTTATTAGACACTAAAGACCAAAACATATTTATGTTTTCTTCCATACCACGTTCAATTTTTTAAGTATAATCGTTCTTAATTAATAGCTTTACTTATTTACTAACATTGGCAAATTCTTGATAATCTAATCTATTGTGAAATTTTCCACCGTTTTTGTAGTTTAAACTTTTCCTTCAGCAAGGATTTAGTATAAAACGAATACCATAGACGATAATCATTATTTACTTTTCTATATTGGACATGTCTAGCTATTTATATGCCTTAGTAAATTATAAAAAACTGGTAGCAAACTTTTCAACAGTAACAAAAGTTTTATTGCACAAAAATCAAATTTTACAAACTGATCTCCATTTTGGTAGTGAGGTCCTTGAAAATACCTAAAACTATTTACTAAAATCAAACATGTCCTGTAGGATCCAAGGGTATTGAAGGTAAACCTCTCGCTCCCTGGCTGCATACAAAATTATTTTATTTTTGTCTATCACCTCCTCTAAAGAAAGCTGTTAGTTCTGGCGACAGAATTGGATGATTTTTATAATTGATATAAATTCATCGTATAGACAACTTATTTTGATTACCATGTATTCAAGATGTTTTTTTAATATTTCTTTATTTGTTGTCAGAAGTTTCTGACGTATCATTAGTCTTCTGTGATAAATTATACCTTTTCGCAGTTAACAGTTAATTGTTTGCTTAAAAAAACAATTAAATGTTCCGAAGTAAATTTTAATTTACTACAAACATTAAATAAGGCTTAAAAATGAAAGTATTTAGGTAAAAAGTAGAAACCGACCCTCCTGCTCTTTTTTTATTAAAAGTAAGATATTAAATCAGTTTATCATAATATCCTGAAACTCGTTGGCAGGAACTTTTCCCCGCTCCTGCGAGAACATTATTAACTCCAAACTGCTAAACGGTTTGCATCTGATACGCCTAGATTGCTGCATTTTCGCCAGTGGCGGACAATTTTTAATAATCAGTTAGATAGGAATCAATTTTAAGAATTATGTATTCGGTGTTAATGTTGTTCGGTTTCCATAAAATAGTGGTATCTATGAATAAAAACGATTTAATTCTGTTCATATGTTTAAAATTAATTTTATATGATTATACAACGCATATGATAATAATAATAATTCATTTATTGTCCAACAGAAATTAATCCAATTACAAGACAAAATAATATAAAAGAGAACAAAAAATATTAAAATACACATGGAACAGCCAGTAGATGTATGCCCACCAATCAGTATGGAGGAAATCCAAGAAGCACTTGCACCCTCTGTTTTATATGGATATATATGTTTTATATGCCGTATTGGATAAATGTGCAATCGTTAACCTCATGAAAGGACGGTGCGAGAATTCTCTGAAGAAGCGCAGCCTACTGGGCAGAGACCTGTACATAACTGGGTGTGCAACAACGATACATCCAGAATGCAAAACAAATAAAAGGATTCTCTCCGCGGAAAGTATAGACACCAACTCTGAAAGATTTGGTCTTTGGAGATTTCGAGGACGAATTAAGTATCTGCGACTAATATGTTGCCGTTCCTGTGGACAGTAGATGAGTTGCGCCAGTTAGACAGAGTTACCCGCAATATAATGAATGTTAATAAAATTCTGCTCATGTTTCCTTTCAGCATGTCCCATATATGCGATTTCAGCCTACATCCACTGACATAATGCGGCAATACAAGTGCTATATTACCATCTGAGGCACTCGTACGAGGTAGACCAGACACCGGTGCTGCCTTGCGTCCTCGAAGATATTGAGTTCGTATTCTGTGCTCCTTAGACGGAATATTAAATCTTAACAGCAAACTAATATGAAAGCATCCTCTTTTATTATAGATATCGTCAGATTTGAAAGCTAGAAATTTCAATAAACGCATTTGAACACTGTGATTACAATTCTTATGTACATTTTATAATGCACATAAGAATAGTATTCAAAGTGTATAGTAATAAGGGTATCAGATTAATGAGCCATTTCAAATTTATAAAGCAAACTAACGCAAAATAAAGGGTTTTTAGTGCGGTAGTGTTAGAGAAGCATCTACAATTTTTTGTATTAAACTAAACCTGTTATGATTTAGGCAAAAGCTAGTTTGTTGTCGAAGAGTATCCCAAGATCTGTAATTGATGTGCAGCGAGAAAATGGTATATTATTGTATGTATAATTGTAAATTATTGATCTGATCTTACGCGTGTACGAGCATATTTTGCATTTGGCTACAAGGCTATATTCGTGAATAGCTTATTGTCAATACATCATCTTTACGATCTGTTAATTTGTGTTTATAGTTCTAGAGTCACTACGAGTTTCAACAGTGGCATATATCTTTAAGTCGTCAGCAAAGAGAAGATTGCTACAGTTTAAACTTTGCGTAAAGTTATTTGTAAATAAGGTAAATAATAACGGCTTTAGGGTCGACTCTTGCGGAACTCCAGAGATTGCAATGTTTGAATCAGATATAAAGACGTTATAAGCAACATATAGTAGTCTCTCATTCAGGTAGGAAGTACACAGGAGAATGAATGAATTACTAATGCTATAACCGCCTAATTTATTTAGAAAAATGTAATGACTGATTCGGTTAAATGACTTGGCTTCGTTTATCCATGGAATCAGAGATAATCTGATCTACTAGTACCAGATTTGAAGTGGTTGAATTTTACTATGTATGCCAGACCCTGTTCCTATTTCAGTCCTAGACCCGTATGTATATTATGTCAATCCTCTTTTAAGCAAGTCTGGTGTACCTTCCTTTCATGGTTCTCGATCTGGTATGATCAGCTCGAAAGGATTGTGGAAGGAGTATTTGGGAGCCATGTGGTCTGACAACATATCAAGGATGGGGTCTGTTAGAGCCTGTTTAATCCTTTCATGACTCGAGCGAGGGCTATGACGCGTCAGCTCCCAGAATGTTACAGCCTGAAGAGTCCTATGTGTCTCGCCTCCTCTCGTATTATTATGCGGAGTAGGAGGAGGTTTAACAGGGCTCCCGTTGCTGCATTCGGGGTTGAGTGCACCGCTCCCGTATATTCAAACCACTAGTCTTTGCATCTGCTTGCCTAATTTGTTTGAAGCCGTTGTTTGCAGCACTTTAGCCCACTATGCCAAAGCTATATATGTAACTGAGGGTCTCTCCTTAACCATTTTATAGAGTCAATGCACCATACAGGCTTGAGTTTCCAGTTTGCTACAGATCTGTCTGATTACCATAGCTTCCTGTTTGAATGGCATGAGCACCGTCATCGACGAAGTAAATGAGGATAAAATAGAAGGTACAGATGAACAACAAACGGACAAACTCAAGATCAACATTCCGTGCAGAGAATATTAATAAAAAAAGATGAGTGTACAAATATTTATCACAATAGAATTCCTTTTCTAGTACATAAATTTACAATGAACAATTTTATTCTGGACAGATAATACAAGGATCCACATTCTGGAGCCTCGATTCGGATCCCAACACTGATGTATACATAGAACGTGTATCCAGTTCTCTGACTGATTCACGCGAAATTCACAGCCCATTTTATTGAAAAATATTATAGTTATAAAAAAAGTGTTTTATAATCTTTTATTTTTACACTAACTATTTTTTGAATTCAAGTCAATATTTTACGAGATATAAGCAAAAAGTCACGTACACTTATTTTCTAAGATGGTGACGATAGCTCACCTTAAATTTTTAATTTTTAAACGTTCGGTAGTAAGCCTAAAGAACACCAACTTTTCGAATTATTTTTGGTATCTTTTCCTCGTTGACTAGACTATAAGTATGAAAATGAATATTTTTCTACTTCAGATTAAAAGAAGTGAAGATACATTAACATTGTTTTATACCTATGCTTTATATACATACATTTACAATTACAATAAATTAAGAGCAAATGTGCGTATATCCTTTTTTTAGTCAATAATTTTTCAATACCAATAAGGCTATTCAAGTCCAACTAGAGTTAATGTACGTCTCTGTTTTAAAACAAAATTTTACAGTATCGTAAAGAAAGATTTAATAATATGAAATAAACGTTTGGACTAGGTACTTAGTCAGTAATTGAAGAAATCTGGTACAACTATAACTTTAACAAACTGAGCACTTGTAAATTCATAAAACTGGAAAGTTTACTTGAAATAAAAGATTCTATACAGCAGGTAATAAAATTCGCTTGACTAAATCCAGACTAATGTAGAAAGAATTGAAAATTTCCTGCTGAAAAGGCATCTAATCAAGTAAATTAAAAAAAAAATATTAGAGCTGAAACAGAACTGGAAATACAAAATATTAGTCGAAATATCTGAACAAATTTAAAGAATTTTCTTTGCAAATATTTTTATGAAATATACAGTGATGTAAAAGGTTGAAAGCGTGTAAACCAACATGCATCATTAATGTTCGTTAAAAGAAAAGTTATGCTCGTTAGTGCATAAATAATTAAAAATTTACGATAGATATTGGTGAATCCTTGAAACCACTCACGTTCAGATTGTTACATCACTTAATGATTCAGTAGGAAACATTCACTAATAAGTGTGAAATTAAGCAGTAACTGGAAATCAATAACACATTCATATTTTAATAAAAGTTCTTTTCTTTAGTCATTGTTATTGCTTTCTTAGTTCAGTCATATAATTTGTACACTAAAAGTAACCAAAAGTGTTAAATAAATAACATGACATTAGCAAGCACTAATGACATTAATATAAGACTATAGATTAGTACTTCTTAACAACACCATGTTCCCTTTATAAGCTTCTTAAAAGCCATAGTAAATGTCATAGACACGAACAAATGTACACGGAACCAAACTAATGCATCTGGTACCTTATAATAAGCAATATTTTCTATTTTGTGAAATGTCTATCAATACAATTAAACCAGTTTTGCTTCCACTTAAAAATTTCGGTGTTAGATGAGTTAGTAAAAATACTTGATGAGTTAGTAGATATATATGTTTGGTAATTTTTTGACAAATAAAGTCCGTGTGTGTCCTTTTATAGTTATTTATGGTCTAAGTAACATAGAGAAACTTAATAGCCTTTGGGTTGTTTATTTGGTTTATATTTCTGACGTTAAAGATTATAGTTGGTGGTATTGACATTTAGTTGACTCATGAGGAACTCGTTTTGAAACTTGATTTCTGTTTGGGTCAGTGCACTCAATAAATGTTCTAAGTTGATGTTACGTTCAGTAAGGTTAGTATCATTAGCCAATAAAATGGTCGAAGTTGAAGTATTTATTGATACGGACATATCGTTATTACAATTTAAAAAGATGATTGGACCAAGTATTGAACCTTGTGGGACACCCTCGGGAGAACCAATGTTCACATTAAATCTGACTGATTAATAGTGTAATAAGTTACACATTATTGTCTACTACAAAGATAAGACTTCATAAGCATGATCCTATGTTGTATAAAGTCAATTTATTTAAGATGATTTGCAGTTGTGTGCACATTATCATTGAATCGTTAAGATAATGAAATGTCAAGTTTTGTACATAAAACATGAGCATTAGTGAAAAATTGTTTATGCAATAAAATAGCATAAGAGAATAAATTAAATAGTAAAATCAAATAATTGATACTTGAAATTGTCCAATAATGGTGTACGTACTTGTTCTATTTTGCTTAAACAGTATTCCGCTGCCTAAAAATCACTCAAAATAATCGCTACTAAAGGCTGACACATGGGTCCTTTAATGCTTTTTAGGTTCATAAAAAATTATAACTAGAAAAATTTCAGATAATGAAAGATTATGATGTCATTTGTTACGCTCTGAGTTAATAATGATACAAATTACTAATAATAAATATAGTTTAAAAAAACTAAAAAACACGCTTTTAAAGCACATCAAACTAAAAAGTGAAAAATAATTATTAATATAAACTGAAAACAATAATGAACGAAAAATACTAGTATTATTGTGAAAAAAGCGTGGGGCGCTTTGTGCCATATTTTTCGTATATCGAGCAACCCACGCTTTTTTCACAATAATACTAGTATTTTTCGTTCATTATTGTTTTCAGTTTATATTAATAATTATTTTTCACTTTTTTAGTTTGATGTGCTTTAAAAGCGTGTTTTTTAGTTTTTTTTAAACTATATTCATTTTTCACTTTTTTAGTTTGATGTGCTATGAAAGCGTGTTTTTGTAGTTTTTTTTAAACTATATTTATATTGCTTATTGATGCTGATATTATAACATATTACGATCCAACAGATATTTCTGAAAAAAAAAATATTTTTTTATTTCAGCCATGGGATTTGAACTCACGCCCGAGGAGTCTGTCGTTTCGCGTCGACTGCCTTAGCCCGCTCGACCACTGACCTAACTGACAATTACAGAATGTACTTACATATTAAGCCTTTGCTTTCACGCAGAGGATACGTGAGGAAAAGACTGGCGATCCTGATCAGGATAATGATATAAACTTATCAAATTATTGTATTGTTACCGGTTCTTCGTAAGTGTACAAAGTTTCAATTAAATGTGTCCGTTTAAAGTGGGTCAAAATCGAGTCCAAAGAGTCGGTTACAAACAAACAAACAAACAAACAAGCAAACAAGCAAGCAAGCAAGCAAACATACAAGTGAAGCTAATAAAAGCGTGTTAAAAAAAAGAACCAAGAAAATAAATATTAGGACGCAACTTGGCGTAACAAAAGTTACCCAAGTCTAGCTCAGTCTCATCAATAAAAAAAAAGGACATATACACGTGGGTTCAAAAAAAACTTACCACTATATCTCCGAGGGGCCACTAGCAAAAAAAAAAGAAACGCAACCGTGCTAGGAGGCTTCCGCCAGGTATTGGGTCCAAGTGACTTGTTTTGTTGTAAAAGAAAATATTTTTGAGGACATTAAATCCTCTACAAGATAAACTATTTTGCGTGAATTTAACAGTTTATTAAACCATTCATGAGATTTAATATTCTAATCAGACATATGTCAAATAAAAAAAGATTAAAAGTGACTATACTATAGGTTGTGCATACAACATTCACAACCGTTATAATACTATAATATATATGCAGAAATTGTTTATTTTAACGCAAAAAAAAGGTTTCCGAAGATCCATTTTACACACTAGCAAAATAATCAATTTTTTTTTATTCATTGACATGATTTCTAGATAGGAGTTTTTAAATTCCCGCTAAGAAAATTGAAAATTTTCAGAAATCGGGAAGTTATTGGTTTCACCCCGATTTTCAAAAATCAAGTTATTGTCAGATCTCGACGTTTTGAGGTCCTAAGAAGCTATTCTGACTATTCCCACGATGGTGTCTGTATGGCTGTATGTATGTCTGTGTGTGTGTATGTGTGTACGGTGTATGTAAGCCTCTCATAACTTTTGCACGGCTTGACCGATCGAAATGCGGCATTTTAAAGGGGTTGACTCAACTTAGATTTCCTGATAATTAGAACCGATTCGGCCCAGTAGATTTTGAGAAATCTCAAAAATAAAATTTTCAAAAATTTGTTTTTTTGGAATATCTTTTAGACTACTGAACCGATCAATTCCAAAATCTAATCAGCTCTTCTCTTTATAAAACAACGTCGAACTGTCGCAAACCGCATCAAAATCGGTTGATTCGTTCGAGAGATATCGATTACGAAAAATTCGCAAAAAAAGTGTTTTTTTGAAATAACATTAAAAATTTTGGTCGGATCGATTTTTTGGTACGAACATAACATTTTATACTTGAAGAACTGCGTTAATTTATTCAAAAGATATCGCAGGTCAAAAATTACAAAAAAGTGTTTTGTTAATATAACTTCGATGTTTTTCACCTAATCGTAGAGCTCAAAAATGTATGTGTATAATATTTTGACCTCGGAGAGCTCAAAAATTAACTTATACGTATATTTTTCAGCGCTTTAAGCTTGAAAATAGCGCGAAGTTTCAGGGATGGCCTGCAGGGTCAACCGATTTTCAGATTTTTTTTTAGAAGTTAAAAAAAAAGATTAAACAGTGAAAGCCAAATCACTTCCTAACATCTAACTAAAACTAAAAACTAAGCATATCTGATTTTTTTTGTCTGGGTTTCGCAGTAATGTTTGAGTGCAGCATGAAAGCAATGATTCCTCTAAGCGGGTGGACAACTCGTGGTAAAACCAGGAAGTAAAATGTGGGAACGTTGAATTTCGTTATTACTATTACAGAAGCTCCAAACTACAAATTCTAATCCTCAAATCACCAGTAATGTAAGTTTACTTTTCAAATCCTCTAAAATTGTAGCTTGATAATAAGGCGGCAGAAAAATACAAGAAATCCAAGAAAAAAGAAATTCCAGGAAAAAAAGACGAATTAAAAAAGCCGCCAACAAGAATTATAAGGTACAGTTATATAATAAAATAAAATATACATACTCAAGGATGATTGACGGGTAAGGCGTGGCCCAGGATACACAAAACTGGAATATATTCGACAGCACCCTAATGAAAATAATTACAATAAATATTTGAACATGAGGTCTTATGAAAAAAATTGTTTACAGCAAGTTGTGGAATCCGAACAAGTCGTAAATTGTGAGCGATGATACACAGAACCAAATATCACAACTTAAATTTGTGAATTTCCAAAGAATCTAAAAATTGGGGTGTTAAACGGCACGTTTAAATTAGAAATTTCACAAGACAATGTTCAAAAACTGAGTTTTAACTGATGCTTTTTTTTTCATTTTCTTTTAAAAAAAAAAGACAAGAGGAAGTAGTATATCTTCTACAAAAGGAATTAATTATTGTGAATATAGATAGGAAGAAAACATTTTCCTTGAACTGAATGCTAGACCAGTATAATTTAGGACATTTACTGACAACTAAATACGTCAATAATTGATTAATTATTATTAATTACTAATAATTATTAACTTTTGGAATTCAAATTTACTAGTACAATATCCTGCGCATATTCTCACAAACCTAGCAGCGTTGCCTACTGAAAGAAAAAAATAATCCATTCCAAATATACCTAAACCTGGAAAATTAATAAATATACCCTATTAACAATTAAGAGAAATGTAAATAGTAGAAATAATCCTAACTCGATACTAAGATGAATTTAATAATGGAATTATTAGAATTAAATCATTAATTACTTTCTCGCCCCTCAAAGTGAGGAAGCTACGTATTCGTGAAAAAAATTTTGAAAATTTGTATTACATTTCTCGACGAATCTCGACGAATTATGACGATACCCAAAATTTCAGACAGAAAAATTTTTCATTCTGTGTGTCTGCGTGTGTGTGTGTGTGTGTCTGTCTGTGTGGTTCGCGATAGCAGCTACAGTTTTTGAGATAAAGCTTTCAAATTTGGTACACACATTCTAGAAGTCATGGAAGAGATTGAGTTCGTTAATGAGCAAAATCGGTCCAAATGTCTAAAAAAAATATTAGTGACATTCCACCAATATGACTTTTTTGAAACGTCAAAATGTGATTTCTTTTGAAACGTCAAAAAATGTGACTTTTGAAACGTCAAAAATTACTTTTATTATAAACTCCACCATACGTCGAGTTTTACTACGGTGAGGAAGTTCTGATCCCCAAGTAATAATTGGCAGCGTTATTTTAGGCATACTTGAAAATCACATGAACCGCTGATTCGTTAGCGCTAAGGCAGGTAAATAAAATTTGACAACACGACTATTGAAATATACAGGGTGATCTACCACGAGTGTGCCAAACTTCAGAGGCTGGTTTTTTTATCAAAAAATAAATGGACTTTCATTAATAAACATATGCCCTAAAACGAATAATAAAGGGAGCTACAACCCCTTGAAGGGGGTTGATGAATATCAATTTTTCGATTATAAGTCCGATATGGTGGTGATTAAAAAAATGAAATTTTCATACATTACGGCCCCGATGTAGGCGCATAAAATTACAAATTTCGTAATTAACAGCTTGCTTTATTGAGGTAGTTTTGAGAGGTGAGGGGTAGTTTTTTACCTCAAACTTTTTTTGACGTCACTTCCGAAGCAAAACTTTTAAATAACATTATTTCCTATGCCATGACTCAGAAAAAAGTATTCTTCAAAATTTCTCACACCAGCCGTTTTTGAATAATTTGCGTTACACGGCAATAAGGTTTTTCATGTGAAATAAGCCACATTTTTATTACAAAATTAAAAATCAATGTACAACACAGAAATAACGTACTTAATAACTAAAAGAGTAACAGGTCAAAATGACCTCCTTGAGCACGAATACACGCCTGACAACGACGAATAACTGAATTATTAATTTCAGCCATGTCACCATTGTTTGTGATATAAGCTAAACTATTATTGATCCTTTCCGTGAAGTGCTGAATATTATTTATTTCCTCAAAATAAACTAACTGCTTATATAATAAAAATCTAAATAATTGAGATCGGGAGAGCGAGGAGACCATAAAACAGGACTACGGTTTCCAATCCAGTTATTTCCAAAATTCCGATTCAACCATTCAGTCACATGTGTTTTGTAGATACTGACAGTTCTAGAACAAGATTTTATAGTTGAACTATCAATCACATCGTGTTGGAATAAGGATTCTAAATGTGCATCACAACTTAGAATTATGAAAGCCAAATGCTGTTACCGCTATGTAAGTAGTAAGTACACAGCTTAAGTAAACTCGGGTATATGAACCTGGATCGTGTGCTTGTGCGTGAATGGAAAACTATGCCTACTTTACAGGGTGAGTTTTAAATTCGTAGTTATATTTTAACCCTCAATATCTTTCGTCGTGTACAATTGATTGGCACTGTCAAAAATTTTTTTTGAACAAAAAAAAATTTAATTTCTGATAATTTTTTTCGTCCTCCAGCGACATTTTGATAGTCACTGGATAACTTTGTAAACGCCGTTCACAGAAATGACGTAACTGAAGGCACTGTTGCTACTGCCAGATTTCGTCATCACAATTATCCTATAATTGCATGCATTGCATGAATTGCAAATTTTGAATTTTTAAAAAAAATTATTACCCTCTTGTCATGGACATTTTGCGAGACGATATTAGACTTATTTATATCAGCGTAGACGTCGCACCAAAACAAGTTTAATAGTTTATAAAACATTGAGCTCTTTTTAAGAAAGCATGATATCTGTACACACTGGTCGAAAATAAGAAATAAACTTCAAGGCGGCCAAGGCGCGATTGATTAGTCCTTTGTGGAAAGCGACACTTGTCACTTGTAGCTTGCTCTTAAAACAAAAGGTGTTAAAAGTATCTGTTTATCTATTTTTCCTTGTAAAATTAGGACACTTTTTTTATAAATAAACAGAACCAACTATTAAAAATTTGCAATAGTTTTTCTGTGTATTTTAAAATATTATTATTGTCTCTAATTTATAGTTTAATATGGTTCATTTCTAAAAATGAATCAAAGTTGAAAATAATCATTGTAAAAAGACGCATTTACTTTAAAAGAACGAAAAAGCAGATTTGTTTACTTACCTAATACAACAGATACTACATAAATATATCATATGGAATTGACGTTTGGATAGCATTCCATAGCCGTTTTGCTTGTCTAGCATTTTCATCTACTTGAAAATATGCCTTTAACATATCCAGCATTAAAATAATAAAATTAGTCGCTATGGTAAATCACTAATTTTCACAAAATGAACCACCAAAGGAACAAATTATAAACAATAAATTTCGGTAACATAGTAACTCAAAACTTCGAATCACAAATTTAATCACAAAAAACTATAAATAACGGTATTAAACACATTTTTGTAAAGCTAATGCAGACAGGTACGCGAACACTCGCGAAATATCAATAGCACTGATTTTTACATGGGGTGTAGTGTTGCCAGATCTGTGAGATTTTCACGTAGGTTATATATTTCATTATAAATAAATCATGATGCTATCTATTGACCTAACTGACGGTTAATTTAGTTAACTGAGCATTGAAAAAACGGGTCTTACCATCTCAACAGAAACAACAGAAAACAGCAAAAGACTATTATTTAATTGGGATTGTACAACTAGCGCTGTTTACGCGAGGTTCCGATTTATAAAGATCTACGTACACGGTATAAAATTGACTCTAATTAATGGAAGAACTGACCGAGGTCGGGGCTGACGACCAAAATTTAACTTTTTTTATCAACTTTTACTAATATTGGTGTAAAATGGTAGACATATTTAAGTAATAGTTTTATTATTTAAAAAAAGTGCAGGTACACAAGGAAAATAATGGCATAAATACCATGAAAATGGTATGTCTGGCAACACTGATTAGGTGCGTGGTTAGATGTGTGAAGATCATAGATTACATATGCGACGCTAATATCGCAGTTCACATTATGGCGTGGTTGAATTTTTATCATGTAATGGCCTATCCTGAATAAAGTGCTGTTTTCTCAAGAAAAAATTGATCTTTTTTTATAAAAAATGACGTATACTATCCTCCTAACCATCCAGAGTATTATGGAGGAATAAAATGCAAACTGTTGGGTATGACCAGTGTAAAAAGTGACAAAAGTGTGTGAAAATACTGCAATATTTTCCATCACCTGATATTATGTTGCAACTTCAGTGTTTTACTATTAGAGGCCAATTAAAATAGTAGAGAGCTGATTTATTCCTTGAACACCTACACATTTCAAATTATTGTAATAGCAGAGGGTAAGTACCTACTTCTTAAAAATAATAATCCTTTTATAAACTTTGAAAAAATGAGATGGGAACATTAAATTCATCTCGAGATTCCCTAAAAAATTTACTGTTCATCGGAAAATTTAGTTTTAGTTGTACATTCCATATGAAACGTTTAAAAAGAAATGTTGATTGGTGCAAGAAAAAAGTCAAAATTGTACATTTCTCATATTGAAAGAGATTTCAAAATGTTTAAAAATTATTTCAAGTGGAGCAATTATTCGTTTAAGTAGCTAATTATTTTATCCAATGTTATTATAAATTCGAGAATAAACCTAATGTTAGAGCTCGGTTTTTCAATCGTGGGTTAGCTAAACTCACACTTTTAGAATTCGAATTTTTTCAATTTTACATTTGTTTTGGAAGTGGTTATAGGAACAAATATTTTATGCTAAAGTAACTTTTAGTTGAAGTGGTTTGTATTAGAATCTCATCGATTTTTGTGAAAACATAATGCAAGATAACCTTCAACTTATTTAACTCACGATTTTAAAATCACGCCTAGGTGAGAGAATTGCATAAGATATGCGGCAACGTTGCTTCAGTCCATTACATCATTTTTGCTAAGATATAGAATATTTCCAGTAACCAGCAGTTCCAAAACAGTTTCATCATATTTTTTTTGGAAGTCGATAACTCAGTTACACGTGGGAATTTAAAAAAAAAATGTGTCATAGGATTTCTACAGATGTCAAGAATCGGTGGTTTAAATATAACTACACACTTAAGACTCACCCTGTATATATTTACAATTATAACTGTTAACTTTAAAAATTATTTCTAGTGTAATTTCATCATCTGGTTATTATATTAATCGATTAATCTTAGTCCTGCTAAAAAAGTTAATAATTTCCTTAAAGTTCTTTACAGTAATGGAAATAGAAATCATATAAAACTTAGTGAAACAGAATGTACATTTATAATAATATTATTGACTCGAAACTTCTAACCTATTATGTATAAAACATTAGTCTTTTTGTTTTACACGAATTCATTACACGCTATCCCATTTCTTTATTGTATACCGTCATACAACAAAAGTTGTGTTTGATTTACATAACAATACATTCTGTTTTAATAGAAATTCAAACGTTTTATAGTCTGCAGATACAAGTGGTTTCGTTAACTCAAATGAAAATGGGAAAAGAGGAAACACACAACAGTAGAAACGAAGCGTTAAACGACTATTGTAGTAAGGTCTATCATATGATCACGTTAGCTATGTCCCCAATTATAGGCGCAATCTTTTGTTCACATTAATTGAAAACGTATCTACCATCTATCCGTTAAATATCACAAAACGTTTTATAATGGGTCTATTGCAGCGGTTAAATTACGTTGGTTGTGGGAACAATGTCTTTGATAATTGTACTTTATTTGACATTATTATCAAATTTTTCCAGTAATTCTAGAATACCGAGACTATAAAAAAGCAGTTTTGTAAATACTGAGGAAAGGCAAAATGAATTTAAACTAGTTAATGTTTCCAAAAACCTAAAACTAAATTGCATTCCATGTTCCAGCTTTTATGATCCATTGTCCACCTTATACGAGCTCCATGGTCAACTGGACTTAACAGAGGGGCTCGATATGAAGGATGACGAAAGTCCTTGAATCCATTGCATGATGATTGAACACTTACTGTAATCCCATCTGCTGTACGTAAGGTATTTCTTAGTTGAGAAGTATACAGTGTAGGATTCCTTCTTATTTTAAATCGAAGATAACGATCTTGTCGGGGTGTTGTAGACCAGGGTCGACCACTTCTGGGCCGCTCTTGTACAGGTAATCAGTTTGCTAAAACCAATTCTACAGCCTACTAAAGACGCTTTGGTGATACCTCTAATTCTGTAGTAATATCCTCTAGACGTAAGCCAGCTTGGAGCATATCAGAACAAGTTTCAAACACACTTAAAGGCAGTTAACCACAGAATAAGAATTAATTGTATGAATTCGAAAATTAGAAAAAAAAAGAAAATACGATGAAAAATAGATAACTTTTTTATTTATGGTGTTTGCATTTAAACTCGGTAGAATTTATAGTGGAATAATAGATTCTACCAATTATGCCAAGAGATAAATTGGGAATGTTTGTAAAATTTGCCAGATTCATTCAACTTATTTCTAAAACCTTAGTTAATGCCTTCAACACTGCTTTCCTAATCCAGAAAATAAAAATTAAAAAAAAGAAACCATTGATCACTCAAAGGATTAACATCTCTGGAAAAAATTTACGTTCACTATACCATATTAGAAAATACACAGACAACAATTCTGGAGCTGAGCCATCATTAATTATTTAAGAGGGAAAAATAACCAAGCTCCTCTACAATTTAATCTTGACCTCAATGATACAAATAATTACTACTGTAGTAGCGGAAAAAAGTTAACCAATAATATTGTTGCGCCAAATGATCCAAAAGAGTACTTAAGGAACATTAATATTTCCAATAGCTTGAATTTAGCCCCCACAAATATTGAAGAACTAAAAGTAACTATTAAGGAAATTAAAAATAAAAAAGTTCGGGAGTGGACAAGTTATCGGCAAAAATTTTTGAAAACTTACCTGATAGAACTCTAAACGTATCAGTCCGCCTAATAAACCACTCTTTCAACACCGGTTTATTTCCCCCTTCGTTAAAAACCTAAATTGTAATCCCACTTCACAAGTGCGGCGGTACTGATGGCCCCTCGGATTTCAGACCTATATCACTTTTATGTACCATTTCAAAGATTATTGAAAAACTTGTTAAGAAACGGTTGCATGAGTTCCTTAGTATCCATAAAATACTAAACATTAATTAATTCGGATTCCAAAGCAACAAATATGCTGGTGATGTTATGTTTGACTTTTTAGCCGAAGTTTACAAAAAAAACGAAAATGAGGGCGAGGCGGTTGCATCTGTATTTTGTGATTTGTCCAAAGCTTTTGACTGTGTAAACCACGATATATTGCTTGAGAAACTTAGGTGTTACGGAATGCTGGATACATCTCTCCCTTGGATTCAATCCTATCTTAGTAACCGCAGAGAGGAAAATCACTAGAGAACTACTCTGATGATGTCAACATAAGTTGCGGAGTTCCGCAGGGATCCGTGCTTGGCCCAGTTCTCTTTTACCGTATATTAACGACCTTGAATCTATAAATATAACTGGTCGTTTCACTCTCTTTGCCAATGATACAACGATTTTATTGCACAATAAAGACTTAGAGATGTTACATGAAATGATATACTCCGACATACGTAAAAAAATGGTGAGATTCAAACATACTTGCACCTAATATAACCAAGGCAAATATAGTAACTTTTGTATGTAATTTAGAGTACATTCTCTAAGGAAATAACTGCCTGGAAACTAGAACTCATGTATAGTTTCTAGGATTGCATATTGATAATAAATTAAACTTTAATGAACATGTAACGAACTTAAGTAAGAAATTAGCTACGGGATGTTATGCAATTCGCACAATATCTAATGAACTGGGTTACTCTACGGCAAAAACAGCCTACTTTGCCTTATAGAGGCCCATTTCACATATGGTACTCCATTTTGGGGATCATGCAGTCAACAAATGCTAATTAGCATATTTATTTTACCAAAACAATCGCTAAGATATATTTATAAATCGCGTTTCAGAGCCCCATGCAAACTGCTACTCTTAACAGTAGTCTCAATATTTATACACGAAACTGTGTGCATCATATATAAGCGACTATAATACTCGCCAAGTCAATAATATTCAATTGCCTATTCCTACTTCAAATCTTACAAAAAATTCCATAATTTATAGTAGTAGAAAAATATATAGTCATCTACCAGTAACCTTAAAAATATATTTTCTCTGAAACTCTTCAGGAAAGCAATGAAACTTTGGCTAATTGACGGACCCTGTTATAACTTGCGGAACTACTATAGTGATACAATGTGACCTACGAATAATACTATCTCATGTTTTTATGTTTATTTGTTTTTCTTTGTTTTATATTTTTATTTCCTCAGACCCAAAGTGAGGAAGGTATGTATTCGTGAAAAAAATTTTGAACATTTTTATTGCATTTCTGGACGAATATCGACGAATTATGACGATACACAAAATTTCAGACAGAAAAAATTGTGTGTGTGTGTGTGCGTGCGTCGTGCGAGCGCGCGTGCGTGCGTGCGTGCGTGCGTTCGTGCGTGTGTGTGCGTGTGTGTCTCACGATAGCACTTACAGTTTTTTGAGATAAAGCTTTCAAATTTGGTACACACATTCTAGAGGTCAAGAAAGAGATTGAGTTCTATGATGAGCAAAATCGGTCCCTGGAACGGGGTCTACCAGGCCCCAACATTTTTATTTCTAACTTTACAAAAAAATTATTCATGATGAAAGATTATAAATCAGATCTGTTATACAAACCCATTACAATATTGTGTTTAAATAAATGTTTAAATAAAACTATAAATTAAAATTTTTAAACATTTTGGCAACCCCATAAAATTTGAATTTAGATTGACACTTCTTAAAATTTGAAATGTCTAAAAAAATATTAGTGACATTCCAACAATGTGACTTTTTGAAACGTCAAGAATTATTTTTATTATAAACTCCACCACACGTCGAGTTTTACTACGGTGAGGAAGTTCTGATCCCCAAGTAATTGGCAGCGGTTTTTTTTTCAATATATACTTTCTGTGCACAGTGTATAAACCGTCCGTAGACTATGAAGCATTTAATATGCAACATTCGAGAGGAAGTTGAAGTATTATCGAACGAAATATTAGAAGGAAATGTGCGATTTTTAAAAACGGTTATGGGAATTTAGGGAAAACGATATATCATTTAAGTGGCCTTATTTTAAGAAAATTGGCAACAAGCAAAAAATAATAATAATTTCACCATCTCAGATAATTACATTCATTTTAAAATGAAATATTGCGATTAAATTATTAGAGAATTATACTATTTGTTTTTCTAATTAGCACATAAGACACGCGACTTTTATTTAATAAATAGAATTATTATTAGGTCAATGGACTAGCAAATATGCAAATAAAGGAAATTCAAGGTTTCCAAAAGTAGACTCGCGACATGCATGCTGTTGTCCTTACCAGTATTTCACAAGCTTTACATGCTTTAATTTTAAGCTAGCCACCCTGAATATCTCTCGATTTAAAACAAATATCAAACACTGTTAAAAAAATAATAGATTCCACCCCTCTCTTTCGCAACTACCCCTAACTTGAAAATTTCAAATGTGACATCATTTTGAATTGTATAAAATTTGCAATCTTCTAACACTAAAAGAATTGAAATTAGCAGAAACATTCACGAAATAACTATTAGTCCCTAGGGATTTTGAGCTCAGATTAAATAATCCTTATATGAAATTTTGCATAGAAGGAGCTCTTTGCTAGCAGAAAAGTATAAAAAAGTTCTTATGGCTCCCGTGGTTGCGATATAAAACAAAATGACATCAAACTCCCAAAAATTGTTTTTTTTGGAAGTAGCTTTTAAAACACGCATAGTACAGAAAAATCACAGACATAAAAATTAAAGAACGCAAAATTCTACACAAAAAATATTCTTAAAAAAAATTTCACACATGTAACCGTTTTCGCGTAAAAAAGAGAATAAAAATGATGGGGATCGCGAACCAAATTACGAACGCCAAACTTAGCCTTTTTCCGTGCGTTTTGTCAGAAAAACTTTAATAACTTTTGAAGAAATGATCAAATCGTAATAAAAAAGAAAACTTAAAGAGGAAAGAGCACTGCTTTTGTTTAACCGTAGCATGTGTTTTTTTGCACTGAGAAACAAATTCAAACTTTTTTGTCATTTTTAGAGTCTACTTCATTAAATTATCTATATCTTAGAATATACTTGTTAATATAACTAGTCTGTTTGGTTTTGGGATCTTCATATGTCAGTTTTCGATAACATAGTAGTTAAAAATGTGCAAATGTTCTGGACAGAAAATGAGATGACACTAAATTTTTTTGTAATTTTTTTGAATTTTAAAGCTTACAAAATTTGTATTTTCAAATTAGTTATTAAGTAAACAATGGCTATACTAGTATTACAGTAAGTGTAATTTAAGTGTACTAGTCACGACAGTTGTTTTAAACAAATAATTTTTTTTTGAGATAATTGTTTTCACAGCACACTATCTTGTATATCGGGTTTTGTATATTACATTTAGAAGAATTTTGATTTTCCTACTGTGAATTCTTATTGAATTGTTATGTTATGAGTATCACTGTCATTGTAAAATGATGTATTTTCTAAATATCGTGATGAACCACCATTTTGAGACTTGACAAATATACATCTTTTAGAAATACCAATTTTTCCACTTTTGAAGGCTCCTACGTAGAGGGTATTTATCATAAAACAGTAATTCAATTGTTGCAATAGTAAGAAACCCCGTTTTTTGTAAATCACTCTAAATCAAAAATTTAAATTTTCGTTAAAAATGAAATAATTAAAATATTTGATGTGGCCAGCATATAAATTTCTTATACCAGTGTATATCTTCCTGATCCAAAAAAAATCATTCTATTTAATTCTTCACTTACCTCAATTAAATTTTATTAGCGTACTTTGAAACATTTCATTAAAATTTTTATATAATTAATTATCAGCGTCGTCATATATTTTAATAATTTATTCTTATTGACATTGACATTTTTGTAACTAAATTAGACATTCTAAATGTCAAACTGCCAAATTTATCCTAACCCCATTGTATGAGGTCAAATGTGTAAAAAATGTCAGTTTACATCAACTTTGTTTAAGTACTTGGAAAATATATTTTATTGGCTTGATATAGTAGACATGACTTATAATCTTTCATCAAGAATTTATTTTTTGTAAAGACAAATATAAACACACACACACACACGAACCGACCGACATCGTTTGGAAAATAGTCAGAATGAATTTAGGAGGGTTAAAACTAAGGCTGGGAATTTTCCAGATTTTCGTATTCGAATATTCGTTCGAAAAAATATTCGAATATTCGAACTATTCGTACTATTCGGATATTCGAATATTCGGATTATTCGAATTATTCAAATAGGTATTCGAATTATTTGGATATTCGAATATTCGGATATTCGAATTATCGAGTATTCGGATATTCCAATAATTCGAATTATTCGAATACCTATTCGAATAATTCGAATATTCGAATACTCGAATAATCCGAATTATTCGAATAGGTATCCGAATAATCCGGATCCTCAAATATTCATTATTAATAGGTATAGCACTGAATATTATTGAATAGTGAATACTCTATTTGAGTATTTGGTTGGATAGACCACAATAATAGTCGTGACGTAATCCAGGCAATTTGATTTGCTTTCCATACCCACAATAGGGTATGTCTCCTGTACATGTGCTTTAAGGGTCAGAATTATTTAGTTAGTATTTTATTTTAGGATTGAGGCGCTATTGTTCACATTTAACTATTGAAGCTTAAATAAAACGAAAACAGAGCTAGTCTGTGTCATAACTATTTTTCCTTTTCGAAAAAAATAAAAGTGCTCTAAAATTAGAATGTTTTTAAAAAAAGACGCAGATTGTGAAGGTAAAACAAATACATGAAAAGTCAGTAGTTAAATATTTACAGGTTTTCTAAAATTTAAAATTTAATTTTAATCCCTGCCTTAGTACAGTAACAATAAGGTCGAGGCGAGAAAGAGATGGCATAGTTTGACTGGGAGTAAAACGTGCCACTAATGTGGTCTATTCATATATTTGAATTTTAGAATAGGTACCTACCTATACCTACTATCTACCCACTTTGCTTGAATGCAAACTGCATACCTATTCGTACATAATTTAATAACATATTTTAATATTCAAATTTACTCAAATATAATCGAATATTCGAATACTCGAATATATTTGAGTATTCGAATATTCGAGTATTCGAATATTTCGAATATTCGAATATTTCGAATATTCGAATATTCGAATAATTTCCCATTAGAATAATTCGTATTAGAATACTCGAATATTCGAATACTCGAATTATTTGTATTCGATTCCCAGCCTTAGTTAAAATGTATATATCAAACAAAATCTCCAAGTCGAAAAAAATCGCGATTCACTATACTTCCTTTTATTTGGTATAAGAAAGTAAACATCAAAGAAAAATGTATACTGTTATATTCAGAATTCACCATAGATTCCAAAAATGTAAAAATATACAGGGTGTTCTATTTAAAATAAGAAAGTTGGGGTAATTTCTAGCAAAACTGGAAGTGCATACAAATTTAAAATACTCTCTTTTAATATTCTAATGCAATTGTATGTGTTTAACAACATATTAAAATTTCATCAATTTATTTCTATATACAATGAGAATAGAGGGGGTGAGCCAGGTTTCATTTACACCCTGTATAAGAAAATTTATTCTATTTGCATTTTTTTTTATTCTGAATACATGGGCAATACGAACAAACTAACAATTTTGCATTGAGGACATCAACTTTTCTTGACTTCTTTCTATTCGTAGGAACCAAGATGTAATTTTATTTTTCGAAATTATGAATATTACACAAAACTAGTGCGCTTTTCAAGTGAAATATTCTGAAAAACAAATTCCTATCGCATTTTTAACTTCGGGTAAGGGCGTGGAACAAAATATTTTGTTAACAGTGTGTCTCAACTTCACTCTCGATAACTAAATCGATGTGTTTTTATTCAAAATGGTATTTGCTTTAGATCGAAAGTTTTAGGGTGATTAGCTTTGAAATTAAAAAATTGTAAGTATATCTGCATAATATGATGTTTAGTCGTCGGTCGCAATAAAGACAGAGTCAACACAATTAAGTTTCAGAGTTTCCTAGGTTTATTGTAAATGCAGATAAGTAAAGTCATAATATAAATGAGGGTGAAACACAGGTCGTAGTTAACAAAAATCTAATAAAACAAACACTTTCTAAACTCTTCAATATGCAATAAAAATTATCTAGTATCTAGTCACAATCACTTCTTTCTGCTCTTATAAAATGTTAATTTTTCTCACCATTCATTTATATTTTTTCGAACTTCTCACATTCCTCACACTAGTTTTATTTTAACAACTGTTTTTTTCCATATTAGCATCAATTCAGGCTCATCCTGTGGAAACCTAGAAGCTCTCTTTAATATCATCCGGTAGAACACACCACTACTCGAAGTAGGTACAACTATTTTATAACAAAATTTTAATTATAGTCCAAATTAAACATGGCACTAAGTTATAGATAACTAATCAGTTGGTGAGCGAAATTTCAATTAAATATATGATCTCAGTAATTATATCCCCTATTACTGGATTATCTCACGTGTGCTAATGATGTAACTTCAGCAGACCGCCAACTACGTGAATAATTAAGGCAACTGGGAATCTCTCATAAAATTCCCAATTTTTGTTTGTGTAATTTTTTAGCACTACATGATAAATTGTTATGGTAATTAATTTTTTTTACTCTTAGTAATCGTTGTGGTTAGAGTATTCTTATTTTTACATAATATACATAGTGCCCACAAAAATACGAGTAAAGTAAAATAGTAACTAATCTCAGAATCTTCTAAAATATCGCCGAACTAACATAATATAATGTTGTAATAGAAGCACAGCGTAGTAAAAGAACGCATCAGATTCTTCCAAAAAGTTTGACAGCTGAGAACGTTGTCACACTTTACTCAGCTCTTCATACCATTTTAATCTTAGGTAAGAATACAGAAAAACTTTAAAAGTAAGATACGATAAATTAACTCTATTTTAACGGTAACTCAAACATCAATAAGATTATATACAAGTATCACTATATGCGCCCCAAGCCAAAGATAAAAGCAGCCATTGTGATTACGGTTAGCTTCAGTAAAAATCGGAGAGAAGATAGGGGTGTGGGTCAAGAGGTTGTGGACGCCATGAGCATTAAGTAGATCTGTGAAATGAAAAATAGAGTAAGAAATATAACTATTATTATTTTAGTTAATCACATAAACATCACAAGATACGCATTAGTTCTCGCTATATTAGATGGGTTAGCACATTTGAAAAATTCTCAATAATTATATTATAATATTAGAATTTACTAACTCACAGCAGTTAGTGATGATAACTATGAAAATACTCAGGCAGCAAAAAATTGTTAGTAGATCATATCCTAGGCGCTAAAATACAGTACTTGATGAATACCGGGCACAAGTGGTACTATATTTCACCTAACCTACATAGAACATATTTATTATCCTACAGCGGCTAATAAAGATAACTATAAAGATACGTAAACAGCGAAAATTTGTTAGCAAATACTAATCTACACGGTAAACTGTAGTACTTGAGGAGCCTACATAGAAAATATCATTTACATCAACAAAATGTTGTACAAAAAGTTATAAGAAATCAAAGTACTATAGCAAAAAGGGAGTAAAGTAAAGGAGTAAAGGGATTAAAGTATTCACAGGCTTATATAACTAAACCACAATATATCCAAACTACGCGTTGGTGCACTTTGCTAGGTTAAAGGTTCACGAAGTATCGGCGAGTATAACTTCTACGCGAAACAGAGCAATTAATATAATATTGAGGAATAAACAAAACCTTGTAAATAGTATAAGAGCTAGTGGCCTCGACAACATACAAATTTCGATAAGGCTGGAAATATGCAAAAATGTTAGTTTAGATTGTCTCAAAGAAGGAATGGCCGGTATGACTAAAGGACTTCGGTGGGGTGAGCACCCTCGAATTTTTAAAAATAGGAAAAAAATGTAAAATTTTATTCATTTCGACAAAGCTGAAATTTGCAGTAATGATAGCTAGTATCATCGTATTAATGAAACAAAAATTGCCTTACCGTTTGGTTGGTGGAAACTACCTGCCATACCAGGTCAAAGGGTGCCGTTTTGATGTGAATTTTACTTATCCCGACAAGGCTGAAATTTGAACAGTAGCTTCGAAAAATAAGTAAAAGACGATATGCAAAGAGCCATACTGATTGGTGGAAAGGGAGTTCCATACCATAAAATTAATTTTGATGAATGCGAGAGAGAGGGCTTTTATGCAGTCTAGCGCGTACGAGAGAGAGCATTAATGGGAGCTCCGCCACGCGCATTGTATTGAAACGCCTATACCCAGGTATTGTTTGCAATTTTCGAAATTTGTATTAAATTTTCGTATTTTTTTATATTATAATCATATGTGGGATTTACCGATCGGATATAACGTAATACCAGCTTTAGGTGGTTATGTGTCAGATTTTCATGCATATATGAAACGATATCTTGAAACCTTGATTTTTTTTTAGCAAATTCCGTATTATATAAAGTTGATAAAGTCAATTTATTATAAACACTCACTCGAAGAGAACTGGAGGTATAGGGGGATGTACTTAACACGAAACTAACATACACAAGTATTTTTTACTGCCGGTTACAAGAATAGCAGTATATGATTAATATCTGTTTTGGAGGTAAACTTCGGCGCCTTTCGTTGAAAATCCATTTATATTGAGAGACGGACCGCTTGACGTTGACAGATGTAACTAGGGCTTACTTAGAAGATGTAAACTTTCGCAAAATCACCACATTTATGCCCAATTCCAATGTAATCAGGACATATTAAGGACATATCTAAGGACATATCTATTAAGGACATATCTAAATAAGGTTAATAAGTATTCCATTTATCTCACGTATATAAAAATATATACGACAATACCGCCCATATACGGCTGGACCCTCCTGGAAACCGATGTTTTGGCTTATGTTGGTGGTGGTCTGGGCACTTTTCTGTACAAAAATACAAACATTGCGTTTACTACAATGTTAATTTGAAAATTAAAATTGCATTTAAGTCCGCGGTGGAGTTTGAAAGAGGAAAGCGTGTCTACGCCTTGTAAAGAGATGCGGTTAGGATGGGAGGTGTGTTTAGGCGTAGGATGTATTTAGAACATGTCTATCATTGTGCGTGTTTAGTTTTGGTCAGTTTGCGTCGACGTGCAAGGTGAGGTTTTCGTGGAGTAATTTGTGGGTACGTACGTAACTGTGATGTCCTCACGTACATACCCACAAATTACTCCATGAAAAGTTCTTCTAGTATTTCGACGAAACTTGACCAAAATTAAACACTCAGAATGACAGACACGCTCTAAACACATCCCACGTCTAAACACACGTTCCATCCTATCCACATCTCCTTACAAGGCGTAGACACGCTTTCCTACTGCAAACTCCACTGCGAACTTAAATACAAGTTTAATTTTCAAATTAAAGTTTTAATCATCTTAAGCAGGTTTTTTTGTAATTTTTCCTGCATAATTCATAATAACCACATTCTTTTTAACCGTTTTCATTCAATTTGCACAAATTGTTTCAATATTTGTTTACTTAAATGCACTGTTTGAAGCTCCCATTAATGCTCTCTCTCTCTCTCTCTGTACGCACGTGACTGCATAAGGACCTCTCTCTAGCACTCATCAAAATCAATTTTATGGTATAGCACCCTCTTTCCACCACCCAATCGGTATGGCTCTTTGCATATCGTCTTTTACTTATTTTTTGATGGTACTGTTCAAAGTTCAGCCTTGTTGGAATAAGTAAATTTCAACTCAGAGCAGCAACCTTTGACCTGGTATGGCAGGTAATTTCCACCAACCAAACGGTATGGCAATTTTTGTTTCATTAATAGGCTGGTACTAGCTATTATTACTACAAATTTCAGTTTTGTCGAAATGAATACAATTTTGCATTTTTCCCTATTTTTAAAAATTCAAGGGTGAAAGACAACATTAACTTGTTAAAGTGAAGCCTTAACGAGGAGAGTTATATTATGCCCTTAATGCAACAACAAGATAATCATATGTCGTATAAGGTGAGCACAAAAATCATATACTACTAGTAGCATAAACACGAACGGTAAATAGATATCTATTAACCTTTAAGGTAAAAGTAAGGACAATTTCTCTGACCACAATCGGTAGTATTTTACCCACTGAACACTCCAAACGGCGATGCCATATTACATAACCTACTATATCGATATAAAATATAAACGGAACACCTCCAAAAAAAAGGTAAGATACTCTAAGAGTATCGTACCACATATATCGACAAAATTGGTAAACGGAACACCACAAATAAAATATGGTATCGTCACTCTAAAGTTTCAGTAAAAATATTAAACAGAAGGCTTAAATATTCATCTTCAGTCACATAACTACTTTTGAGAGAAAAGGTGTAATTTTCAAGTTAAAATGACAGATTTAAAGATATTGTGAACCTATAGCTCGATTATTAATCATCTATAACCACATCTTAAGTTAATCCCACTAATTGGAAACCAATATGACGATATTAGTAATACATTAGTAATACTCGAGCGGGATGGCTACAACCCCTACCGGGCGCGTCCCCAGGTGGCGGGGTCGCACCCGGTAGGGGAATTCCTTCAGCGGCACCTCGGTGCCGACGGATAGGTGTGAAATAAAGCAACACCCGTAGACCAACAGGCTTACAAAGAGGGAAATAACCTCCTCAACAAAAAAATTACCCGGTGCCCAGTGGCGCGGGCATAGGACAATAGCCAGAAATTTGCAATGCAGAAAAGTAAGGCAAAGTTTACAAAGCAGGGGAAGGATACACCACATCCGGTCAGGGAAGGGACTGATAGAGTGGGCTCTACCCGACCATTAGCCAGCGACTGCTCAGTAGACACAGTGGGAGGTCAGGCAGTGGAAGGTACTACTGCAACTGACAACCAGGAAACTGGAAATCTGATGGAGATTGGGATCAATCTTACTCTATCAGATTACCCAATATCATCTGACCAGGAGCGGGAGCTGTTAACGTCCCCACCTCCAAGAGCTGGAGAATTCGGAACATTTTACATCAGGTGTTTACAGGCAAATCTACAAAAAGCCAGGGCTGCCATATACGTCGTCGGCCGAAGATTTAAGGAAGAGAAAATTGACATTGCTCTCCTCCAAGAACCCTGGACAAGTAACACAGGCCAGGTAAGTCGCCTGGGGAATACTTCTAGCAAGGTAATAGAAGTCGGCTTTGATGAAAGACCCAGAGCCTGTATCTTGATCAGAAACATCATTAACTATTTTATACTTACAGGTTACCGCATCCAGGATGTTGTAGCCGTCCAGATAACGACCTCAGAGGGAGAAGGCAAGAAGGAGATAATCGTCTGTTCGACCTACTTCCCAGGTGATAGGGCTGCATATTAACCTACTCCAAATGTGGTGCGGAATTTAATTACCTACAGCAAAAGGCACAATATCCACCTGGCTTTTGGATGTGATGCAAATGCCCACCATACAACGTGGAGTAGCACTGACATTAACCAAAAAGGTAAGTCACTTTTTGAATATATATTAGGTGAAGAAATAACTGTGAATAACATTGGTTCTGAACCAACCTTTGTCACTAGAAATAGGAACGAAATATTATATACCACTATCAGCTCAAATTACCTAAGCAACAAGATAACCGATTGGAAGGGATCTTCTAAATCCTCGTGTTTAGATCACAAACATATTCTTGTATTCAATATAGAGGCTCCAAGACCTATGGTGACATATCGAGAACCGAAGTGCACAGATTGGGAAGGGCGCAAACACACCTTCCAGGCTCACCTTCAATCCACTCTCACCATAATCAGGAATCGTGATGAAACTGAAGTTGCGGCGGAACAGATCCGAAACGCAACTGTTTCAGCGTTTTACGAAAACTGTCCACTGAAGACAAAAAAGGACAATAGAGGCGCGTCTTGGTGGAACAAGAATTTGGATAAAATGAGACAAGAAGTTCGACGCCTCTTTAATCGACCTAAAGCTTTGGGTGACTGGGCCCAATATAGATCTGCTCTACGAGGCTACAACAAAGAAATAAGGAAAGCAAAAAAGAGATCTTCGATGAAATTCTATGAGAGTATAACTGACTTACCTCACAGTACCAGAATCCACAAGATTCTTTCCAGAGAGCCGACGTAGGGATTTGGTTTATTTCGACATCCGGATGGCTCATACATGGAAGAAAACCTTACAGCTCTTAGCACAGAACCACTTCCCAAGGTGCTTGAATCTGGGATGACCAACAGCTGTCACCATCAGAAGGAGAATTAAAACGACCTAATAAAAATAACTGGCTGACAACTAAGAAGGTTATCACACTACCGGCAATTAAGTGGGCGATCAAATCCTTTCAATCATTCAAATTGTCAGGAGAGGACGGAGTTTTTCCAGTTCTACTTCCAAACGGACTCGAAATATTGCTCCCATTCCTCATTAAATTATTCAGAGCTAGTCTGGTATGGAACTATGTCCCCTCCAGTTGGTCGGCGGTTAAGGTAGTATATATACCAAAAATAAGTAGAAAAAAACCAAGCCCTAAATCGCTTAGACCAATTAGCCTAACATCTTTTCTGTTGAAAGGCCTGGAGAAGATGCTGGACGGATATATCGGGGGGGAACATCCTGAACATCACCCCCTCAATACCCATAAGTATGCCTATCAGACAGGAAAATCAACAGAACTAGCACTTAACAACCTAATCAAAAAGATCACCCAATTCCTTCAAATGAAGGAAATAGCGGTGGGAGCTTTTCTCGACATTAAGGAAGCATTTAACAGTGCACTGCCCAACTCCTTATATGCAGCAGTAGCCGCCAAAGGAGCTGAGCCAACTATAGGAGACTGGATTCGCGCTATGCTATCAAACAGAACTATAACAACGTCTTTACAGGGAGAAACAGTCATCTTTAGAGTCACAAGAGGATGCCCGCAGGGTGGGGTTCTTTTCCCCCTTTTGTGATCACATCTTGTGGACGACTTACTGGCTATTCTCACATTGCGGGAAATTGAGGTTCTAGCATATGCAGATGATCTAGTCATACTAGTCAGAGGAAACTCTAAAGGAATAATATCTAATACCCTTCAAGAGACACTTGATGCAGTGGGTAACAGGTGTGACAGGGACCAGATGCCTGTGAATCCTAAAAAAAGAGTAATAGTACCATTCACCCGGAAAAGGAAGCTGGAGAACTTCCTCCTTAATGGGTGAAACTATTCTATTTGCGAAGGAGGTGAAATATCTAGGAATCACTTTAGACGAAACACTTAATGGAACTCCCATCTGGAAAAGGTAATCCTTAAAGTAAAACTGTCCTTATGGACATGTCGTCGCATTTGTGGTAAATCTTGGGCATGGGTCCCTAACAAATTTACTGGATGTATGTTACTGTCATCAGACCGATGATAACATACGGATCCACCGTTTGGTGGCCAAAAGGATCACAACGGACGGCCAAAGCCAAACTCTCTAGATTACAGAGATTAACATGCTTGACCGTAATGGGCGCAATTAGCACCACATGGTTAGCTGTAATGGAAATCCTCCTGGGCTTACCCGCTCTTATAAATATAAAATAAATAAATAAATATCTTTATTGTAAAATAGAAGGAATTTAACACAAAGGTTAGTGGTACAGTATACACTGATATCAAAACTACTAACCTAGGATACCATTGGTATAGTATTAGTACAGTATAATATCTAACTTATGATTTTATCCAGCATATGATTGTACAGTATATAATATCCAATATTACAATATGTGTATCTCTAACGTATATCTAGTTAAGTACATATATCTACAGTATATGAACATATAATATATATCAAAAAACAGTATTTATCTACATGATGTCTAGATTTTATCACTATTTTATCACCGTCTAAAACAATTTTAAATTTATGTTTAATTCGCCGTTCAAAATCAGAGACTTTAGTTGACATTTTAGTACATTTGTTGATTTATTGTGTAGCTGTGGAGATAGATTGTTATAGACATAAGTCGAGAGGTAGGTAAAGGATGATCGAAATGTTTCATACTTAGGCCTTATTGTATGCAATTGGTCGTTTGTATATCTCAAGTTTCGGTTATGCATAACATTTCTCGTAATTAGTTTATCATAGAGATAAATAGGTTTTTGCGTTAGGATATATATATTTGGAGAGAGAGGCCAGGTGAGCAACATATAGACTGTAACAAGCGGCCATTAATATGCCGCAGACTAGTATCATCGAGCGGAACAGGTGCTAGATGACATAGTCACAGCATCCTGGGAATACCCTCGGATACTATGCCTACCATGACCAACTACGAACTGACCTTCAACATCCTTTTTCCGGAAAGAGATGAGTGGGATCAGAATAAAATCGACCTACTGAGGGCAGACAATTGCTGATTTACAGACGGCTCCAAAACTTCTGAGGGAACAGGAGCCGGAGTACATAGTTACAGACCAAAGACGAGGATATCCTCAAGCCTAGGTACTAATGCAACTATTTTTCAGGCCGAGGTTCAAGCCATCAAACTATGTGTGCGAAGGCTGAATTATATGCATCTTACACGCAGATCAATTAAAATTTTTGTAGATAGCCAAGCAGCTATAAAAGCTCTTGCCTCCTACGTGTAATTTCAAAACGGTATGGAACTGTAAGAAAGCTCTAAATCATTTGAGCAAAAACAACAAAGTGACTTTGGTCTGGATAACCGGCCACTCTGCTATGGAAGGTAACGAAATAGCCCACTCCTTGGCCAGAGGAGGAGCAGGATCACGAATCATTAGATCAGAACCGATACTTGGCATATCTTGGAAACATCTAGGAAACTCGGAAGAAAATAAGATCCAATTAAATTATCATAAATGACAGCGGCCCAAACGTTTATTGAACATTTATCTTGGTAGCGTGATTCAAAGAAGGTATGA
The DNA here is from genome assembly GCA_029963845.1 of Rhamnusium bicolor. Lineage (NCBI taxonomy): Eukaryota > Metazoa > Arthropoda > Insecta > Coleoptera > Cerambycidae > Rhamnusium > Rhamnusium bicolor. The sequence continues at coordinate 39,346 of JANEYF010000681.1, read as the reverse complement.
AGGTTTTCTTCGGACCAAACATAGTTATTGTGAAAATTCACTATTCCATTTCGATTAAAGCCTGCTTTATTAATAACCATGATTTTATTAGTGAATCTTGAACTTTCTCCTCCAATTATTGACAAAAATCTAGTCTAGACTGGTAATTTTGTACATTCAGGACTTGTCAGAGAGTAACTACTCAAGTTACGTCTACTTTAATGTTCACTTACAAAAATTGTTTTTAAATTGATTATTATTTGATATATTTTTTACAGTTACAGGCAGCATATTATAAAGCTTGGGTTCGATATAGAAGAAAATATTTTGACTATCTGATTCTGTACATAAAGTTACACTAACTGACTGATTTACCACTACTCTTGTTCTATAATAGTGGGATATAAAAGGCAAAGATATTTTGTGTATCCATATAGGCCTGATTCTTTGTACAGAAGATCAATGGAGTAGGTCCTTTCTTTCTTAATCATTGTATTAATTAATGGTTTTTGTAGTACACTCAGGTTAATTAACGATGTATTTATAATCCACCCAATACAAGAATACAGTATCTCATTACATATTCGGCTAAAAAAACATTGTACAATATAACTATGTTTTTTTTTGTTAAGAATATCTTTTAACTAATAAAATTTTAAACTGACATAATACTTTTGAGGTTAATCAGGCAGTGACCTCGAGGTTAAAAACACCAATGTTGAATAACTTGTTTATTCTAACCAAACAATTAATTCCATTAATATGTGCAAAATTTTTTAAGCATCTGTAAAACTAAATTTTTTTACGGATAGGATAACAAAAAAAATGTAATTATTTGTATTATGTATAAAAACAAACAAACCGCTTAAACCGAATTTAATATTAGTATATCTAACATTTACCATGTTAGACAGTTAACCAATAAATTAACGACAAAAAAATATGTACAAACAAATTAGAAAGTAATATACCTATATGAATTTGTGAATGATTTTCGTTTCAGCAAAATGTGTTACGTAATTTAAAAAATAAAAACACACTTGTTCACCTTGTACAGAGTAAATCTAATTGCACATACAATCGCATATAATTATGAAATAACAATAGAAAAAATATAGAGGATACGATATTATGGTGGGCATAATTATTATGGTCCATTCTGATATCTGCTTATATGTTGTAGGCATTTAGTGTTAGTGTTTTGTTGGTGCGAGATTTCAACTATCCTTGGAATTAATCAATTTTTTTTCAGGTAAGTATTTTTATTTATACCTACATGTATAATATATTGTGACCTATATTTTACTTTTTTAATAGTTCTATATAGAAAATTTTACAGCATTTTTTGCACTATTTTCTACCGGTGGTATATAGGTTTATTAAACCATAAACAAAAAATTACAACATAATTATTTACTATTTAAATTTCACTAAATACTTGAAGTACAAATTTTTTGGGTATTTAGTATTATGTAATTAAAACACTATTGTATTGAACTTGTTTCCGACTTTTCGGTATAATTTATTACCATCCTCAGGGTCACTGTAAGATATAAATAAATTGATTGTAAGTTATTCTATAACTATATGGGTGACAAATTCTAATCCAAACTAATAGTGAAGAAATAATATTGAACAGTTAATTAATTATTCTATAACAGGTTGTAGGAAACATGTATTTATTTTAGGCACTTCAATTATTATTTAGAATTAGTTATAAGTTAGTGATATTCAAAAATTATAAACAAATACTCACATTAAAATTTAGGTGTTTCTCGTGCATAAAAAACATAATGGCAGGAACATACTTCGTAACTATAATATAGAGTTTATTGAAAAATACTCAGTATATCGGCGCATACAGAAATGAAAATTTTATATATATTTCTTGAAATGTGGGTTATTCTCGTCGGTTTGACACAATGACATTATAGCACAGACAGTTAACTGTATATAGATAAGGGATGAATAAGTGTTTGGGAACTAAAATGGTTGTTTATATAATAAGTAAACAAGCTTAAAGTAGAAAGGAACGAAAGATGTAAATAGGTTGAAATTTTAAAATATCTAATGTGTCATAAAGTTTTCATTTTATTAATTAGATTGAAATAACAAGAGTTTAAATTTTCAGTGTCTTTTCTTGAATTTACTGATTCGAATTTTTTAATGTTTATCATTTCTTGAAATTTTTTTTTCTTGAGTTAGATTGTTTACCTATCACTGCGGTTTCGTCAAAGTTAAATTCATAATTTAAAAATTTACAATGTTCTACCAAAGATGTGATATTAAGCTTATTTCTGTTTTTGACCTCTCTTATATGTTCTTTTTCCTTGTTTTTAGATACCTACTTGTTTGACCTATATAACTTTTATTACAATTTATTACATTGATTGGTACCATAAACCAACCTTTTCAGAAATATTTTTTAAATTTCCAAATAAATTTTTAATAGTTGAATCATATGTAGGTATTTACTATTATCAATGCTATTGTTTTGAAATTCGTTTCCACTTTTGGACTTTTAGTTTTGCGAGTTTTCACGTAATTAATTTAATTTTCAAGCTATTTTAGGTTCATATGTTATGTGCAGAGCTCGTACAGACGCCGCTTTATAATATTATGTAAACACCTACTGAAACATTCCCAAACAAAAGAACGTAAATTTATACAACGCGATAAAGTCAATTTTATTTTATAAAATGTTAATGAGTACGTAAACTAGTTTTATCGGAAAGCGTATAACAAAAAAATGAAACAGTTATATTTTTACACCACCCAATTTGTGGGTGACGTCCCACTACCGTTTTCATCGTGAACTGCTAGAGATATCTAAATTCTGTCAAAGATATTTGACTGGTTCCTTGTTAAGGGCTATAGGGCTGTAGGGGCTTTCAACCCCGTCATCTTTCTGGTCCCTAAATTTTTGTTTATACATAGAATGAAAACTAATACTTAAGCGGATTATATTTAAATTGATTTATGCTTTGTTTATACTAGGACCCTGTGCCAGGGCCAACGATCCCTGGCGTGCAAGGTCACTCATTTATGGGGCAGCCGATTGAACATCTTCTTTTAGATACCGACACATTGCTTACGGTCAGGGTTTATATATAGGGTGGCCATGAGAATGAAATGCATAGTACTACACGGTAGAGGAGAATAAAAAAATGAAAAAGTTTCGTATACAGTTATGTTCCAATTCCTTTTGTTTTTGAGATAGAGCGTGGTAAACATTTTAAACATATTATTTTTTTTTCATTTTCTTTTCGTTTTTTTCAACGTTTTTTCACAATTAAAAATTTTTCTGTTGACATAACCTCGATAGTTTCGACTCATTAGAATATGAACAAGTTTATTAAATAGCTGTATAATGTTTGTGTGCAGTTGGCTATAAAACAAAGAAATCCATATCAGTATACTTTTGTAGAATACAGTGCCACGATTATATGTTATGGCGAGCTTAATTAAATTCTAGTAAGGCTCAGCGAATCTACCGAGAAAAATTCCACACGACAGGTTCCTAATGAGAGAACATTTATTGGGGTTCATCGACGGTTGGGGAAAGATGGTGTTTTAAAAAAGCAAAAGTTGACAGTGGCAGGCGAAGAACTCATCGTATCGTTAACAACGAAGAATATTTTACAAAGGGTAGAAAATAATCCGGGCATAAGTAGAAAAATAAGTACAGTTCTACGAACTGTCTGCCGTGTGTTAGTCAGAAAAGTTCTTAAAGACCAGCTTCTTTCTCCCTTCCATTTGCAAAAAGTTCATCACTTACTAGAAGGAGATATATTTACACCATGTACAATACTGCGAGTGGCTGCAAAATATCACGATGCAAATTTCTTTTCATTAATTTCATTTACTGATGATGCAGGTTTTAGTCGCGATGGTATTCTAAATATGCATAACATGCACTATTGGAGTGACGAAAATCTTTATCAAACCGTCATAAGAAACCACCAGTACGGTTTTTCTATTAATGTGTGGGCAGGTATAATTGACAATTTCTTAATTGGGGCATTTCGGATGCCCAATCGTTTGATAGGTGAACTCTATCGGAGTATTCTTGCGGGATGAACTTAACACTTTGTTAGAGGATGTACCATTAAATATTCTTAGAAGAATATACTACATGCATGACTGTGCGTCAGCTCATTTCTCCCGAACAGCAAGAGAAGTTTTAAATAGGAGATTTGGAAATAGGTAGATTGGCCGAGGTGGACCTATTGCATGGCCGGCACGAAGTATTGACCTCACTCCCCTCGATTTTTCATTTTGGGGGTTTACGAAAAATGAAGTATATTTAGAAGAAATAAACAATGAAAAGCATTTATGGAACAGAGTTATTGAAGCTGCTGATAGGTTTCGTAATAATCCCGGGATATTTCAGAGTTGTCGTCAATCAATACTGAGAAGATTGGATATGTATTCAAAAAAATGGCCGACAATTTGGACACCTTCTTTAAAGTTACACTTTATTATTCTTTGTACCTGTGTATTATTATTTTTGTTAATATTAATGTTAATATTTCTGTTTGTTCTAATAATTGACCATAATTCATAAAAGTATTATTGGTTTCTATTGTTTCATTGCGTTCATTAGTTATTTAAGAGAATATGAATTTCTTATTAAATCAAATCAAAAGAAAATTTTTCTTTGTTGAAACATGTTGAAAAAAACGAAGAGAAATTGAGAAATAAGAAAAAAAATTTTTAACACGGTCTATCTCGAAAACTAAAGGAATTGGGACATAAGTGTATACGAACTTTTTTAATTTTTTTTAGGTTCTTCTACCGTGTGGTACTATGCATTGTACTTTTTTCATGGTCACCCTGTAGATAAAAATGAAAGTTGTCACGATCTTCAAAAATTTCCACGCCCAAGTGACCCAATACCCACCAGTTTAACTCCAAAACATTTAGAACAGATATTAATAATATACTTTTATTCTCATCACAGTGAAAAATAGTTATGTATGTTATATCCATATTCTGGTAGAGTGGTTAGATACCAAACAGATTTTTATTCATTATTACGTCTTAAATATATAAATATCACTATTACTTTTCTAGTTTAAAAATGTTATTTCCTAAATTAATCTGTTCCGTAACTATATCAGGAGGTGGATATACAGACCTTAAAGGAAGCAGATTTATTGCATAGTACATAAGAATATTTTATAATTTCTTATTGATTGGGATTATTTCATTAGGTGTTTACAATATACACATACGTAAAAGTCGTCTCTGGAAATTTTCTCTAGTTATGTGTGTGGATGGCCTAGGTATAGATAAATGCTTTAGTTAGTTCTAAAACAATAGATTATTAAACAAAAAATAATAGTATTTTATATAACAAGTGACTAATATGGTGTTTTTTCTTAAGAGTGGGGCGTTTATAGTACGAGCCGAAGGAGAGTGCTATAAATCACACGAGTAAAAAAAAACATATTTTAGTCTCGAGTTATATAAAAAAAATTTTGTATCGCCATTCGAAATTAGAAAACAGTATAATTTTGTAAAAATACGGCAAATTGACAAAGCTACCTTGTAATGACTAAGTTCTATTGCTGTTTTCATAGAAACCAATAATAAAACAACTAAATATTGAACGATTTAAACGTCGCATTTGACACATTCTACTGTACAATAATTATTATTTGGAACATGAGTGATAGTGAGAAAGATTTTATTCCTGGTACTCCTCCGGAAATCAGGGAGCAAGCAATTGCTTTAACTTTAGATTTATTACCAACGAAATTATACGAAAAAGAATCTGATTTATTTATGCACTGGTGTAAGCATAAAACTGTGAGTAACATATCTGAGTTTATTCTTTTGACTTATCTATCTGAAAAAGTAAAAACTTTAAAATGTTCAAGTCTCTAGTCCAAGTTTTCGATGCTTAAAGCAGTTCTGAATGTAAAGAATAATGTAGATGTATCCAATTATCAAAAAGTAAAAGCTTTTTTGAAAAGACAATCTACTGGGTATAGGGCTAAGAAATCTAAAGTTTTTGACAGAGCAGATGTCGAACGTTTTTTACAACAAGCACCAGATGAAAAGTTTTTAATGTTGAAAGTTGTATTAATAATGAGCTTGGCTGGCGTTTGTCGCGAGAGGAACTTTACAATATGACCATTGATGACATTGTGAGAAAAGACTACATGCTGGTTGTTAAAGTACCTGATTCGAAGACCCACATTGAAAGAACTTTTACGGTAATTTGTGAGACAGTTAATGGAATATCTCTACTAAATATTTATGATAAATATACAGCCATTCGCCCTACTCATGTGAATTAAAAAGGGCTTTTTCTCCAATATCGAGGAGAAAAATGTACGGTCCAAAAAGATGGTATTAATACTTTTTCAAAAATACCAATCATTATAGCTAAATACCTTAACTTATCTAATCCTGAGCAATAATACGGGTCACAGCTTTAGGAGATCTTCGGTATCACTATTAGCTGGTTCTGGAGCTGATATTATTATCTTAAAACGTCATGGGGGGATGGAAATCCTCAACAGTTGCTGAGGGATATATAGAAGATAGAATCCAGGAACAAGAAGGATATTTCAAAATAGATATTTTCAAACAATACTACAGAAATGACTGTCTGCCGATGCAGTTGTTTGTGAAAATCAGACCAACCACTATATTAATATAAATAAATCAAATATTTTTCGCACATCTGAACCTATAATCCAGGAAATAAATAATGTTAATAACAGTACTATTCGTATAAATTTTCGTTAAATTATGAATAAGATTGTTCATGAAATTTGTTAATAATTAATAAATGTTTAATGTAAGAAATTTGTTGTCTGTTGACTACTAAGTTTTATTTCACACTGTGAAATAAAATTTCTTTATTTCACACTTTTTTTCTTTATTTTTCACTTGTCAATAATGACATTGTTTTGATTCATTGAAAATGTTTAATAAATGTCTTTTAGGTTATAGAGTTACAAAAATAATTTACTAAGTAGGAAGATTCCAAAAATTTTATTTCATTTTATAAAGTATACAGTAGTAAATTTACTATAATACAGCTTATCTTTCATTTGAGAATTATTACGTTTAAAATTATTATTATTACAGCCTTAATTTAAATTTATTATTTTTTACTATTATTTATTAATAATATACTGCTAAACAATTAATACTGCAAATAATGTACCATAATGTCGAGGTAATGAATGTAATCTTATAGCAAAACTTTGTCTAATTTATGAAGAATTCTTATTAGAAGTAGGAATAGTTTTATTTTTTTGTCTCTATACCAACGTTAAACTTTTTGTTAAATAAATTTTTTAATTTTGTGTAACACTTAGTATCTCAAAAATGATGACCTAATAGAATACCTGTTTTAGATTGACCTGGGTAAAAACAAGGTTATTTGCCTTCGCGTCATTTCAATGAGGCATGTCAATGATTTTTAGTAACTGTATTTTGTTCCAGCGATTTAGTTCTATTAAGTATTATTGGTGTTTTTGTATCTGTTTGTTATTTGTTCCCTTTTGTAGTATATCAATTAGTCGTATACTGGGCCAAAATATAAAGGTAAGTAATTCAATGCGTCAAACATTTTTGTGTCATTTTCTCACAGATAAAAATTAAGATTGTAACAGCAAAATTAAGACTAGAGTCTATGGCGACCGTTTTCACTCGGCTCCGAGGCTTGTGAATATGTAGAGAAGTGTAGGTTGCGTAAATGTACAGAAGTGCAGTAGAAATTATTATGTTTATTCATGTGTGTTGCTAGAATAAGCAGCTTATTTCGTCATTTTAAAAATTATTTAATAGCAAAATATTTTGACACTTAAAAGGACTTGGAAGTAAGAAAAATCTAAAGATTTAGACACAACTGAAGAGGGGAATTATAAATGTATTATTATTTAGATTGTTATCATGTTTACATTATTTACTAGTTTAGTTTTAGATACAATTATAACAACTATTAATTATTGTTAGCATTTCGTATTCTTCATTCAGGATACTCACAGTCAATGAACGGTATTTTCATGCTATTACTACTAGCTGAGATCTGCCTCTAACGACATTCCTACCTATTAATTTCAATCAAAACTTAAATTGTTAAGCTTTACCTACGTTTCGGCGACGAAAATAATCTTGCACCTCACATTCTCTATTGGTTGAAAAATGATCGAAACTGCATTTTGCAGTCTCAGTTTTGTTTAGGAACAGAAACACTACATTTTACTGACTGTACAATTTAATTTTATTTAGTTATTATTATCAATAGCATTAAAAAAATATATATTTATTTGTATAAGTTTTTTATTATTTAGAATATAACAAACTTATTGCAATTTTATCTACTTCAAGATTATCTGGTTTTAAAAATTATCTTGGACAACCGTAACAAATAATAAAAGTAGTATTAAATGACAATTTTAGTATAAATAGAGATAAACGAAAGGAGCATTAAATAATGTCCCTCAAATATTAGGCTTTTTTTTTTCGTTAAATTCTTTTAAAAAACAGGGCAGAAAAACACAAAGCGGTTAATGTAACTACTACATTGTAAATTAACACCCACATATTTAACATACTGAAGGGAATCAATATCTAGAGGTGATATCTTAAACTAAAAATTAATATTTATGATCTCTATTCAGGAATATTTCATTATTTTAAAACAATCATGAAATGTATTTAAAATATCATGATCCTAATTTAATAGAACAGTAAGTGGTGTGAACCTACATAAGTGTGCCTACTGCACACAGAACGAATTTCGTTAAGGTAAATCTGTTTTGTAAGTTACTGATGTTAATAATAAAAAAAAAAACGGTCTCAGAACAGAACATTGAAATTCGTCAGATTTAGTTTTATTGAATTTTAATTCAACAAAGACAACACTTTTGACAGTAATTTAGGAATTTTAAGAAAATTTCTAACTGTGTAATTACTAGAGTTGGCATTTCGATCCGCAAATCGTGGGCGGTGTCAGGTAGAGAAATACCCAAGTACGTAAGCGAGACTTGTCTGCTATTTTAGGCTACTGTTATGCGTCGAGGTGTCAATAACGTAATTTACTTTTCTACGTTGTATTGTGGATAATTTTTTTTTGTATTTTATTCTTGATATTAATTTAATAATAAAGTATGTCAGACCTGCCCAAGGGTAAAAAACGGCCATACGATGACAAAGTAAATAAATTTATCTGTAAATTCCCGGATTTATTCTACAATGGTGGTATAATAATTTGTAAGGTGTGCGAGACTGATCTGATGTTCTGGGACAAACGTGAATGTAAACGTCACGTAAATTCTGTGCAACATAAAACTAAAAAAAATGGTATGCCTTGAACAACACAGTTTATGTTCGATTTACTCTTAATGCTGATTGTCTGTGATGTTTCGCTGCAGTTACTCCATAAACAATCATTTCAGGAGTTCTAGAATAAATACAATCCCAAGGTGACGTTACCAAGTCGCACAATGTTGCGTAACTATGTACCAACTGTAAGCGAAGACATTGTAAATGAGATAAAATGTGTAATAAAAAATACACGCCTGTGGTTATGTGTTGACTAGACCACAGATTGTAAAAAAAAATTATATTGTAAATATTATAGTATGTGTACTAGACCCTCTTAAACCAACATTTTCACTGTTACTATCTAGCAAAAGACTAACTGAATGTACTGGCCAAACAATTACACGGGTAGTGCTGGAGACGTTAGAAAAATTTGACCTATCGAAAAGTCAAATGTTGATGTTTGTGACCGATGGTGCCGCAACAATGAGTTTATTAGGCCGTTTTCTTCAAGAACACGGTTGTAGGTTAGTACATGTTACATGTAAAGTGCATGCTTTACATCTTGTGGCAGACAAGGTTTTCCAGAGGTAGATGCATTAATAGCAAGTTCTAAAAAAGTGTTTCTTAAATCTCCTAAACGACCTCGCACATTTCATTGCAAGTGTCCCGGTATTCCCGAACCACCACAGCCGATTCTCACACGTTGGGGAACATGGTTGGAGGCAGCATTTTATTATGCTGAATATTTACAACAAATAAAAGCTGTGATACAACAATTCAATCCAGACGCGGCTACAGCTATTAAGGAAAGTCAGACAAAATTCGAGGATGTTTCTGTTGAAACAGATTTAAAAACTATTCACAAGAACTATAAAGGATTACCTGACGCCATACAAAACTTACAAAACAGTGCGTTGTCATTAGTGGAGTCACTGCAAATAGTGGACGAAGTAAATCGACTGCTACACTCTATAGGTGACGCAAAAAATGAGCCAGTTGGAGAAAAGTGCATGTGTGTTAAAGCAACACACCGGTTTTACCAGATTAAAACAAATTTGTGTTGGTACTGATGGTGCATCTACAGATCCATTTAGTGAGTTCAAAAACTATTTTAAGTATGCTTGTATTACATCAATAGATGTCGAATGGTCGTTCTCAAAATATAAGCATATTTTTTTCACCACGTCGAATATTACTGTCGGAGAAAACCATAGAAACATGCATGATGCTGCATAGTTTTTACACATATTTTCCAGTTTGTGATAACCAATCTAGTTAAGAGGGTAAGTTGTGCATATATTGTTATAAATTGTAACAGTTTATTACTTTTATTACTAGTTAATTTCTTTTCTTACACTTATTATGGTGCATACGCCTATGTCCTGCGGCGAATTTTTGCCAACTCTAGTAATTACTGAGTTAATTGAGAAAGATGAGACTATATTTATTACAATTTCGTTATCCTAAAGTGGGTTGGAACCTCTGATGTGAAGCTAACACTGACGTGGTTTTCCACAAAACACCATATACTGCAATCGACGTGCGTTTCGCCAACAAAATTGGCATCATTTTGATGTGATTAAAAATTTTCAATCATTTCCAGATGATGCCAACGTGTTATTAGTCTGTCATATATTATTTGTTTATTATAATCAATAATTTAAAGTAATACACTCGACGTGAGTTTCGCCAACAAAGTTGGCATCATCTAGATGATGAACGTTTTTAATCATCTTCAGCTGATGCCAACTTTGTTGACGAAACGTGTGTCGAGTGCATGACTTTAAATTATTGTTTATAATAAACAAAACATATATGACAGACTACTCACACGTCTCTAATAATGTCTAATAATTTCAAGCAATCAGAGAAATTCTGCTTCATTTTTCATGGTTAAATAAATTTCTCTTATTATCCATCCTATTAGGGGATTATCTCAGGTGTACTAATGATGTAATAGCATGTAATGCTAATAAACGTTGTATTCTGCCAATTAAAGCAGAAAATTCACCTACAAATATCGAATTTCCATTAACATGACTGAAATAATCAGAATCACATACATGCATATTATTTCATTCTAATAATAACTGTAAAATTAATTTAGCTGTTTTTGTTTGATACCTGAACAAAATTATATCAACAAATATTTTAAGTATATAAAGGAAATTTGCTTTTTAATGTTTCAAAATTATTTTTCAAACATTAGAAAGCAAATTTCCTTTATATATTTTAAATATTTAATAATGTTTCACAAGGAGCCAACCGCAGAATCAGCTTAGTGTAGCAACAAATACTTATATTAATAATGACTTTATTCATGGTTAATTAAAGTTACAGTCGAAAGTTGCTCGCTCCAAATAATGATTTGTCTAACTTTTTCTGTGAAAATACCGAAGAATTTAAACTTGGCACAAAACATGATTTGCTCGGAATATAATACTTTGTACAAATTTAGAGAACACACTGTAAAAGGCATATGATGTTCTTTAAACAAAGAGAATTTTACGGTGATATTTTACATACATACCAAATTTAAAGTTAAAAATATCCAAGCTGAAAGCAAATGGTAAACTTATCGATTTACCATAAACATAAGTTAAGGTAAGTTTCTTTTTAATTTAATAGGGACATTGTCAATAAGTTGGACACAAAATATGATTATTAAATTTCATAAAATGACACCAAATAAAATATTCGTATGTTTTATGTTTAAAAAAAATATGCTTCAGTATTGCCTATAATTTTATTAAATCTATATGGTATTTATAATGGACTCAATATTTTCGTATTTCAGTATTACTAACAGAAACATTACAATAGCGATCTAGAGATATCCTGGCGACGAGGGAGTGCTAACAAAATATTTGTCCGGTTATATTAGATATAAATAAAAGGTACATTTCAGATCAGGTTTCAAACTACAATTTTTAAGTTAAAAAGTGGTGATCAAATAATAACATTACTGATATTTAATTTTGTTAACGATATAGGTTTAATTATGGCATCTTTAAAAGGTAATGAGGCCGATTTTTTGTAAGAAGAATCGATTCGAATAGTTGCCTAAAAAAGATCGATTCAATAAAAAATCGAAATGAAAAAAAACGATTCTTTAATAGGTGATCACTAGTGTTGGCAAAAATGCGCCGCAGAACATAAGCGTACGCACCACAATAAGTGTAAGAAAATAAATTAACTAGTAATAAAAGCAATAAACTGTTACAATTTATAACAACGTAAGCACAACTTACCGTCTTAACTAGATTGGTTATCACAAACGGGAAAAATGTGTAAAAAGTTTGCAGCATCATGTTTATTTCTATGGTTATCTCCGAGAGTAATGTTCGACGTGGTGAAAAACATACATGTGAACTTTTCTCCAACGTGCTCATTTTTTGCGTCACCTATAGAGTGTAGCAGTCGATTTACTTCATCCACTATTTGCAGTGACTCCGCTAACGACAATACACTGTTTTGTAATTTTTTTATGGCGTCATGTAATCCGTTATAGTTCTTGTGAATAGTTTTTAAAGCTGTTTCAACAGAAACATCTTCGAATTTTGTCCGGCTTTCCTTTATAGCTGCAGCCTCGTTTGGATTGAATTGTTGTATCACAGCTCTTATTTGTTGTAAATATTCAGCATAATAAAATGCTGCCTCCAACCATGTTCCCCAACGTGTAAGAATTGTCTGTGGTGGTTCGGGAATACAGGGGACACTTGCTATGAAATGCGCGAAGACGTTTAGGAGATTTAAGAAACACTTCTTTAGTACTTGCCATTAATGCATCTAACTCTAGAAAACCTTGTCGAATAGTTTCTGCCACAAGGTGTAAACCATGCACTTTACACATAACATGTACTAACCTACAATCGTGTTCTTGAAGAGAACGGCCTACTAAACATATTGTTGAGGCACCATCGGTCACAAACATCAACACTTGACTTTTTGACAGGTCAAATTTTCTAACGTCTCCAGCACCACCCGCGTAATTGTTTGGCCAGTACACTCAGTTAGTCTTTTGCTAGCTAGTAACAGTGGAAATGTTGGTTTAAAAGGGTCCAGTACACGTACTATAACATTTACAATATAATTCTTTTTACAATCTGTCGTCTCGTCAACACATAACCACAGCCGTGTATTTTTATTACACATTTGATCTTATTTACAATGTCTTCGCTTGTTGGTACATAGTTACGCAACGTTGTGCGACTAACGTCACCTTAGGATTTTATTTATTCCAGAACTCCTGAAATGGTTGTTTATCGAGTATGTGCCGTGGAACATCACAGGCACTCAGCATTAAGACAACATAAACTGTGTTGTCGAAGGCACGCCAGTTATTTTTAGTTTTATGTTGCACAGAATTTACGTGACGTTTACAATCACGTTTGTCCCAGCACATCAGGTCATTCTCGCACACCTTACAAATTATTATAGCACCATTGTAGAATAAATCTGGAAATTGACTGATAAATTTATTCACTTTTTCAGCGTATGGCAGTTTTTACCCTTGGACAGATCTGATATACTTTATTTTTAAATTAATGTCAAGAACAAAATACAAAAAATAAAATTATCAACAATACAACGGAGAGAAATAAATTACGTTATTGACACCTCGACACATAACAGTAGACTAAATTAGTAAACAAGTCTCGCTTCCGTACTTGGGTATTTCTCTACCTGGCACCGCCCATGATTTGCGGATCGTACCAACTCTAATGATCACTGATTAGTTGTTATATGTGGTATTTTATTTGCACCGATGGTCAGTTCACTTGATCACATTTGTTCTGGTTTAGCATTATTGAGCAATTTTTAGAGGTCGCTTTGAAAATTAGAAAAATATAAAAAAATTGTTTTTATATTAACAAAAATTATATGACATTTTAGCTTAAAATATGAATTTTCATAGGAGGTCGACCAAGAATTTTGAAAATTGTATGGTATGGTACTTTGGTTGTTTTCGAGTGACTTTTAAAAATTAATGTTGAAGCTTTACAATCAGGTTACATTATTGTGGACAAAAATATTGACACAAGATTCATAACAATTATTTTTTAATTAAATTATTCATGAAATTGGAATAAAACGTTAAAAATATACTTATGAATTATTCTTATCTTGCCTCGTATTCTAATTTTTCATATTTTTAATATTTTTGAAAATTCATGAGCGATTTTTAAAAATTTTTCAATCATGATAATCTTTGTAAAGGGTCTCAAATCGCGTAAAACATCAAAATTTTCACACCAGATGGGAAAAAACAAAATTAATCTGTTTTTTTAGGGTCACCCTACAATGGTATGATTAAACATAGTGAATTAATATATTTTTTTTTACTAAGTAACAGATAAATAGCACGTTTACATTTCTAATGAATAATATAAAAATAATTTAGTTTTACAAATTGATAATGTGCTATGCTTTAGGGTAATTCATTTTTTAAACTTTTTGTTTGATATTTTAGATTTTAGTGATTACATACTTGTAATCTTTGAATCATAAAAGCGAGAGAACAAGCTCAAAAATTTGTTCGATCAGTTAACGGAAAACCCAATCGATTTTGAATTTTAGTGGGCTCTCAAATTTTAGTCGCCTTTCAAGTTTTGCCGCCCCTCAAATTTTGTCGCCATAGTCCCGAGTCTCACGGGCCTAAGCCTAAATCCATTCCTGTATTTTCAACTTTAATAAAGTGATCGATATACGTATGTATTGCTGTAGTAATTTATATAAAAAATAAATGTTGGTACAAATAAATAAATTCTGCTTCAATTCATGTCATTCCTTGTTTTATAAAAAAAAAAACAGTGCGGTAATGGATTCATAACAGCACTAGTGCGGTAATCTTAATCTTAATGAAATTTAAAACCCCTTACCGCATATTTTTTATTTTTATTTCGATAAATTATATTTTGTAAGTAAGCAATATAGAACATGGAAAAAATAATTTAAAAAATCTTTATTGTAATTTAAATGTCAAAATCACAAAAAATTGGCATGTGCCAGATATGTCACAGATTGAAAAAAAAATATTATAAAATTTCATTCTTAATTAACTCCATGAATGTTTTATTCGATGTGAAATGAATAAAAAAATTTCGGTCCTTACTTAAACACAAATGTACATTACATTTTTCACAAAATATAAATATTTCCCGGTACATCGGGATATTTGACGTTACTCATTATTCCATTTTCATAAGTGCTAACATTTTCAGTGCGATCTCGGGAGCCGGTATTTGCGAAAAGGATACTTTTTCTTCTTTTTCAGCTTTATTGTAATTCTGGACTCCATTTTTTTGTGAAAGGATTTGGTAAGAACTTCTGCAATACCCACTTGAATTCAGAGAGGCAATAAATTCTGCCATTTTTCTTCCCACAAAATCCAACTATTCACACAATTATATCAATGAAATGAAAAAAGACTCGCATGTACCATTTTTTAGAACGTATTTTTATCCTATAGTATCCTAACATTGAGTCGAGAAGGTCAACTCCACCCATATAACTGTTGTAACTTCGATACATTTGTTCCATATATGGTCCATTTTTATTAATTACAAATCTCTCAAGATTTTTTACTTGATATAAGAATATACAAACTATAAAACTTACCTTCTCCCAAATTTAATTGAATTGATAGGAAATTTAATTTCACACAGTACAAAAACGAACACAAACCTTGTTATGATGTATCACTATGCAAATATCCTTATTAGTAAATTTGGCGCGAAAACGTCCACCCATGAAATTGTAAACAAGTCCAAATATTACATATGCATAGAATAAAAATATTATTGGAAACTTTACATAGTAATTTGAAACACATATTTTGTATCGTAAAGTTAAGTTATTTAAAAAGCTATAATACCGACAAAGATTTTGTAAATTAATGTCAGCTACTAGATATTCAAAGATTATTATGAATCTTTTGTTCCTATTGAATTGGTTTATAATTTATAATTCTGATTGTGAACCCTGACCTGATAATGTTAATAAGACTTCTTGTTAACAATTTTTTTAAAATACTCTACTGAGAGAATTGCTGACTTAATCTGTTGAAAACGCCTGCCGTCATTTTGAAGATTTTTTTCAACTATTTTTAGAAGAATCCTTAGAGTTATGTTAACACAAAATTCTGTATCAGGTTGACCCAGTATCACCTTGCGTTAGTATTTTGGTTACATAATTAAAATTTCCAGATTTAATAATGTATCTCGTTGACTGACCCCAATGCAAACAAATATTTGCAATAGAAAATGCCCTGGAGGCGTTATTAAAATTAGTTTAAATTATTTAAAACAAATTAGGTATCCTCTTCTTGGTAAAAGTTTAAAATATAGAATGAAATGAAATATAATAACAATAAAAATGTTTGCTAATTATTATTTTTTTACTTTTACAAAACTTTTCACAGTTAAGTATAACATATATCTCTTTAAACAATTGAAAAGGTGGATTATAAAAAAGATAATATGCACATTAAGTTCAATACGCCTGATTCAATAATGTTATTTTTAATTCTAACTACTGTGTTCAATAATACCAAAACTAAATAAAACCAAAGTACTTACCAGTTGAACGATCACTTTAAAATTTTAAAACATCCACCGACACGTGTTTCTGCATTTTTTGCGTTGTCAAGATGCTGGAGAAGTTTAATACATAATGCAACTGAACACAAAATAAACATTGTTTATTTAACCACATAATATGCTGTTAAATACAGATTACGAAAATTTTTCCTGTCTATTTATTTCTGCCATAACTTTTTAATTTCTTTAATTTATAGATTTTTACAATTTGTAGCTCAAAGCGAAAATTATTTACTTATCAAAATATCATTATCATTTTATAAACACGAAGTAACACATTCAATGAGAACATTTATTGAATATTTAAATTATTCAATTCATTAACACTGGTCAAAATACCAAACAGCTATTTCATTTCTCATAATTCTGCTTTCGGCTCTACCATTCACCTCCAAGTAGTAGTAATGTAGGCGGCGTTCATATGTTTATATTGATCTATTGTTTGGGCATATCCTAAGACTAATGCCAATAGTGTTCCAAGGTCTACAAATTGACAATTGAGAATGTGTAAAAGCGATTTTTGATACGTCCCAAAAAAAGAGGTCACATGTTTTTCTACCTGGCGCATATGTCGGCTAAACAAGTGAAAGAAGCTCAGATAGTGTTGTTTGAGCCACTGAAGCAAGAACATTCAATCGAGTCAATTATGCTCAGTATAAGTTCACTGCTGAAGGTTCCACGTTGCATAAAATAATATTGTTTTTATTATAACTGCATTATAATCGTTATTTAAACAACCAAAAATCGTGCAAAACCAAAGATTAGAACACTCTGTTTTTTTCATCTTTTAAAACCATTTCAATAAGTTAACATTTTTATTTATCTATCAAATTACATCAAAATCTTAAATCATTAATAAACGGAATTATTTCTAATAAATGTTAAATGTACAATTATGATTGTTTGATATTTGAATACCACCTGTAGTGTTAAGATCTGCATTTTCACTGGCTATAAGAATATCTATAACATTTACTGACGAAGATGTTAACGAAACGTTCGATTCATTAACATGAAGATATTGAAGATGTTGACGTAGCACTAGTTCCTCCTTTATTAACGACTCCAGTAATGAGCTTCGAAACTTCGATTTTGTTCACTGTAGATTACTCAATGTAACCAGAAGCAACCGCGGAGGATTTTCAACCTACTTGATGTTTAAATTTATTCACATTTATGCCTCCATTAGCAATAATTGTTGCAAACGTTCGCCTGGAAGCATGGCCGGTGTATTTTTCTGCATCTGGTAGATTAAAAAACACATGCCATAAGAGAACGGGCATCTGCCAAAAGTATTAATCCCAACGATTTGTCCGATGCACTCTTCATTGGTATATTTCAGAAACACAATATTTGGAGTGACATTCTTCGGACGTAACGAAAGATACTTGTTAAATTTCTGAACATATTCAATATTTGGATCGTCGCGTCGGTAACTGCAAATTTTCGACCCTTGTCGAATGATACCACATAAGTGACATTTCAAATCTTAATATTTATTTTAATTCAGTTTTTAGTTTTCCATTTATGTGTGTTCCGATTTATTTTAATTAACCCGTGTAATGCTAGAAAAATCGAATTTCCGACGAAAATACCAAATTATGTGTTTTATAAGAAAATAAAGTTCATCAAGATGGTTTTTCAGATTAAACAATTATTTCAAATAGAACCATATTGGTACCGTGGTACCATTTATAAGTACTATCAGAGACTATATAGTCTCTGGTACTATTAATAGGAATTTATTCATATGCATTATTAAAATGTGTGATAAATATGTACAATCAAAATTACAACTAAGAGAAAATAAGAAAACACAATTTTGTCATAATTAAATGGTAAAAAGTAACTAAGGTGGCTTTGAAAACAATGAAATATTTAGCTTGTCAAACACTTGTTGGTTTATCGATGTTTTAATTGTGGCTTTAAAAATTGGTTAAAAATTCTTATTAATTTTGTTCAAAATATCGCAAATTTATACAATAGATGAAAAAGTGGACATGTTAATTTATTTATGGGGAATATAGAAAAAATGCAGTTAGGGCTCGCACTCTTTATGCCGAACGATATCTTGATAGACAATGTCTTGCGAGAAATTATTTTAATCGTGTTAAAAACAATTCCGAAGAGTGTCCAACAACGATCCTGAAGAAAATTTTATTATTGATGTAGAAAAGGAAATTAATGTTTTGGCTCGAACAGAAGTTGATAAGAGTGTTTCTTTAAGGCAAATTGCATTTGTATTAGAAATCAGTGATCAAACAGTAAGGTCTTCCGCACACTGGCGATTTTTGGTTGTACAACTGAAAGTTGAAGTTCCGCGTTGTGTACAGAGACAACAGCCCTAAGATTAAAAATTGGTTCGGTTGGGAATTGACAGTGCGCGTTGTTTATCCATACATTTTTGTGGTTGTCGCTCTACCAACTTTTAGTTGTACAACTAAAAAATCATCAGTACGCGGCAGGTCTATATGCCGAATTTTGCATAAATACAACTCTAAATAAATAAACACCAGTTGCATCAGCACTTGTACGAAAATGATCACCAACGTAATAGGATCGACTATTTATTGCAATTGGATTTTACAGAATAACGTGCAGCTAAACAAAATTTATTAAGAGAGATTGAGGATATTTTAAATGAATTAGCTTTGGATTTAGGGCAGGGAAATGTATTTCCAACAATATGACGATCCTTTACATAATTTAAAAACAGTAACTGATTACTTTCAACAAAGACTCGGAGAAAAAGTCATTTCGACGAATGGTCCTGTCAGATGGCCTCCAATGTCACCTGATTTGACGCCTAGATTTTCTTGTTTGGGGTCATTTAAAAAATATTGTCTACGCAGCCACCGTGACAATCCGTGAAAATCTGGCGTTACGATTAAGACGCGTAATTAAAAGCATAGCGCCTCAGCAATTGGCGAATGTTCTTCACGACATAGCCATGCGATTCAGAAGTGCATTGACATTAATGAATAGTATTTTAAACTGTTCTAATGTTATGTGTTTCTGTTCTGAATCCTACAGCCACCTTATGACGGTGCATACCTAGATAATTATAATAATATTATATTTATTCAAATTCCCTCGCATCTGTGATTGTATTTATCGCACATTTTAATAATGCATATAAATAAATTCTTTAAACTTGATAGTACTTAATAACATTGTACCATGAGTAATCAATATGGTTCCATTTGAAAAAATTTTCGTTTTGTCCAAGAACTTTTTGATGAAAACTTCATTTGCCCATTTTTGACTTTATATTATATTATTCGACGGATTTTTGAAATTTCTAACAACATGGAATCCTATTTGATGATGCAGAAGTCCAATAGGGCGTCCATAAGAAATAAAAAAATTAGATAGTTAAAAGGAGACGAAACGTCGTGTTGAAATGTCGTAACTTCTAGTCACCATGGAATTCAGCAAATTATGCAATAGTTTGTTGTAAGAAAGCGATTTAATTTTTTGGTATTACATTTAAAAATCAAAAGTCGTCAATTGTCGGTAAAACCGGAAAGTGGCAAAAACTCATTTAGTTTTCAAAAATGACGTTTAAAAAGGAAAACGATTTTCTTGATTTCAACGTTATCTTAATAATAAAGGGATTAAGAATGCCCAACTTCATTAAGTTATATACGATATTCCAAATTATCAAAAACATTACAAATAGCAACAACTTTCAATAATTAAAAAATAAAACTAACGTAATTTTCTTCTGCAAGAACTAAAGACCTTTTAGGTTCAAAACCTTTGTTCACTCCATTCATGAATGCATGTAATTTATGGTAGAATGCTAAATCTATTCCACTTTTTATTCTCAGCATTGCTTGTAGCTTCGAATGGATACACTAAAGTGTGGAAGATTTATATATCTTGAACATTTCCATCATATATTCATATTCTTTATAATAAAAATCCCTGAATTTTGCAGGAATTAATTTTAACTCAGCCTCCGCAGCTAAATTTTCGATTTCAAGTGAAACTATTTCTTGTAAACAAAAATTACTATCTCCATATCAAGAATACGTGAGAACGAATACTTCATAAAATGTATTAAATTTTAAGAAAAATGATCTTGATTTAATTTTAAATCCCAGTTTTATTTATTAAGTCATGATGCAGGTATAATAAAAAATAGCATGTGATACACGTGGATAAGTGCCTTTAAAACAACGTTAATTGTACTTCGCGTCGAGTTGACGCTAGTTGGCGTGCTTTAAAGATTTGCTTATACACTTGTATCCTAATTATAATTTATATTTACATAATTTTTTTGACTTTCAAATCACATTTACTTCTCCATTCAAATATAAAATTCAGGAAGATTGTCAGATACAGGTTTGATAATACTAATGCTAACATTTTGACATCCAGCAATACAGGGTGTATTGCTGGATGTCAAAATTTTTTGAGACAAAGAATTTCCTTAAATGGAAGCTCTGTATATTTATCCATTATTTGACACAAAATGATATTCCTTTCCACTTTTATAAGCATGACCCTATGCCCTTTTCTAAGGATTTTGAGATATTCACGATTATTTGTGAGAGCAAAAAAAATTAACACCCTGTGTATTGCGTATTGTTAATATTTTAGCAGTAAAATCTTCAAAACTATATCTAGTAATCCCCCCTAAAATATATTATATTAGGTTGAAGTTTAGATAGAGTATAATTAAATAAAAACCGCTGCCAATTACTTGGGGATCAGAACTTCTTCACCGTAGTAAAACCCAACGTATGGTGGAGTTTATAATAAAAGTAATTTTTGACGTTTCAAAAAAGTCACATTTTGACGTTTCAAAAAAATCACTTTGACATTTCAAAAAAGTCACATTTTTTGATGTTTCAAAAAAGTCACATTGGTGGAATGTCAATAATATTTTTTTTTGACATTGGGACCAATTTTGCTCTTCAACGAAGTCAATCTCTTCCTTGACCTCTAGAATGTGTGTACCAAATTTGAAAGCTTTATCTCAAAAACTGTAGCTGCTATCGCAAACCACACAGACGGACATACAGACAGAAAATTTGTTCTGTCTGAAATTTTGTGTATCGTCATAATTCGTCGAGATTCGTCCAGAAATGCAATAACAATTTTCAAAAAATTTTTCACGAATACATAACTTCCTCACTTTGAGGGGTGAGGAAGTGAAAGGTGACTATGCTCGCCACATTTTCTTGGATCACCTTGCACATCTCGCATATCTCGCAATAATTTTGGACTATGCTTTCTTGCTTGCATTTTAACATTGTTTTTGTATTATTTCCCTGCCTATACAAATAAAGGAGTTATAGAAGATTTGACGCACTAACTGGATACACTGTGCAATTCTACAATAGAAAAATTCTAATATCGTGAGATACAAACTGAAAAAATAAAAAAAAAATATAGCAAAAAAAAAACAGAAAAAATTTTTTGTACCTTGTATATAATATGAAATATATTTTAGTACAAATATAAATGGTGATAGGTGAGTCAGGACTTTTGGCATTGACTATAATCATTTAGTAAAACTACTTGTATATTTTACATTTATGAACTTACAAGATGCTTAAACTATCATAATTATTGTTTGCGACATACATAAAATTGATCGCGTTACATAGTTCTTACGATTAAAGTATATATATAAGGTGTCCCAACCAAAAGTAGGCACCCTGAATAATTTTGGAGAAAAATTTTTTTAAAAAATTGGTGAAACACGTCGACCTTGTTTCCAAGGAGGACACATTTTAATGCAATACTTGTATACCTATCATCATCCCTCTACCCTACATGGCTACCTCCTCAAAAAATTCAAATGACAAGGAGAGTCGAGTGATACATCTTTTGAAAGGTCTTTCAATTCTCTACATAACTGTATATATTTTTTTTAAATTTTATCGATTCGTTCTTAAGGAAAATAATTTTATTTTTGATGATTACACACAATCGAAATCGTTTAAAAAATCTAAAATACATTGCACTGGGTATTGGAATTTATAAAAAAAACTACATTTTTTAGTGCTCTCAAATCAACACGAGTTTTTTCGACAAAAAACACATTTTAGTTTTAGAATAATAAAAGACTCATAAGTATTTGATAGTCCTTGAACAGTAATTTGTTCACAACCAATTTTAAATCGAGATACATTTTACCAGAGTAAGTTCTCAAAATGGTTTATACTCTTCAGGAGAGAATAGAAATTGTCAGCATTTATTTTAAAAATGATAATTGTGCTAGAGCTACGGAGCACATATTCAATAGAAATCACCCAGATAGAAGGGTTGGTTCTCAGTATATTTTAAAATTATTGACAAAATTTATGAAAAGAGGTTCTGTAGGAAACAAAAAGCATGAACCTCAGCGACCGATTAGGAATGAAGCAGTCGAAGTGGCAGTTCTGGGTCATTTGCAGATGGATAATACCCAATCGATCAGGAAAGTAGCTGAGGCTTTCAGTGTATCACGAAGCAGTGTTCATCGAATTGTAAAGGCCCACAAATTTCATTCATATAAATTTAAATTGGTACACGAATTAAACGAAGATGATCCCGATCGTCGGCTTAAATTCTGTGAGATTTTTAGTGAACAATTAAACGGTAATGCCAATCTACTGTAAAATACGTGTTTTTCTGATGAATCGACATTTTAGTTAAATGGGAGGTAAACAGGCACAATTGTAGGTATTGGAGTGAAGCCAATCCACATTTTTTCATGGAAACTCATACCCAAAGGCCTCAGAAGTTAAATATTTGGGCTGGCATCTTAGGGGATCACATTGTCGGGCCGTTTTGTATTCTAGACAATTTAGATGGCGAAAGGTACCTCGATCTATTAGAAAATAACATCGACTCAATGATTACCCAAATCCTCGAAGAAGACAATAATCTTTTAGAGGGCGAACTGTTTTTTCAACAGGATGGGGCACCCCCACATTTTGCTATGGCAGTCCGTCAATTTTTGGATAATCGGTTTCCTGAGCGATGGATTGGAAGAAGATGTCCAGTGGAGTGGCCTGCTAGGTCACCCGATTTAACTCCCTTGGATTTCCTTCTGTGGGGACATTTGAATTCGAAGGTATTTGCAACAAAACCCGCATCTCTGGAAGAATATAATAAAGACCTTTCAAAAGGTGTATCGCTCGACCCCCTTTGCCATTTGAATGTTTTGAGGGGGTGGCCGTGTAAGGTAGAGGAATGAAGATAGGTATACAAGTATTACATTAAAATATGTCCCCCTTGGAGACAAGGTCGACGTGTTTCACCAATTTTTCAAAAAAATTTTTATCTCCAAAGTTATTCAGGGTGCCTACTTTTGGTTGGGACACCCTGTATTATGTACAGAAATATGAAAAATACAATATTTGCAAAGTTATACTAAAGTATCTATCATGTTACTTTTTATTATAAATCGTAGATAGTGGAAGGTAAAACGATTTTGGTAACCTTTTCTACAAGTTTTGATATCATATTCAGATAAATTACACATTCTAATGACCGGAATACAATAAATCATTTATTATGTTTGTCTTGAAGTAAATTACAGCATTATCAGAAAGTATTAAAATCTATTGTACAAACATTTATTGTTGAAATAATAAAGAATGAGCTAATTTATTTTATATTGATTAAGTAATCAGTGAGTTAGTAGCTAATTCAATTGTTCATTTTCCTATTTTCATCATAGTTGTGCACGAAAATTTTTAGAAATATTTACTGTGTTACTATTATTGTTGTTTAATTTCTGTGGTGTTTAGTATTATTTATTATTATTTATTATTATCTATTTATGGCTTTCTCTAAATTTTCATTCTCTGTTTAGGATATTACATCAGATATTTGTTTTACAGTAACCAACAAAAAATTTCCATTACAAAAAATATAGTATGCCTCGTACAGAAATGGAAAGTATAACCTTGGGTCTTTGATCAAAGTCCCTTTTGGTAAACATTTTAAGCACGTCAGTTTCTTTTATGCTAATTTGTTCGACAAAATTCTAAAATTTTGTTATAACATATTTTACTTAACCTGATACAAGGATTACGAAGACAAATAAGGGCTAAAAATTTTATTTTATATAATTATGCTAAATTGTCACTTCAATGTGACAATTGTCAATTCGAAGTAACAATTGTTCTTCATTGGCAATTCACTTAATATATATCTTATATAAGAATCCTTTAGTACGGTTAGTAAACCTAAGAACCAGCCATTTATCTTATTCTTTTTCTTTTTAATTAGTTTTTATACTCAGTTTACTACAACAATTTAAAATTTAGAAATATTAACTTAAATAAAAATTAATTAAAATTGACTATATATAATATTATATCAATTCTCTTAATATAAATTATTACTACTCACAATACCGCAAGGCAAGAAATACGCGTACCTCCTGTATCATTTTTGCCAGAGGATACATGGAATATTATTTAATAAAAAATTATTTAAATAACAAGAGACTTTTAAAAACAAAATAAAAACAAAAAATATACTCTCAAAATATAACAAAACAAATATTTTTTCAATAAATAAACTAAAAATAAATTCTAATAGTAAAGTTATTAGTACTATAATAAGAACAAAAACTAATTTAAGATCTTTATTATAATTTCTCAACTTAATAGAACTCTTTTAGAATTTTAATTTCTATGTACTTCTATTTCAAGAACAATATCATCTTTTAATTGAATTAGGATTTTCAACCATTCTCATATTTCTCCCTCTTTTTTAATTTACCTTCATTTTTTTTAGTTTAATATATCACCCATATTTATTAATATAATCGTCTTTTTAGGGGAAATGATATTTTAGATCCATCATCATTTTTTTTATATCAAAATCTTAAAATCTATTTTCCTTTATTCTTTTCCTTTATAGAATCTCACCTATCCACTATTTCTTTTCAATATGTTTATATATATTTAATTATCAATTTTTCTAATTGTAAATTCTTTTTATATTTTAATATTAATATTTTTTTTCTTCTACACGTCATATTGATTTATTTTTTATATTACTTTTTCATTTATATTTTTTACGTCCCTTGGGAGGGCACCTTCTTTCACTAGTTTGTATATTGTGGAATGGGGAACGTTAGTCGTAGCTGCTGTTTCACCTAGTATATCTAAATCGTACAAATTATGGTCATTAGTTCACCACTTCAACAGATTATTGTAAATATGAAAGCAAATTTGTTTCGCTTGCTCGTTCAAATGCCCCCTTTTTTTCCTAATAAAAAAATTGGATGAATTTTTTTTTTTTTTTTCATGGAATCAACTATCACTTTATTTTTCACATATCAATGAGAAGTAGACGTGGAGGACTCCCACGGTCGAAACATTTTTACATTAAATACGAAAATCTTCTTAAATTAATTTCAAAAACACACCAGCAAATTAAGAGATATAAAATAATTATTACCTATAATATTACACTTACGATATATTACACAACTCACTGCAACACGATAACCTTCTTAAATTTTGAGCAACTATTTAAAGTGTTACACAAATTGTGTAACAAAAAAAATTGTGATTTTATCAACGTTTGCTAAAAAAATTATTAGTCCCAACTTATTTATTTTCGCTATACAATAATAGTAATAGACTAACTTTATCAATACCGTCTCGTCGCTAAAAACTACGTAATTTAATAGTATTATTACCAAATAACAGCTTATTTGAATTGTACAAAATTAATTGCCAAATTGTCAAAAAATATACAATTTGTAGATTTCACCTTTAGAAATTATGAAAAAACTAAAAATATGTTCTCATAAAAACTAGAAACATTGTCATTTATGAGAACAATTTTTTATAAATTTGTTTTACAAAATAGGTTTATAAGCATAAGTTTGTTTAGGAAACTTTCAGAATCTTTTTATAATTTTCACACAAATTTTTGAAACTACTTAATCTACCATGGCTCTGAAAGGCCACAGCAAATAAAAAAAACTAGAAGTTTCTACTTTAAAACTAGAAATTTCTGCTTTTGAAAGGTAGACATTTCTACTTTTAAAATAGAAATTTTTACTTTTGAAATTAGAAATTTCTAGTTTTAAAGTAGAAATTTCTAGTTTTGAATTTTTGATCTTATGAGGCGTGGCGCCCAAAAGGTTTTTTTGCCAATACTGCCTTACCAGTAGCTTCTAGGTAAAAAATGGCCTGATAAACTTTTTAAGAACATAGAAGTTTTGTCTGAAACATTTTTTTTGCAAGTCGAATAGACACCGAGCTATGGAGCTTCAAAGGTTGAAATTCGAAGAATGCTCATTTTTAAACTAAATTTGTATTTTTTGAAAATTATGTCCTTAACAAATTTTATACCAGCGGCCATGTTTCAAATACCTGTATAAAAACTTTTAAAAAGGGGACGTGAATTACCCCCCCCCGTCACATCACTAGTGGAATGAGATGAGAATGAGACACACACACTTCATTTTTATTGTAATTTATACCATAATAATTCATAACAATTTATCTATTGTCGTTTCTACGATATTAAGAAGAGACCATTTAAAAAAATAAATAGCAACAACCTGTATCAAAATCAAAGCCTTAGCGAACCTATGTTTATAAAAAATTTCCCTGTATACATATACAACGTGTGCGATTTAAGACCGTAACACTTTATTTTTGAACGCGTTAACCGATTTATTACTATTTTTTTTTAATTTGGAGCATATTATAACAAAAATATTAGTTCAAACTTTGTATACAGGTATTTGAGACATTGCCGTTGGTATAAGACTGTTTAATGGCATGATTTCCTAAAAATCCAAAATTAGCTTAAAACTGAGCGATCTTGGAACTTTCATTGATCAGTTCCACTTTGAAACACCGTAGGTGTCTATTCAACTTGCAAAAAAATGTTTCAAAACAAACTTCCGTGTTCTTAAAAGTTTTATACAAGACATTTTTTACCTAGAAGCCACTGGTAAAGCCTCAGATTAAGGTAAAGCATTATTGGCAATAAACCCGTTTTGGGCACCGCGCCTCAAGGTAAAAAAATTAAAACTAGAAATTTCTACTTTAAAACCAGATTTTTTTAAAACTAGAAATTTTAGAAATTTCTACTTTAAATCAGTTTTAATAGAAATTTCTGGTTTTAAAGTAGAAATTTTTAGTTTTTCAAAGTAGAAATTTCTAGTTTTAAAGCAGAAATTTCCATTTTTCATAAAAATTCTAGTTTTTTTTTATTGTTGTGGCTTTTCAGAGCCATCGTATTGATATGTTTAGACATTTGTTCCACAAGTGAAGTAACAATAATATACCTGTTATTATGCAACCGCATAATAATTTTTGCAAAGAATTCAATTGGATCAGATTTGTAACTTTGTACAAAAATTTCAAATGATAATACATAACTCTACATGATAATTACTCCAAAAATATATTATTTATTGTTCCTGTCACTTTTCTAAGACCAATTTGGAGTGTAATTTTTTACAACTGAGATAAAATATCCACACAAATTTTTTTGTTGCAAAGATGCCATTATATGCTGATACTTAGTACCAGATATTATGTAAAAAATGTAATGCTAAGACATTTAATATAAGCGAAATAAAATGTACCTGTTTTATTTTCAGAGAGTTACCGCCTACGGAAAATGCTCTCGCCTTCCATATAAAAATGGCGCAATATACAAAACCGCGCACCAAGCGATCCAAAAATTCCAAGTATTTTCGAATTAGGATCTTTTAAGAAGGAAAATATCGTTAAGCCAGATTTGTTTAAATTGTCACCATTCTGTACATTTTAATCTCAAAGAAAAATTTTACTCTGAATATTCATATATTATAAATAATGAATAACCTCAAACTTTCGCCGTCCAAGTTAATGTCTAAATTAAAAGCAAAAGTTTTCCTTTACCATTTATTTACCACAAAAATTTGTTCAAAATTATTTATTTTGTGTAATATATTATACAGGGTGTCCCAACCAAAAGTAGGCACCTTGAATAACTTTGGAGATAAAATTTTTTTGAAAAATTTGGTGAAACACGTCGATCTTGTTTTTGAGAGGGACACATTTTAATGTAATACTTGTATACCTATCATCATCCCTCTACCCTACACGGCCACCCCCTCAAAAAATTCAAATAGCAAGGGGTGTCGAGTGATATATCTTTTGAAATGTCATTCAATTCCCTACATAACTGTTTATTTTTTTTTTAACTTTTATCGATTCGTTCTTAAGGAAAATAATTTTATTTTTGATGATTACACACAATCGAAATCGTTTAAAAAATCTAAAATACACGGCACTGGGTACTGGAATTTATAAAAAAATCTACATTTTTTAGTGCTCTCAAATCAACACAAGTTTTTTCGACAAAAACATTTTCCTTGTCCGTTTAGTTTTAGAATATAAAAGACTCATAAGTATTTGATAGTCCTTGAACATTAATTTGTTAACGACCAATTTTAAATCGAGATACATTTTACCAGAGTGAGTTCTCAAAATGGTTTATACCCTTCAGGAGAGAATAGAAATTGTCAGCATTTATTTTAAAAACGATAATTGTGCTACAGCTACGGAGCGCATATTCAATAGAAATCACCTAGATAGAAGGGTTGGTTCTCAGTATGTTTTACAATTATTGACAAAATTTATGGAAACAGTTTTTTAGGTCTTCGGGTGAAATAGGATTAATTTTACAAGCGTTTCTTAGTCGACTTGATTCTCTACTAATATTACAAGTTTTTTTGGGAAATATGCTTCACGATTAGCTTTATCACGTGATGTGGTTAGAATATATTGATTTGTGCTCGTAAGAACCCGATGATTTTTTACAAGTGAATTTGAAATCTACAGGGCACAAATCATTTAACTAAAAAGTGTCTGCAGGGTGAAAGATAAAAATTGATTTCCACTTCACAATAATATGATTTTGAGTTTATGAAACATCATATCATAATACAAGCTTCTGAATGGGTTATTTTTATTTCACTTAAATGTCGAAATTAAGAATTGTCTTGTGGTACAAGTGAATTAAACAGGGCTGAGGTTAGCAAGTTTGAAATAATAAGAACTCTTTCAATAACTTAAAAATAACAAAATTCAATGAAATATCCAAGTTAACGCAAAATTTAAACATATGTGTGTTGAAATAATTTAATGAAAAATATGTTTAGAAATATAATATAAATAGAATACCAGGAATTTGTTGAGCTTGGTGAATACATGCTTAGTGATTTGAATTGCAATTAAAAAATCGTTAAAATTAATGTGATTATTATAATAAACAGCAATTTTTAGTAATTTCGTTCATATACTCGTAAAATTATGTTATTATTATATGATTTTCCAAGATCATTTATTTATTTATTTATTTATTTATAGCTACAACTCCCCATACAGACGAATCCAATTATAGGGCAGGAAAATACAAAATATTAATAAAATTGCAATAATACAAATTCAATATAATACAATACTACTTAGCTAATGTCCAACTATCAATTGAATTAAGTATTTAAATCAAACACTATTTTTTTTAATTAAGAAAAAGAACATGACTTTTTATAGTGTTAATGTTAAAATTGAAAATATCAATGTTGTTATGAACGGTTAAGTAGTTCGAACACATAATATATAAAGGTGAAAATTTTAGTACATTTGTTCTTGATGCAGGTAAATAGAATAAACTGTTTGAATGAGTCTGAAAATTAGGAACATAAAAATATAAACAAATAGCTAACTATAAAATGCTGTGAAAACAACTAAAGTAAAGTTGGCATATAATTGAACTACTACAGTGTTTACTCACTGACCTTAATGCATAACAGATTTTACTAAGTCTATCACATAGATAACACAGGTCTACAAAAAAAAATTTTTATGTTATAGAGACCTGACCCTACTATTCTTTAGTAAAATTTTCCGCTGAAGCCGAAAACAAAATAAAAAATTTTATCATGTGGGTTCCCCCCATACACCCCAATTCCCCCAAAAATTAAAAAAATGCAAACTGGGCAAAAAAACCTACCTATCTTTAGTAAAATTTTCCGCTGAAGCCGAAATACGAAAAAAACAAAGCCATGGATAGACAAACTAAAAAATAAACCTGCAGCAGGCACACTTGAACTGACGAAATTTCCTAAAAAATCAGCAGCCAAAATACTTGAGAGAGTTTTCGAAGGACCACAATTCGTCTTCTCATGAATGCTGATCAGTTTATTAATCACATGATTAACATCGAGAAAAAAGCGTGGGTTAGTTTCAGTCACCGAAAATTTTCTCGGTAATTGCAAATCTCCTAATTACAGTCAGTTAGTAAACGAACTGCTTATAAATTTCAAAAAGCAAGGTATCCTTATGAGTTTAAAACTTCATTTTTAGATTCACATTTGGACTATTTTCCTAAAAACTTGGGCGACTACAGAGAAGAGCAGGGTGAGCGCTTCCACCAGGATTTGAAGACTATGGAACGGTATCAGAGACGATGAGATAGCCATATGATGGCAGATTACTGCTGGACTTTAAAAAGAGAGACAGTTAATGCAAGCCATAAGAGAAAAGGTACGAGCCGTTCCTTTGAGGAAAAGAGACTGCGGCCCAAGAAAAAAGAAAGATTTTGTGAATATCTAAATTTTTATTTAAACCCGATGAGAGGCACGGATTATTTTGCCTGTATGAGTTTGAGGTTTAGTTTGCCTGTCTGAGGTTTAGTTTGATTTTGCCTGTCCAAGGCTAAGTTTGAGTTTGCATGTCTGAACGTCACTTTGAGTTTTGCCTATTTCAGGTTTAGTTTTAGTTTGCCTATCTAAGATTGAATTTGAATTTCAGCGTCTAAATTTAAGTTTGCATATCTGAGCGTCACTTCGTGTGCTTGCTGCAGGTTTACTTTTTAGTTTGTCTATCCATGGCTTTGTTTTTTCGTATTTCGACTTCAGCGGAAAATTTTACTAAAGATAGGTAGGTTTTATTTCGGCCAGTTTGCATATTTTTAAATTTTTGGGGAGAATTGGGATGTGTGGGGGGAACCCACACGACAAAATTTTTTTTTCATTTTCGGCTTCAGCGGAAAATTTTACTAAAGATAGGTAGGTTTTTTTCGCCCAGTTTGCATTTTTTTAATTTTTGCGGGGAATTGGGAGTGTGGAGGGGAAACCATACGATAATTTTTTTTTCCATTTTTGGCTTCAGGGGAAAATTTTATTATAGAATAGTAGGGTCAGGTCTCTATAACAAAAAAAAATTGTTGTTTTGTAGACCTGTGTAATTTAAGTGTTCTTTCCAATTTAATTGACTATTGAATTATCTCATCCCCGAGCAAAATAGTTCTATTGGATATACCAACGGAGCTTAATTTAAATATCATGCAACATGTTTCTTCCTTATTTATAGATAATTTATTTTTATTGACCCAGAAGCATAGTTGTTCAAATATTGCTTTTATTAAGCATTCAGCATTATCCATATTGGTGTCTGTTACAACGAAATCAGTATTTGCATATGACACTTGCAAGGAATTAAATTTCTGAAGGTACCTAGCTGTCAATAATAAACAGTACAAATAAAGTCGGACCTAGAATTGACCCTTGTGATACTCCAATATCAACGTTTGCCGACTCTGATTTAAATTTGTTAACTTATACCCTTTGATACCTATTTGTATGGTATGACTCAAACCATTTTAAACAAATTCCACGTATACTATATCTTTCAAACCAAAAACTTTGAAGAGGCCAACAGTTGAATAGTTTATTGTCTATACTTGATACTATTTCGTTGATGAAGTCACAGAGCGCACTTTCCAGACCTTTATTCTTAGTGAAGCCATGTTGTTGGGAATCTAGCATATTATATTTTAAATGGTAGGTAGTTAACTCACCATTGACTACGCATTCATACACTTTTGATATGCTTGATAAAATATTTATTGGCCTATAGTTTACCACTATCTCAGAGTCTCCTTTCTTATATAACGGTTTTATTACGGATTTTTTTTTAATTCAGAAGGGAAAATCACAAATTAATAGTATACGATAAAGGCTCTAATATATAAATACAAATTTCCTTTAATAAATAATTAGATATGTCAACCATCCCAGATGCGTACGAGTTTTTTAGTTTTTGAATAGTTTCTTGGATATCTCTCTGAGACATGGGTGAAAAGAAAAAAGATGTTCCTACAGAAGGTATATTTGAGTAAAAATATTAAAATCTATATCTGTATCTAGGGAAGCAATAACTATAATAGGAATATTTACGAAGTGTTCATTAAATTTGTTAGCTGCTTGTATATCGTCTAATAATATATTATTTTCTTTAATTTTAATGCCTTGGTGTTTCTTTGTTCTATTTGTTGTGGAGTTAATTATATACCACATGATTTATATTTTTGTTTTCAGATACAAGTACCCGATTTCATTATATTCTAGTTTTACTTTGCTTAATGTTTGTTGATACTGTTTATTAACAAACGTATATGAGTCTTTAAACTCCGAATATTGTCAGTTTAAATCAGCATATATAGACACTTTATTACCTCCTCACCCCTGAAAGTGAGGAAGTTGTGTTCGTGAAAAAATTTTCAAAAATTTTTATTGCATTTCTGGACGAATCTCGACGAATTATGACGATACACAAAATTTCAGACAGAAGAAATATTCTGTCTGTGTGTGTGTCTGTCTGTGTGGTTCGCGATAGCAGCTACAGTTTTGGAGATAAAGCTTTCAAATTTGGTACACACATTCTTGAGGTCAAGAAAGAGATTGAGTTCATTGATGAGCAAAATTGGTCCCAATGTCTAAAAAATATATTAGTGACATTCCACTAATGTGACTTTTCTGAAACGTAAAAAAATTTGACTTTTTGAAACGTCAAAAATTGCGTTTATTATAAAATCCACCATACGTCGAGTTTTACTACGGTGAGGAAATTCTGCTCCCCAAGTAATTGGCAGCGGTTTTCTTTAAATGTATTAGTTCTGGGGTATACATTATATTACGTGTATTTGTTCGTTTATTAAGAATACGTTTAAATGGAAAGCAAATTTCAAAGTAATAATGCAGAATATCACTAAAGATATTATTAAAAGCATTCTCTGCGCATTATTCTCATTCAAAACGTTCAACCAGTTTTCGTGTTTTAGGTATAGAGAGAAACGTGTAATATTTTCTGAACTAAAACTTCTCTTTTCTGTGATATATTCATCATTATTAATAATATTATTACAATTGACATTAATTAACTGAGCATAATGATCAGATAAATTGGATTTAAGAACTTTAGTGCTATACAAGATTTCTGTATACACTTGTTACTATTTCATTTATGTGGCCAGTGAAAGTCAATTTGCAATCGAACATGACCCCCAAATCCCTGAAGGTACTACATCTCATTAAATTAGTATTGTTAACTGTATATTCATACTGAAGAGAGTGTATCTTTTTAGTGAAACTTATGTAATAACATGTACTAATGTTAACTACTAATATAACCGAGTTTTACAGCTGAGTCCACAGATTATGTCATTTATAAAGATGATAACCAAACGAGGGCCAAGGACATATCCTAGGGGGACAACCGAGCTTGTTGTTATTTCGACAGACTTAAAACCACAACACTGTCTGTACATTAAGGCATCTGTTCTTAGATATGAATCATAAAATTTGAGCAATCCATCAGTGAGTCCAACCTCATACAACTTCTTCAGTAGTATCTCATGGTCTAGTCTGTTGAAAGCCTTTGAAAAATCTGTATAAATGACATCAGTCTCTCCTCCTTCATTCACTGTCTCAGTTAAATATTGATAATGCATATCAGATTGGTAGAATGATAGATCTACCAACCAGAAATCCATGGTGATTGAAAGAGATTTGAAGCTTCACATGACTAAATAAGTTTTCATATAAAATAACTTCAAACAGTTTGTTAAAATTGCATAATATTTTAATTGGTCTATAATCTTCAACAGAAGTTTTATAATTTTTCTTAATTATAGGACAGATTTAAGCTTTTTTTCCAAGTTTCAGGAAATATATTGAAATTGAAAATAATTGTTAAAAGGTTAGCTGATAAACTAGCACAATCCTTTAATAAAGAAGCTGGAATACATCAGGCCTTGTTGTCAATTTTGGTTTAGGCTTTCTTAGTGCTTTTAAATCATCCTCTTCCGTAATAATTGGAGTTAAGTATGGTGAATTAAATGATGTTACATTAGAACTATCGAAAGTAGTTGACTTAGTCAAAGAAGTCTGAAAAAATTATGCAAAGGCTTCAAGTATTTCTTGGGGGAAATATCACTATAATTCATTGAATTAGGAATTAATATAATAATAATGTTGATAGTCATTATAAACAACCATTTTTTAAAATTTATTTAGCTAGATTTAGACCAAAGAAGAATAAACTACATACGAAAGAATGACAAGTTTTTCAGTTCATTGTTTACTAACACTTATATTCATAGTCGGCCGCCAACCGTTCGCCTGCGGGAGATCGCCCACTGGTGAGAGGCCTCGAGGAAATGTCCGGAGAGTTGCTTCTCAAACGTTCATAGTACGCATATGATTCAGCGAACGTTCGTCTATGGAACGAAAATTAGGAATATCAGTGGATCTCCCACTGGCAAGCGCCTGGCGGCCGACTATGAATAACAGCATTAGTTCATCTAGATGATGCATTGGCATTTCGGAAGACAACCTATAATACAGTTCAAATAGTTGTAAATTTAAAAATTTGGCCACCCTGTATACTTTTAGGAAGTGAAAATGGCTGAGTGTTATCACATAGATGTCTCATTGCTGGTACTAACATATTTTTCCTTAAAACCGATAATTGTAACTGAAGTGACTTTTTTTAATATACACGTGTTAATGGTATAATTTCAACCAAAAAAATCATTACATCCAAGTGGTTAGGAGAAAGTCAATACAGGAGTGTAAGGAGGCCACAAGAATGTTTCAAAAAATGTTTTGATACATGGCATTATATTTAAAAAAAAGTTAGTTGACCCTGTAGAATCCTCTTGGCTCACCCTGTATATTCGAAAACAATTTCCGGTCATAGACTTTTTTTGTCTAGTTTACTTATGTTTTTTTAAGCAAGTTTCTAGCTATCATAGAACTCGAGATATCGAAGTACGACGCATTATTGCCCCACCCTGTATGTATATATTTTTATTTCGAATTTCTGATAAAATAAAGCTACTTAAAATTGTTATAATTAATTACTATTTCTAAGAGATTGTTGCCTTCCCTCCT
This sequence comes from Rhamnusium bicolor, assembly GCA_029963845.1. Classification (NCBI taxonomy): domain Eukaryota; kingdom Metazoa; phylum Arthropoda; class Insecta; order Coleoptera; family Cerambycidae; genus Rhamnusium; species Rhamnusium bicolor. The sequence continues at coordinate 3,256 of JANEYF010000681.1, read as the reverse complement.
CTAAATTTTCAAGTCATCTATTTTGATTGAAATAAATCATTGGCCCCGTCTGCTTCCTCTCTCGGCACCCATGTCCACAATTGTTGCACCCCGATAAATTATTGGAATTATTGTAGCGCATAGAGTTGTTTGGGAAATCGCACCTGAGTCCGAGGATTTATATAAGTGCACTTGCGTTATTGATTGTAGAGGTCGTTAGCGTACTCTTATTTGTGGCTAAGGGTGAAAATGGGCGTAGGGGAGACTCAATGTGTTTTATTACAGACTGAACAGGAGTGTTTTATTTATAGAAGGATCAGAAACTTTTGCAGTAAATATTTTTTTTGGAGGTTATTATGAATTTAAACAGCTTCATAAAAATTGGGATTGGATGTTTTTATGACATGAATTAAAATCTGATAAATCGAGAAAAATGGGGGAGATGGGATTTCTGTACGTTCTGTAAGAAATACGAATACTTATGTGAAAGAAGTAAGTAAGTCTTTAGTGCTGGAATTAGAAAGTTGTGGAAATAACTGTTCTTAAGCTAACAGATTTTGATTAAATTTTGACTGATAAACACTAGTATCGAGTAAAAATATAAAGACGTCATTCATTCATGAAAATAAAAATAAATAATTAAAAACGAAATTTAACATTAATTAAAAGTTATCAGAAATATATTTTACAAATAACTGAAACAAGTTTAATAATGCTAATCATTTAATATTACGACTGAATTTTTTAGCTTATCAATTTCTAGATTTCAATAGTTAATTTTAATTCCTTATTAGAGCGTTTGTGTGGATGTTTCGAACAAAATTCATATTTATGTTTTTTTGCCTCATGGCGGCCATTAGAAAAGTAGTGTTAGTTATCAACTCTTTTTGTTTTTCTCAAAACCGACTATAAATAAAAAGACCACAGTACAAAATTATATTAGGATCATTTCAAAAGATAGAAGGTTCAATAATACTGACGTAAAACACCAAAGCACCATATACTGCACGTGACGCGCGTTTCGCCAACAAAGTTTGGGTCGTCTGAAGATGATGAAAATTGCGCATCGAGTGCAGTATATGGTATTTTGGTGTTTTGTGAAAAACAACGTCAGTATTAGCTTCACATCTAAGGTTCCAACGTACTTCAAAAAGAAAATCTAACGTTTCTCTTCATTTAGGAACTATGGTCTTTAATTTTTCCCTACCTAGAATTTATCTATTACACAATTTTTTATAACATACGCTGAAATAACAAACCTTTAGAAACATCGTAGTTGAAATTTTAGTTACACAAAAATTTAACGAAATAGTAATTGTTAGAAAGAATCAAGATTAATTTGAATGGTAATAGAAAGTTTTTAGATCGGCTTATTAATATTTGGAAAAAGTTTTGTTGGATAAGGGTCCTTATTTTGAGAAAAACTACTTCATCAACTTGTCGACGTTTCGGAAAATTTTATTACCACTCTCAGGTCACTACAAGATATAAAATTTTGAGATATGTAAGAAAGTATAGTGTTAATTAAAAATTATGTATATAACATGTGGAACAAACAATAAAAAAATAAATAAATAAATAAACGGATATATGCACCTACATACATATACAATACACATGCAGATACATATAAACAGATATTAAAGATAACAACATATTAACAATAATCAAAAATATTTAAATATGCTTTTTTTAGGGCATCTCAAAATATAATTTTAACAACGTAATATCACATCTAGTAAAACTAACTACTCGTATATATGCAGTGATGATATCTTGAAAAATGACAATACTTACATTAATTATAAGTTTTTTCTGATCACCATAAAAATTATATAACACAAGAAACACACAGATACAATTACTGGGTATCAAGAAGTATATTACGCTTATGTATTTATATAACATATATACCGTGTGACGTTCTTCGCTGCACTACACACGAGCAGAAGTGTCACTTTGACGCCCAACACTACGGCGGTGCACACGGTACGGATATCTCCGGCGCCAGTTTCTGTTTAGAGTGCAGAAACACCACTTTACTCTATCGGCGGGACGATAGAGGCCAGGCAACTACAGTGAAGATACGGCTAAGCCAGGGGTCGAGAAAAAGGCAACTTACACACTACAGTTAATGAACAGACTCTTATTCAATATATTTACATTTATTCTACACACTAATTATTTACACTATATACATCTTCATATTTACAACTTATTCTACAAGCGGTCTTATACTACAAGCGGTCTTATACTACAAGCGGTCTTATACTACAAGCGGTCTTATACTACAAGGGGTCTTATACTACAAGCGGTCTTATACTACAAACTTATACTACAACGGTTTAACTACGGGCGAGCGGGGGGCAGTAAGCGGGCGGTCAAGCGGTGCGATACGGTAATCCGGTGAATGAAGCGGTGAAAAGGTACACAGCAATAAATTAATCGGTCACAAGCAGACGGCGGACGGATACCAGGAGGGGAAGCAAGCGCCAATACAAGCACACTATGCCTATCTATAGCGGTTATTTACTATACCTTTATTTACCAAACCTTTATCAAACTTTGCTACCTACTTCCGGATCCTGGGCTGCTTCCTCTCTGAAGCGGTCGGTGTCGGCACGTCTGGTCGGTACGGGCGGCAGCAACGGACTGTTCTCGGATGCTTATGCTGGTCGGCGTGGTTCTTCAGTCAGCAGCTAAACGGCAACTGACTGATTGGAAAAATCCTCAAGCTACTAAACTCTGCCAAAAAGCAGAAGTAGGATGAGATGCGGTAGTCATGCGCGGTATATTACAACTACGTCACCCGTTTATTGACTTAGAATAATTCCGCATTAAATTTAAATACCTATTTCTTTATACTCACGAATTTACTTACTATCCAAGTCGGCGTGGTGCTTCGGGTGGCGGTCAGACGGAGACTAACTTGATTGTAAAATCCTCATGCTACTAAACACTGCCAAAAGCAGAAGTAGGATGAGACACGGTAGTCATGCGCGGTATATTACAACTACGTCACCCGTTGATTGACTTAGAATAATTCCGCATGAAATTTAAATACCAATATATCCTTATACTCACGAATTTACTTACTGTGCTGATCGGCGTGGTTCTTCGGTTGGCGGTCGGACGGGAACTAACTTGATTGTTTTCGTGTTTCGCGATTCACGTACTGCCAGCCACTTGGCCTATGTGGAATGTTCATAAAAACATATCAATACTACCTATCTATAATTAACAATTTAACTATTATTACGGCTCAGCTTGACAATAC
>JANEYF010000680.1:0-96401 GCA_029963845.1 Rhamnusium bicolor | reverse complement strand
ATGGAAAAGGCGATGAAATAATATGAAAAATATATTTGTGTTATTTTAAATTTAAACTCCAATATTTTTATCAAATATGAAAGATTATGATGATGTTACATATATTGCTGAATTCAGAAAGAAATTTTTTAAATTGAACTGAATATACAGGATATATCATTTAGAATAAAAAAAATTAAGGCAATTTCCGGTCAAACCGGAAGTAAACGATATGTATGTGACGCGCATATTTAATCAGTATTCGGAATGTCATATGTCCATTTCCGCATATTAATGCGGGGTGTAATTTTTTTATTTTTCAGTTTTTCGGCGTTTTCTTTTTTATTTGACATTCAATTGTTTTTAATTTTCGGATTCCTTAGAAAAAAGCACATAAGTATAATTTTTGAAGTTTTTTCCTAGGTTAAAAATACAGCAGAAAAATCGAGTAAGGTGCACTTAAAATGATCACCCTGTACATGAGGTTACTGCGCTTAAAATAAATCAAAAATAAAAATTATCATATTCACCTTTCATTGAGCCTTTCATTCTCCATATCAATATTTAGAGACGGCAAAATGGGAAAACTTTCATTTATATTAGTCTCTCTACAGAAATTACCGGAAATAAAAGAAAATTATTACTTTTATTAATTTACGAAAAAAATTCAATTTTCACTAGTACTTACTTTTTATATTTTCTCTTTTGGGCTAATGTTCGATTTTTCGGTTTTCTGCTAGGGTATTTACGCTTATGATATGTTTTTATTTTTCCCATTGTTCTTTCACTGCACTAATAATCACTTTCAATAACACGTCTACTTAGGTGTACACTTGATTTAAAAAAAAACTGGTACAACTCTTGTAATCGAAAATCTTAATAGTTTAGTTGTGTGCATATGTCTGTAAATAGGGCTGGCCAGGCATGTCGAGAGGGGGGGTGGAGAAGAAGTGATTTACCCGGACCTGGGTTTTTTGGAGGAGATCGGTTTTCTTTGTGTTTTTAAACTTATTAAACCTTTCTCTTTTATTTTATTCAAATGGAATTTTAAAAAATAATTAGAAAATAACTTTTTCAAAACATTTTCAAGCCTGCCATATTATTGTTTAAAAAAATAATATTTGTTACGGATAATTCTACTAATGGTTGTAATTAAAATACTAACTGAATAATGATAATTCTATTTTTAAAATAAGAACACAAAAATACCACTTGAGATTAAAAAAAATGTAAACAATGCAAACTGAACATAAAAATACAATAAAAAAATAAAATAAATGAACTTCAATTACGTAATACAGAATTAACTAATATTTTGTCATTGCTACATTAGCGTCTAAAACTGCCTGAAGTCTTGCAGGCATGGACAAAATCAGATTTCTTGCAAGGTCAACTTCTTGCGACAAGTTCTCCCAAGCGTCTTCAATTATCCCTTCCAATTCTTGGGCATTATTTGGATGGTTATTTAATTTTCTTATATGTTTCACCATTAGTCCCCATACATTTTCAATTGGATTTAAATCCGGACTTTTAGATGGCCACGGTAACAACTCTATATTTTTATTAAGAAACCATTGCCTGACACGATGGGCCGTATGTATGGAGCAGTTGTCTTGTTGGAAAATAAAATTATTTTCCGGAAACACCTCTATTACTGACGGCAACATAATATTGTCTAATTTTTCAATATTTAATGGAATTGAGATGACCACCACTGTTCCGACACACACCTAACCCATTTAGGCTCATCCAAGCCCAGACATTGACTGAAAACCTTCCTAATATTTGTGGATCGAAAGTATATTTTTCGTCGTATCTAGTGGAAGGAGGCCTTTATACGCGAACATGTCCATCGTTACAGGATTTAAAAACCTTTTCGTGAGAAAAGACAACTTGTCCCCAGAAGTTTTCATCATTGATTATATAGTTGAGTGCAAAAATAATCCTACCCTGCTTCTTTTCTTCTGAAAGTATGTATTTTTTAGCCGCTGAACAACTCTTCAAGTCACTTTTTAGTTTTATTCTTCTGCAAGCAGTAGATACTGAAGCAGGGAAATTTGTCTCTGAAATTGCATTTACTGCAGTCTGAAAAGCGTTTTCTATTAGGTAATTTATAAGATTTTCATCTTCTTGATTATTGCTCTTTCTGGGCCTACCGGAACCAACTTTACGGGATACCGTTTGGTTGATTTCCCATTGTTTTTTAACAGTCATTATCGTGATTTTACTCACAATGTATTCAGCAGCAAGTCTTCTTATGGACCAACCATCTTCAGTTTTAGAAACAATTCGTAATTTTTGAATATCTGTCAGATGTCGAACCATTTTTAATAATGACGCCACTGATTAACGTCAAAGTGACATTTGTAAGATTATTAATATCAATCAAAGATCGAATGATTTACATAGCTAAAAGAAAGTGTACCAGTTTTTATTGAAATCAAGTGTACCCACTTTATAACAAATAAGTAAATTTGAGATATCTCTAGAATACACACGCCACTGTTGTTTACGCAAATCGCAACGTGGTTCCTACATGCCCGATTCCCCCTCCCGCAAACGAGTCCAGTGTATGCAAGTGCATCCGTGTTTCCGAAATATCATGCGAGATGGCAGCTATTATCGGAATATAGATATGCAGTTTTTAGTTTTCTAATAAATTTATTTTCAACTAATCCAAGAGTTGGGTCACATGAATATAAACGTTACAAACAGTGACTAATGTCGGAATGTTAAAAAATTTGGATACAAAATATTTAAAATGCATGCGAAAATTTTTTGACGACTCTAAAAAAAAAAATTACATTGCGACATTTTATACATATTTTTGAAAAATCTTGTAAAAATCGCACTCAAATCGGATAAGTTTTAAACGAGATAATCGAGAATTATGATTTAATAGGGTATATAAGACTCTTAAGACTGAGTCTCGGCCCACCGTGCGTTTTATTTACCTACCTAAGCAATTCTTGCCTGAAGACAAATAAAAGCAACAATTATTGAAATTTATTATCAATAACAATATCAATGTTATAATGTATTGTTTGTTCTCAGGCAACAACTGCTGATAGGTATTTTCTTTAATGTTTTTTTTATCGAAGATGCCTACATTAGGGCATTGTTTTTAACCAAATGAATATATGATTTTAAATAAATACTTATTCCCCAAATACCCACGAAATCTGAAAAATTTTATATACATACGTAAAAAAAGAAAAGAAATTAGTTGTAATAGTAGTTACGCCTGGAATACTTGCAACCAATATCCAAACCACATTTTAAGATTGATGTTGAAACTGACAACAAAATATTTTTTTACATATTTCTTTCGCTAATATTTATTAATTATAACATTATATTTTATTAAGAGTTCTTAATTCTACAAATTTTGAATTAATCAGTTCTAGAAAAGACAAGGAATGTTAGGATATTACCTAAAAATTTCGTTGCAGGCAAAAGAATTTTAAAACTACCCAAGGTTTGGTTCCGATCTCCCGATCCACCAACCTAAAATTCCAGGAGCCGCTGCTGCTATAAGTAGAAAAACAATTATCTTGATAAAAAAATAATTTTTAATTTTTCCACTTTCATCGTACAAAGTTACCCACTACTTATCATCGTTACCTATTATTGCCTATAGAAAAAAAGTTTTAAGTAAAAGTTGTGTGGTTATGACTGAATTTTGTTAAAATGCTATCAAGAGTACAGTAGCGTACAGATTTCAGGAGATACAAAAAAATACAATATTTTTTTTTAAATGGGATACCCTGTAAATTATTAAATTTTAGGAATGATCCTTTGTTCCTGATTTCAAAAGTATACCATGTGTTACCCCTACCTTACACCGTTTTTGAATTATTAATAGGGCTGTCAAAAATGTTCCGTGGGACAGTGGCGTACGCGAAATTAACTAATACGAAACACAATAAACTGTTACAATTTATAACAATGTATGTAAAACTTACCCTCTTAACTAGCTTGATGAACTAGCTTGCTTATCACTAGGGCTGTCAAAAATGTTCCGTGGGACAGTAGCGTACGCGAAATTAACTAATACGGGAAACAATAAACTGTTACAATTTATAACAATGTATGTAAAACTTACCCTCTTAACTAGCTTGATGAACTAGCTTGCTTATCACAAACTGGAGAAGATATATAGCCATTTTGCAGTATCAGGTATGTTTCTATGGTTGTCTCCACGAGTGATGTTCGCTTTGGTGAAAATATATTCTTATATTTTGAAAACGACCGTTCGACATCTACTGATGTAATACACGCATACGTAAAATAGTCTTTGAACGCACTTAACGGATCTAAAACTGGTGTCTTTATTTAACACACTTGCGAACTTTTCTTTAACGCGCTCATTTGTTGTGTCACCTATAGCGTGTAGCAGTAAATTTACTTCGTCCACTATTTGCAGTGACTCCGTTAACGACAACGTATTGTTTTATAATTTTTTTATGCTTTCATGTAATGGTTTATAGTTCTTCGCAATATTTTTTAAAGCTGTTTCAACGGAAATATCTTCGAATTTTGTCTGGCTTTCCTTAATAACTGCAGCCTCATCTGGATTAAATTGTAGTATCATAGCTTTTATTTGTTGGAAATATTCAGCATAATAAAAAGCTGCCTGCAACCATGTTCCCCAACGTGTAAGAATCGGCTGTGGTGGTTCAGGAATACCGGGACACTTGCTATGAAATGCACAGAGACGTTAAGGAGATTTAAGAAACACCTTTTTTTGTACTTGCTATTAATGCATCCACCTCTGGAAAACCTTTTCGAATAGTTTCTGCCACAAGATGTAAAGCATGCACTTTACACGTAACATGTATAAACGTACAATCTTGTTCTTGTAAAGAACGGCTTACCGAACGCATTGTCACGGCGCCATCAGTCACAAACATCAACACTTGACTTTTTGACAGTTCTAATTTTTCTAACGTCTCTAGCACCACCCTGGTAATTGTTTCGCTAGTACACTGACTTAGTCTTTTACTAACTAGTAACAGTCGAACTGTCAGTTTAAGAGGATCCAGTACTCGTATTATAACATTTAAAATAGAATTTTTTTTTACAATCTGTTGTCTGATCAACAGATAATCACAGCCGTGTATTTTTTAATACACATTTCATCTTATTTACCATGTCCACGTATACAGTTGGTAAATAGTTACATAACATTGTGCGACTTGGTAACTTCACCTGGGCATTGTATTTATTCCAGAACTCTCGAAATGGTTGTTTATCGAGTATGTGCAGCGGAACATCACAGACAATCAGCATTAATTGTAAATCAAACATAAACTGTGTTGTCGAAGGCACGCCATTTTTTTTTATTTTTATGGTGTACACTATTTACGTGAAGTCCACAATCACGCTTATCCCAGCACATCAAATATTTCTCGCACACTTTACAAATTATTTTAGCATCATCATAGAATAAATCGGGGAATTCACCTATGAATTTATATACTTTGTCAGCAAATGGCCGTTTTCTACCCCTGCGTACGTCTGCCATGCTTTATTGTTAAATTAATATCAACAATACAGTACAACAAATAAAATAAGAACACAAAAACAATATGCTATACGCCCAAGTGACTTAACGTGTACACAACTCGAAAGCTAATAATAGACTGGACTGGAGAAAGAGTTTTGCGGTCAAGGTGAATGCCAGCGACAGTAAGTACATCTGTACTCTACGACCATGATACACAGAAACGATTTGCAGCTTTAGTTACTAAACGTCGAATATCTTAGTTACACTAGTTACTGTACTGTAAATATGGAAAAGTTAACATTATTAAAGTGAGCTATGAAAATGACAACTATTGTGTTTGTTAACTGACATTTCTTTAATAATCAACATGGTTTACAGTGAGGAAGAAAAAAACAAATATTTATACAAAATAGATAAAGATTATTTAGGAAATTTAAATATAAATAAATGATAACTCATAAAAGATGTTCGATGTTGCCATCATTATTGTCAATGCATAATTGATAAACGTTTTCTTATATTTATAATTGCACCGGAATTGGCTTCATTATTTACATTCAAATTGTTTATTTCAAGTCGAATCTTGTCTTTAATGACTTGAATACTATTATTACTATTATTATTGACAATGTCTTTTAGAAATCCCCAAAAAAATGAATTCATTGGAGTCAAATCCGGACTGTTAGGTGGCCATTTAATAGTCCATTATTCCCTATCAATATTGGGAATACATTATTCAAATGATCTCGAACGGGTAGAACACTATGCGGAGTTATCCCATCCTGCATCCAAATCATATCATCAAGTTCGGCTTCCGGAAAATTCTGCAAAGGAATATTTTCTGCTTCTGGAATAATTATTTCCAGATAGGTAACTCCAGTTAAAGTATAATCATAAAATATAGGCCCAACAATTTTGTTTCTGAAAATTCCACACCAAACGCTAACAGTTTTTCTTCCTGATTTTTTATTTGTTTTACTAATATTTTTCTGTTGTGCTTGTTTTCCCACGACCTTCGATTTTTCCTATTAAAAACTCCTGCCGTAGAAAGGGATAATTCATCAGTCCATAATATTTTAGTAAAAAAATCGGGATTTTCATCCAACTTTTGAATCATCTGGCGTGAAAAGTCTAGCCTTTTCCTTTTATGTGCCTGTGTTAAAACTTGTACGGGTAAAATTATATGTGGTCTGTAACTGTTATTTTTTAACATACGTTGGATTTTGGAATAACTTTTACCTAATTGATCGACTGCATTATTTGTATTACATTCAGAATTTTCTAAAAAATAATACAATGTTTCAAAAAAAGTCTATTCGTGAATAAATATGGATGTGCTTACCTTCGAAATGAAGTAGTATATCTAGCTGTTCTTCCTGGTTTGCTTGAACTACACGCTTTTTTCTATTAAAACTGGGGTATTATTCACCTTTTGGTAAATATTATTGAACGTATTTTCTGATGGTGTTGGACGATTTGGATACAACACCCTATATTCTCTTTTTGCGGCACGTTCATTTTTGTTATTTTGTATACAACAAATAAATATTTGGACTTTTTCTTCCTCACTGATTATTTCATTAAAAAAAATGTCACTTATCAAACATAATAGTTATCATTTTCATAGCTCACTTTAAGAATGTTAACTTTTCCATATTTACAGAACTAGTTTAACTAAGATATTCGACGTTTAATAATTCAAAAACGGTATATGGTAGGGGTAACACATGGTATATTTCTGAAGTCAGGAACAAAGGATCATTCCAAAAATTTAATAATATACAGGGTCTCCCATTTAAGATAAATATTATTTTTTTGTATCCCCTGAAATCTGCACGCTACTGTACTTTTGATATAAAGAGAAAACTAAATGAGTCGGTTGGCCTTTGAGGCCAGCAAGTGATGCGGTCCATGTGTCTCCCTTACTTAGGGGAAGCACAGGGGCTGCAAACCTGCGGGCTTTTGGGGCCGAACCACAACTGGCCAGCTATAGTTCTGCTGCCAGGAGAGAAAATCAGGTCGTTATAATGTCTAGCCGCGAGGCTGGTATTATCACACCTGAAGAGGCAGAGCGTCTGAGAGGACATCTCGTGGAGGAGATGTTGCGGACCATGGCGGGCCCGGAAGGGGGGGTCCTCAGGGTCCGGAACTTCATTTCAGGAACTCGGGCCGGGTAGAACCGGACTGGTTCCTGATATCCGCCGAGGATGAAACCTCCAGACGTTGGCTCCTAGAGGACTAGGCAACTCTGGTCGAGGAAGACGTCAGCTTCCGCGCTTTGCGAGCAGCTGATGCCCCATGGCCGGAGAGGGTTGGCTTCTGGCTGAGAAGCCAAGAGATCGACCTTAGCCGAGTCCTTAGAGTGTTGGCTCTCCAGAACCGCTCCCTCAACATTGGGACATGGCGGCATCTGGAGACAACAGGAGGTCCTGGTGGGTGGCACCTGATCTTCATGGTTGGCCAAGACACGCTCAGATACCTGGAGGACGCCGGGTGAGTGCTCTACTATGAGCTGGTAACTCTGACAGTGCGCAGGTTATCGGCTTGGGGTGGAGCCACTCGCCAGAGGTCTTCCGGGGTCGACATGTCTTGGCCGACCGAGGATAAAGGGAAATAGGTCACCCAAACCCGCACCATGCAGATCCCCCCATGGACCTATTGCGGGTGAGTCAAATAAATCTCCAGCACAGTCAGGATGCCACTGGGGAACTGGTGAACATCTTGACAGGTAAAACTGGAAAAGAAACTAATTCAGGAACCCTACGTTTTTAGGAATCGAGTTAGGGGGATTAGGAATGTCCGGCTACCAGGTGATAATCGGAAAGGAAAGAGGGGACGACCGACCAAGAACTTTATAGTAGCCTCCAAGGATCTGCAGTTGGTGCCACTGCCCCAACTTGGAACCAAGGATGCTACAACAGTCGTCCTAGAATATAAGGTAAGAAATATTAAATGTAAGGTAGTAGTTAGCAGTATTTATCTTCCATATGATAACGCGCGACTACTTCCTACTCAGGAATTAGAAGATATAGTCGCATTTGCAAGGAATGAAGGTCTTCCATTAATAATTGGATGCGACGCCAATGCTCATCATATAGTGTGGGGCAGCTCCGACGTCCACACCCGGGGCGAAGCTCTACTAGAGTACCTGACGTCGACGAACCTACAGGTTATGAACAGAGGAAAAGAGCCAACGTTTATCAACCGCATCCGCCAGGAGGTGATGGAAAGTCTAGAAAGTCATATAGTCTCAGCATATGAGGAAGCCTGCCCACTCAAGGCGGTGGGAGTACGTAGGGCCAGATGGTGGAGTAGGTCGCTTGATGACCTGCACCGGACAGCCAAACTTGCTAACAATCGAGCCGTCAAGAGAGGGACAGATTCCTCATGGGACGACTTCAAGGAGGCTAGGAGAAATTTTAAAAAGGAACTAAGGCGTAGCAAGAGAGAAAGCTGGCGGCAGTATTGTGGGGAAATGAACTCCCTACCGGAAACCGCCAGACTGATGAAAATACTCAGCTGCGAGACAAGGGAGACAATAGGATCACTACGAAGGCAAGATGGGACTTGGACTACTTCTGGGGAGGAGTCATTAAGACACCTCTTAGAGGTTCTCTTCCCGGGCGAATGCCCTGCCGTTGCAATACCCTCGGAGGGGCCGATGCCACCAGTTGACTGGCGGCTTGCCGAGGAGATTGTAAAGGACGGAGCTGTAGTCTGGGCAGTGAATGAGTTCGAGCTCTTTAAAGCAGCGGGGCCAGACGGGATCTTCCCAGCTCTGCTTCAGAAGGGCCTGGATATTCTTCTACCGCATTTAAGAGGAATATTTGTGGCCAGTCTGGCACTGGGATATGTTCCCCTGACCTGGAGGTCAGCTAAAGTGGTCTTCATCCCCAAAGTGGGAAAAAAGGGCTACACAGCTGCCAAATCGTTTAGGGCGATCAGTCTCACGTCCTTCCTGCTAAAAGCACTGGAAAGGATAGTGGACAGATATCTGTTGGAAGGGGACCTAGCCAGGTACCCATTCCACAAGAATCAGCACGCATATAGGCGAGGGAGGTCCACGGAGACAGCCCTTCACGCCGTCGTGCATAAGGTAGAAAGGGCCCTCCTGCATAAGGAGGTCACCCTGGCAATATTTTTTGATATAGAGGGTGCCTTTGACAAAGCAAGGACTACTACTATCTGCGATGCCCTTCGGACTAGAGGTACTGCTCCAGTACTGATCAGATGGATGAAATCTGCGCTGGAAGAGAGACGAGTTAGTGCTGCTTTAGGAGACTGCCAATTGGACGTCGGGGTGAGGGGCGGCTGTCCACAAGGAAGCTGCCTATCACCCCATCTATGGTGTCTAATAATGGATGGTCTTTTGTAGCGCCTAACTTCGGAAGGATTTTATGCGCAGGCATATGCGGACGACGGGCTGGTCCTAGTGACCGGCCGCTTCTTAAATATCGTTTGCAACAGAACACAGGTAGCTTGTAGAATAATAGAAAGATGGTGCGGCGAAGCGCCGAGCGGTAGGTAGGAACTGGGGCCTCAACCCACGGATCCTACACTGGCTGTACACGGCGGTCATCAGGCCTAGGCTCCAATGTGGATCCGTGGTCTGGTGGCCGAGCGTGGACAGAGCGATTACGTCCCGAAAGCTGGCAAAAGTCCAGAGACTAGCCTGCCTAGGGATCACTGGCGCAATGAGGACGACACCGACAGTTGCTCTGGAGGTTCTGCTAGGCCTGCCAACGCTTCCTTCGTGGATAAAGAGGGAGGCTATGGCGGCCAATCTGAGAATGCGGGATTCTGGGAGCTGGCAGTGTTCAGGCAGAGCTGAAGGTCACGCAGCAATTGCTGGACTGACGGAGAGGGAAATCCCTCTCTCTCTCTGTTCTGAAGGTGAGAGAAGCGAAAGATCAGCTAAGGTTGGAAAGGAATTACACTCTCACTCTTCCTAGTAGGGAGGAGTGGAGTGAAGGAAGAATTGACTTCCGCCCGGACTCTCTGGTGTGTTACACAGACGGATCTCGGCTGACCACTAGACCGTCTTCCGGGGCGGGAATATATCTGGAAGGCAAAGAAGTACAGGAGAGCTTTGCTCTAGGCTCGTACACCACGGTCTTCCAGGCAGAGGTTTCGCCATCCTAGCGGTGGCAGGTAGGGCTGAGGTTAGGAATGGGGCGGAACAGATAATATACATCTGCTCCGACAGCCAGGCTGCTCTAAAGGCGGTGTGCTCCCCCAGGACGAGATCAGCTCTCGTCCAGGGAGTGTGGGGATGCCCTAGAAGAGCTGGCCAGGCATAAGCAAGTGAGACTGGTATGGGTTCCGGGACATATGGGAGTTCCAGGCAACGAGAAGGCCGATGAATTGGCTAGACTCGGAGCCGAGGAACCCTGTCACGGGCCTGAGCCTATGTTAGGTATTTCAAGAAGGCAGGTCACAACGGCCCTCAATGAGTGGGCCCACGAGACACTGAGGATGCACTGGAGGACCAACAGGGCCTGCAGGCAAACCCGAGATTTTGTGACGGGGCCGAACAAATCGAGATCGGCCTGGTTGCTGGGACGGAGTCGTAAAACTCCAAATCTCTTAATCGGTGTTCTGACAGGCCACTGCAGACTTAGGAGGCATCTATCATTGATAGGTATTGAGGAAGACCCTACATGTCCAAGATGCAGGAGTGATGAAGAGACATCTTACCACTTCCTGGGACAATGTGAAGCGTTTGGGCGCCTGAGACACAGTATCTTCGGTTCTGAGGCGCTTCTAAGGGAGGAGATGAGCTCCCTCGCAATGAGTGACATCCTGACCTTCATCAGAAGGTCGGAAAGATTCGATGAGGGAGCAAGAGAAGCACATGGCTGAGGGGACAGCTGGGGGTTGGTAAAAAGGGCCCGTCTGTGGCCTACTTGCCAGGTGTCAGCCTCCCCCACCATTACCATTACCAAATGAGTCAGTCAGCAGCGGCTTTGCGAAAATAAAAAGATGGCGAAATGCGTGCGTCTTTCCTTTCTCGAAATTTCTATCACGTGACCCAGTACGTCACCGCGACACATTACTGACCATTATAACTACATTGTCAACAAATTTAAAAAAATATATTGTAATTTTATATTTTTGCCGAATTATTTTAATGTTGAACTTAAACATTAAATTAAATACGATGTCAATATTATAGTATGACAATGTAAATAATACAATATTAAAAAACTATAATTAAATAACGTTAACTAAATGTTGAAAATGATGTTATACTTATATTTTGAGTTATATTATATTCACGTTAGATACACACTGAGAAAACGTATTTAAAAGGGTTCCTAAATTACATTAAGAAAATGTTATTTTTAAAGTTTCATAAACATTAAGACCAACATTTTAAAATATTTGTTATTAAAACGTACATAAAACAGAAAAAAATATTAAGAAGTTACTTGTTTTAAATATTTTGTAATATTATTTTAATGTTTCATGTTCAGTGGGAATATTTAAATATATTGTTTTGATTGACTGATTGATACATTTTGATGTTTAATTTGCTGTGCGTAAAATTATTATTTTCTAATACGAATTTTGGGTACTAAATCAGACACGATTTGATTTTGTCCATTCTTAAGTTTTTCCGCTAGTTATTCCGTAGAAAAAAGATCTGTTAAGTAGAGCGTCCGCTAGTCGGTGAAGGGAGAAGCGCCTAAATGCAGGAACGTTATCCAAGCAACGGCGCACGCGCGCCATTCGTAGTTCTTCGTAGTCTCCTCCGGAAAGCGCGAACCGCATTCTTCAATAACATTAAGAATTATTCCTTGCCCTAAAAATTTTAGGTGGAAAAGGGTGTTTTAAATAGGGTGCTTTTTTACATACGATTATGGATACAATAAAACGGGTTGGTTTAGCGAATAATTTTAATATGACGAAAGGATGGTTTCATTATAAGGAGTTATTGTAACCATAATCAAATGTAAAAGGCATCCTATTTAAAACTTGCCCTTTTCCACTCAAAATTTATACGGCAAGGAAAAATTCTTAATGTTATTGAAGAATGCAATCTTATTAATTTATTTAAGGGTAGTTAGGGATGTTCGTACAAGATATGACAATACGCAATGAGCATCTGATGATGTGTTGATTTGTGCAATAATACAACCTAATCTGACCTAATACCTGTTCCTCTCCTTTCCTGGCAAAGATAATTGCTCATACCTTCTTGTTGGTCCTTGCTGAACAATAACCGGAGGAGACTACGAAGAACTACGAATGGCGCACGTGCGCCGTTGCTTGGATAACGTTCCTGCATTTAGGCGCTTCTGTGAAAGGGCGCGGCGGCGCGGTGCAACGCAAATTCGCTCCCAAATAAAATAAATGTAGAGTAATGGAAACGCGTCGTAGGGGCGGTAGTGCGGAGCGAAACGGGTCGGAGATTTCTTGAGACATGTTGAGCTTCACCGACCTTGTGGATGGCAGAACGAGCCCGAATTCATCATTTTCGTGAATGTTGGACTGTTTTCGGAAGCATTTTTTTGACACATGCTTGAGTTCTTACATTTCTATTGTCAAACTTACAAGTGTTGTAAAACAATTTTGCATTTATCACGGTAAGTTTCAGCAATTCAAATAAAAATAATGCTATATTATAACAAAAGTTATAAATATTTTTCATTTAACGAAAGCTATTCGTCATACATATCTCTATAATAATCAGCCATCGATTATTTTCTGATGCATATACTTCTGGAATGGTGACTGCACAGTATCAATATTGGAAAATGCGCGGCGTGCCGCGTTACCTCTCAAAAACTTCGCGCCACATCGCACCCGCCACTTTGTCTCACCGACCTAATGGACGCTCAGCTTTAAAGTTCGATTGCTAATCTAATCTCTCTTTCTTCTGTTCACTTACCCACATCGCTTCCTTCAGTGAAACCTAGTTATATTTGCAAATTTCGTAGCAGTATAACAAATTAATATACACATAAAGCTGAATGAAACTATTGTACATACTTCTTGTGTATTTTATTGTTTGTAGGGAGAACAAAGTAGAAGCCATGAAATAAAATAATACAATAGAGTAGTCATAAGTAATAAATAGCATATTTTTGTATCCTCTGATGTTACAAAAAAAAAACACAAGTTGTTTTTAGTAAGGATATTAAAGAGAACGCAAAACGAAATTTCTACTAAATTTAGTTATTACTTATTATTACAAAGGACATTGATATTTTGTTTTTATACGGAAAAAATTAATATTTTTCAACGATTTTTTTGTATTAATCTATTTCACTTCTTCTGAAATATCGAGAAAAAGTGCATTTAGAAAAAATACTGACAACAATAAACAACTGTTAGTGGACATGATATGAAGTAAGTCTTTGTAAGTTACACCATGCCCCTCACTGACGCCAGTCAATGTCTTAAAACGCATCTACTTTATTCATGACATTTTATAAATTCTTATCTCTTTTAATTGGGGTAAATGATGTAGGAAATCTCCATTAGGAGAAGGAAATTTGAGATATGTGCAGATATATTTTGCATATTCTGTGAATATCCATGTTCATGGATATTTTGGGGCATGGATGTATAATAGATATCCATTAGATTGCTATGGTATATGTAAAAGATATTTGAGACATCCATTAGATATGTGATGCAGATATCCACATTCATGGATATTTTGGGACAAATGGACGTCTAATTGACATCCATTAGATTGCCATGGATATCCAGTATGGATATTATGGATATCTGTAATAGATATTTAATGGAAATCTCATGTATGTACATGTGTAGTGTGGTCGTAGTTCTACTG
Organism: Rhamnusium bicolor; assembly: GCA_029963845.1. Taxonomy (NCBI): domain Eukaryota; kingdom Metazoa; phylum Arthropoda; class Insecta; order Coleoptera; family Cerambycidae; genus Rhamnusium; species Rhamnusium bicolor. Next base: position 82,110 of record JANEYF010000680.1, on the reverse strand, counting down.
TTTTAAAGAACTTTCAACGAGCAAGTCTAAATTCGAGTGCACTGCGCAAAGTTGAAAATATTCACGTCCAATCAGCTAATTTTATTTTAAATTTAAACCTTTCTAATAGAATCGTGTAACGAAATAAGAAAAATGTTTGGTTGTGGACTCACCAATAGATTAGAAATTTTAAGTTTAGCGTTATACTCCCAGCCTACCAAAACTTGTAATAGTTGCATTATTATAAAAAAACGCGGATCTCTCCTAAGCAACTGTTATGTCACCAGAAGAATCCTTCCTGGCGCTTATATAGTAATGTCCGCCTCAAAATCTTTTCAGGTTGCATCAAATTTATGGAACGTTGTTGCATCTTTATTACAAAACAAACATTAAACAGATGCATAGAAGTGACACATAAATTATTTAAATGTTTTACCCTATCTGCAAACTACGTTTCACAGACTAACATATTATAACATAATAGAAATTCTCTTTTACATATGAAACCATTTAATATTTTAGATACGGATGCAATAGTGGAGTCCACGCCTATTCTGTAGTATTGAAAATGGTAAACATACGGTCATTCGCCAGAGGAATAAGGGAAATTTTATTGACTGGGGCATTTTTACTGTAAACATATATAAAATACATATACAAAATAAACGGGCCCTCCGAAATCTTTTAATTTTAATAACAATTTAATTAATGGAAATAAAATTTGTTTTTTCTCTACAATTTCAAGGTGTGCAATCGATGGTAGACTCATCAAGTCATCAACACTGCTTAAAATATCAATTCATCAAATTAAAATATGATATTAGGAAAGCATTTAAGGAACATTTTAAAGATCTACTTTTCGATGCAAAGTCTACGCCAAAATACTCAGCTCATGAACATGGCGGCAACATACGCCAGAAAATAGCTGAGGACTATTTTCCAATGTTGCCAAATGGCTGATAATTACCAGAATGTTACGATAATCTGGGATTTTATCTGGTATAGTTGGTAATGAATCTCTGATAACGGCACAATCTACGATCATTTTTTAGAACGTCTTTTTTTTTAAATTATTTACATCTTAGAAAATAACTAATTCATTTCATATAAAATACATAATATACATTGAATACTGTTCCATTTTACAAACTGTGATGAAACTTTGGCGATATTTCGTTAGTAGTTGGCGATAATACGAGATTTTGTTCATGCAACTATGCTTATTTATTTCATAGTATACCATAAAATAAATGTTACGCTGCACGAAAAATGAGAGCTCTGCCTCTGTTTCTGCATAAAGTGCATGTCGAACTTGATTTGGAAAATTTTCTACTTTTAAATATAGACATTTGTTTTACTTTTGTTTATTGTTTCTGGATATTGGCGTCCAAATTAAATTTGCTCTAATTTTATTACAAATCTAACAAACTAACCTAAGTTTTACGGTTACGGAAACTGTTTCAAAAGAAATTATTTTATTACCGTAAAACTTAGGTTAGCTAGGACTGGTGGTAAAAGGAAAGCAACTTATATTTGATTGTATAAATTATTATTAAAACGGCTGATTAAACACACTTCGTTTAATAACAAGAATTATTTATTTAGTGAACCCAAACTTTTTTCAGGTACACACGCACACTTCTTCATCCTTCTCCGTTTACAATATGACATATCACAGCGCTGCTAATTGCCCTTTTACTCCCCGCTGACTAGTGACAGGGCTGCAACCCAAATATTTCTGCATACCTCTTTAAATAAAGATTATATTCATAACATAACATTGTTATTAAATTATATCGATTTCCAGTATAACAGTAATTAGTAATTTAATTCTGAATTCAGTTGATTTATTTTTAAAAGGCCCACAGATCATGATTATAATGTTAACAGGTAATTGTAAAAATGATATATTGCCATATTTATGGAAGAAAATATTCACTTTAAAATTATGACGAAGTCGAACTGTAATATAAGAAAATACAGAAAATATCTTTAAGTAGATATGTCACACGTAACTAATCGTAATAACGTGTCTAAAACTAATATTGAATCAATTCACAATAATTATGTACCTATATGGTGATAACAAAGAAATATTACATATATAAAATAGAATAATATTCCCTGCAAGATATATCATAATTGCTTTATAATTAATATATTCCTACGCAGATTTCAACTTGTAAAGAATTAACATGTTTTGTAATAGACTTAAAACCGTTTTATGTATTCAGTATAACAATAATTAATACTCTAAGTACGCAATGTGATTACGAAATATTTACAAAATATTTTGATGGTATAAATAAGTAATGGTGATGATCATATATTACTGTTATATAATGTTGACATCTTATAATTTTGTAGTAAATTTATAAAGACTAAAAAATGCAACTATATAAAGAAAATAGAATAGTGTGATACAACAAGGTTCTATAAAAATATATCCTAGTCTGCGATGTAACTGATCCAAGCTAGTTGGCTGGGCTGTTACTTACCTAAAATATTCTTTATTATTTTAACTGAATTAGGTTATGAAATACCCTGTAAATAATATAAGTACCTACCTAACTTAGCAAATAACATAAAGGATTAAATAATAATAAAATACAAAAAGTTAGTTAACAAATTTTTATTTTTTGGAATTTTTAATTTAATTTTTTGGCATGATTGACAAAATACTGATTCAATTAACTTTACTTAAGCAATCATAAATAACACGGCTAGTTATGTTCTCAACCACAGAATATGCTTATGGACCCCTTCATTAAATAAAAATTAACTAAACATCACTTAAAAATTATCATAAAACATTTTTATTATATTATTAATATAATTAGCAGTAAAGATTTCCACCTTCGTTTTCTTTAAGATGTCTTTGAACATAACTAGCAATTTTGTCAGAAAGTCCTAACTTTACAACATCTTTGCTGTAATCATCTTCCTTTCCCACGCCAACTAGATAACCATTAAGACGAGCTGCTACATGAGATGTTTGTAATAATTCGGGTGTTAGACTTAGATGTTCATATAACCATGAATGTTGTTGCAATCTGTATTTTTGATGATAACTGTAAAAAATTATAAAAAATAGATCAACGTCATGTCACAGCCAATTAATAAAGTAGCTTGGAAATTACCTACAATTTAGGACTGTTTTGAATAGAGTAAGGTTTTATTCTTTGAGAAGGGGAAGTGATAAAACACTTAAAAAAAATAATAATGGGTCAACTATTTTTATATGAAAGTGAAACCATTAAAAAAAAAGTTGTGCACTCACCAATCATCGTCAACAATATTTTAGTAGATCAATGGTCTTGGTGTACATATTTTTATTTTTAAACATTGTTATTTAGAGTAGAATTATAGAGAAAATTAAATGAAATTAGAAAATTCTAGTATTTAGTTCTAAAGCTCTTTTTGCAAAAACTAGAATTCTTTATATCTTTGCCACCCATCTATAGAATCATCAAAATTTGATATCCCATTTTATCAACACAAGTGTGAGTCCCGGTCTCGGGACATACCGGGGTCCAGGTAATAAGAAGCTGATGAATTGCCTAAACTTGCTCGGACCTAAGCTTATATTGGGCATCACAAGAAGACTGGTCACGACGTCCCTTAATGAGTGGGCTCATGAGACATTAAGCATTGGAGGACCAATAGACCCTGCAAGCAAACTCGAGATTTTGTGATAGGGCCAAACAAGTTTAGATCGGTCCGGGTACTGGGCCGGAGTCTAAAGATTCTGAATCTTTTAATCAGAGTTCTTATAGGTCACTGCAGACTTAGGAGACCTCTATCATTGATAGGTGTTGAGGAAGACCCTACACTTCCAGGGTATGGGAATGATGAAGATTAAAGTATCATGATTATCGCCTTTTAAAGGGAGAGTAACACAATTAAGTGTTCCCCTTTCAAATACCCCCATGTAAGGTTTGTTCCAACAGCAGACTCGGACTAGTTTGAAAGTGTCAGAAATATTCACCCAGTTAAATATTAATGTAAATACAGTGAGCTTAGCGTATATGAGGCAGCTGAGCGATATATTTCTGATGGTTTCAAACTGGTCTGCGGCTGCTGTTGGAACAAACCTATAGGTAGTAACTTACTCTTCTGCTGGATAAAATGCTCCTGCTGGCGCGATTTCAGTTATTAAAGTTTCATTTCTTTTATGAGATTCTTTCTTTAGAGATATTTCAGCAATTCTTTTCTGATCATCATTATGGTATAGAATTAAGGACATATACTGAAATAACAGGAATGTTAATATTTTCTTCGTCGCAATAAAATATTTGCACTTACTTGTCTCTTAATGACAGTTGTTAAACCGTATTCATGATTATTCCAGAAGAGTTCTAATAGGTCTTCGTAGCTGATGACTTTTGAGTCGTAATCTATTTCAATAACTTCTGTATGATCACCCCTAAAATTAATATATGTTAATGAAATAATTCAGATGGAAATTATTTATATGAATAATAAAATATAGATTTGGAAGTTATTTAATTTATGGTGTTTTATGTTTAAATTAATTAAATATTACATCTTGCTTATATATCTTATCAGTCATTATGTTTGTAATCCATTCGGATTATTCATTACGCATACATAACCACAGACATGTTCTATTCCCAGTTACAATGATTTTTACATACGAGATATCGAAATAACACATTTTTTTCATTGATCCTCATCTGACCTAAAACCGTTTATTTTATTTGAATTTAGATAATTTTTTACCTTTATTTTTTATATATAACAGAATCGAACAGAATATATTATACGTCTAGTGACCGTTATCTTATAATCCACTCCTTTGAAACCGTTTACCATTTTTTATATACATTCTCGATTATTTGTATGTAAAATATTTTATAAGTGTCCATCACCGTACTACTCCTTGACATCAAACTACATTGCATCTCGAACAGAACGTTTAAATTATATTTAATAGGGCGCCTTTTTATTTATACGATGTTGAAAACAATGTAAAAGTATATTTACGTAAACTATCAGAAGGCAAATTATATTATGACCTCATAAATACTAGTATTTTATAGCAAATATGATTATATTCAAATTAATAAAAAAATTCGAGAAGCGATTCGGTCAGAACATTTTTAAAAATATACCTTTCCATTGTCGCCAACATCATTATTATTAGAATTATTTTTAAATTTTTAAATTGGTGAAATATCATTTAAAATATTTTTTACCCGTACCTGTCCATTTTAGTGCTCGAACTAGCTACCATCTTGTAATCAGACAAGTTTTGCTTATTTTCATTTGACTCCAAAGATCTACAATATTAACATATTTTGTATTCTCTAAAATAAGTAAGTGTCCCGTCATGTCGATGAAAATTATGATGATACTCCAGTCAATTCTTTATATTTTTGTTTAAAATTGACAATAATATGAATAAAATAAATTTAAATTAGGGGGTATTATTAATTATTACATCTTAGGATCATCATCAATTTTTTAACTTGTTGATAATATTTAAGTGTACATAATTTACTAAACAATGGCTTGGCTGGAGTATAGCCATAAATTAGTTTTATCCAAAATTATCAATAAAATGCTGCACTAATTTGTCAGTGTAATAAGTTCCACCACCATTTGATTTGATTAGTCACCAATTACCATTAGGCATTGTTTAATTAAGTGTCCTCACCAGTAGTGTAAAATACACAATTTTCAAAAACAAATTTACCATAAAAAATTAAAGGTCGGTTTATCAATACAGGGTTAGGTTAGTTTGCCCCGGCGTTAAAAGCTAACTCCAGGATAAAGTGTTTATTTTGGTCCAGGTTAAAATCAAACTTGGGTTAAAGCCAGAGTTGAGTTTCAATGTGGAGATTATGCCTCTTAGCCCTAAGTCAATCTAAAAAAATTATGTTCGTTGTGGATAGTTGCGTGGAAAATCAGTTATTTTTTTGCTAACATTATTAACAATGGAAACTCGACGAAATAAGCGATAATGATTGATGATATTTTGGAATTTTTGGGACACGATAGTTTGCCCATCCGTAATAGACACTCGAAAGGAATGTAAAGGAAACTTCTTCGTCTGGAGAGAAAATTAGTCGAGCATGTTGTTTATATTGTTTTAATGCACTTTTAATTGTATTAATTTGTAATCTCAGTTTTTTATACTTCGATTTTTAAAACTTAACTATGGCATTATTGCAAATGTTTGCGAACGTGTACTTAGGCAACGAAATAATCCCTTTGAAGATTATGACAATGTGGACTTTTCACCAGGTTTAGTCAAAGCTTACTTAAACTTTTAATTAGTACAGTTCCAACAATTTCCTATTTATTCTTTGGGCATTGCGCCTGATCCATTCTAATTTTAATACAAAATTTGAAAAATATACCTTTCAGTTTTGTAACAACTTTTGATTGGCGGTACTTTTTACTCTTGACACCAGTAGCTACGATTGTCACAAATTATTTTTTGGGTCAAATAAAAATATATACATATGACAGACACACAGAATAAAAATAACTTGCTACATATTATATTATACGTTTTGCTGTTCACGTATTATTTTCTTTTAACAAATGTTGCAAATGTAAATATTAAAATGTAGTTGCACTAACTTACTGTCTCATTTGACCCTTTTAAGTACAATTGATTTATATTGTAATATATTCATCATTGTTCTATAAATTAATATTAATTATATTATTAAGTATTACATTTGTATTATGTTTATTTGAGAGTTAAACATAATTATTTGAAGAAATAAAACAAGTACCTATTTTAAATTAGCGGACATTTTCTAAAATGTCGTAATTCTTATATACTGAAACTAGATTTTACAATGCCCTAAAATATAAATATCGGAAACCGTTTGATAGTGTATATATGTCTATATTTTTAAAGATATTTTCGTGTAAGCACAGTTACCTCTTTCGAGAGTGTCGAGTCTAAAATTTTGAATTATAATTTAATAGACGTTTGTAAAATGATATCCCTAGATTTCTTCCTATTTATTGAAATTGGGCCATAATCGCATTCGATATATCTATATTGTATAATCTTCTATGTTTTTTTATAATTTCATAAAAAATTATTATTACTAGACCATTCCAACATGAAATAATTGCGGTTTTTTCATACAGTAGGAAGAGTCTACTACCGGAATCCACTACCCATTTATTATTTATTTATTTTGTTACCATCTGCTATTATTATAATTAGTAAAAAACTGAATAAATGCGCCCATATACAAGTGATGATTGATGTGTTTATTTAGAATAGAATACATATCTTAAAAATCAAAAAATATAATTCATTGGAAAATATGACGCCTAATGTGGGGCTCTGTAAAAAGAAACGTAAAAAATAATCCGTTAGAAAATATGGCGCATAATGTGGGGCTCTCTAAAAAAAAAAAACGTTAAAAAAATAATCCGTTAGAAAATATGGCGCTTAATGCGGGGTTCAGCAAAAAAAACGTAAAAAATAATCCGCCACATGGCGCCTACCATGGTGCTTGATGTTCTCATAACAACTTTTATTTTTCATGAAATGTGGACAGGAAGAAAGTATTGAAACGTTTGTGATTGGATTTTCAAAACATTTACATTTTAACGACCAAGTAATTGAAAACCTACATTCAGTTTTTTTAATTTTCGAAAAACCGCTATATATCTTAGCAGACCATGTGTAACTCTTCTATTAGTATTGCAAACACGAGGTATTCGTACGTCCTCGAGTCGTCTTTTATATAATAAGGCTCTTTTTTTTTCAGTTGAACTTTTCACTTCCATTATAAATAATTACATTTGGATTAATACCTCGATTATAGAAGTATATGCCTAAATAAAATATTATTAGTCCATACAGATACATTGTCCTAGGGAAAAACATATGCTGAATATCAGAAACAAATAATTTTGTTAATTGTATACAATTCAGCACTATTATTAAATATCAATATATAAAAATTAATAAACAATGCACATATGATAATATATATATATATATATATATATATATATATATATATATATATATATATATATATATATATATATATATATATATATATATATATATATATATATATATATATTTTAAAAAAACTGGTAGACGTAGTGGACGACTAGTTAAAAAACAAACAGCTTATTTTTTATTAATGAGGATGCGGTCCAAATTTTGTTGGGTTAATAAAGAATACTCTTTTCTACTTTGCCAAGCTTTCGAAAATATTTTATTTTCTTTCTCAAGACTACAAAAGAAGATAAAAGGGTTCATAGTTACATGTAAAAAAATTATAAAAAACATTTTTTTACCTTATGCCAGTAAGTTGAGGTTATAAGTTAAAACTAACATCACGTTACACATTAAAATTTCACTATGCAATGTTGACATCTACTTTATGTTATTTAACACATTTTAATTGCTGCATAATGACCAAGTTAATCGAATAATAAGTAGGGGGATTCAACCCCATAGTGGATGTGCTCCACTACTCTAGTACATGTCAACTGGCAATTGGTTCAAATGCAAATTACTCTACACCACAAGTATTTCATTTGGATTGTTTCAAATCAGGTTCCATCAATGTGGGACGTTATCTCTTGGTAGGTTTGTTGTCGGGGATGAACTCAGTGACAAAAAATAGGGGGGATCATCCTTGATTGTACTCCTGTCTGGAGACTTGGGTTCCACAATGATGAAACGAACAGGGGAGGGAGAACAAAAAATGGTCAATCATTTAATTTTGACAATTTACTAATAAATTTAAATCCTTTTTTTAACTTTTGTAGACTTAGGGTGGTGCAGTGGAGTGTTACTCTGAATGGAGGATCAGTGACAATTCACTACTCAGGGTGGAATTCCTACTGTAATCCAACTTGCCTCGTATAGGCAATTGTGATACTTTTTCGAAATTGGTTCCACAGAAAAAAGTATAGTATATTTCTCTTCTTGGTCTTAACCTAATTTATCAATTAATAATTGAATAAAAAATATGGATAGGTTTCACTGAATCCGGTGTTGCTGTCCTTACCACTCGACGTGATGTTGGAAATTAACCTTGTGACAATCATTGGGGGGGTAATTCCAACAGGACGTTTGGTCAGGAGCCGTGATACCGAGCTCAGAGAAAACTAACCTAACGAACAACAAATGGGGAAGAAAATTCTATTTTACATTCTTTTAACTAGACACATAGGGAAGAGGAAGTGTAATATATTTTACTTCTGTTTGAAAGAAAACAAAAGGTGAAAGACACGTTGAGGGAGTACGCAAGGGGGCAAAAAAGACCCAGTGACAAATATAGGGGGTTGAATATACCTTTTGATTTATTTCCAACAACGAAGGCTTCACCTTTTAGTTGAATAAATAAAGTTACGGACAGTTTTTTTTCCATTTCGGTTCGTTGCTTCAGTCTTGGTTTCAGCGTGTTGCTGGGAATTAACCCTGTGACAATCCAAGGGGGTGGTCCTTTACAATACGTTCGATTCGGAGACCGTAGCACCGATCCTAAAGGAAAAAAACTGGCCAAGTTTACATTGCAAATTCACAAACTAAATCAGATAGAGGGTTGGTTCTATTCGGGGAGTGTTCTCAGGAACTAGATAACTTAGTGATAATATAGGAGGTTTTCTAGCCACGTGAGTGGACTCCACTGAGTTCAAGCACACCTGTCTGAAGGAAAATTTGATTAAATTCAAACTTTTCATAAATTGTAGGATTTTGAAAATGCCCGCGGTTTTTAGTTATATTTTGGTTGGATTGTTTGGTGAGTTGGTATGAAATACTTGTGGTGTAGAGTAATTTGCATTTGAACCAATTGCCAGTTGACATGTACTAGAGTAGTGGAGCACATCCACTATGGGGTTGAATCCCCCTACTTATTATTCGATTAACTTGGTCATTATGCAGCAATTAAAATGTGTTAAATAACATAAAGTAGATGTCAACATTGCATAGTGAAATTTTAATGTGTAACGTGATGTTAGTTTTAACTTATAACCTCAACTTACTGGCATAAGGTAAAAAAATGTTTTTTATAATTTTTTTACATGTAACTATGAACCCTTTTTATCTTCTTTTGTAGTCTTGAGAAAGAAAATAAAATATTTTCGAAAGCTTGGCAAAGTAGAAAAAAGTATTCTTTATTAACCCAACAAAATTTGGACCGCATCCTCATTAATTAAAAAATAAGCTGTTTGTTTCATATATATATATATATATATATATATATATATATATATATATATATATATATATATATATATATATATATATATATATATATATATATATATATATATATATATATATATATATATATATATATATATATATATATATATATATATATATATATATATATATATATATATATATATATATATATATATATATATATATATATATATATATATATATATATATATATATATATTCGTTAGTAATATTAATATAAATTTAGAGCACATAGGGGGAAATTGGGGTATTTAAATACAGTATTTTTTATATAGAACAAATATTTTAGTTTATTACATAATATCATGATTCTATATCTCTGTTCACTTTTAAGTACAAGCTATTGTCAAATTATATTAATATACATTTTAAACCATTCTATCAGCAGAAAAATTTAAATTTTCAAACCTTGTACTATTTAAATGTTTTCTTGTTAACTACAAAGAAACATTAACTATAATGAAGATACTGGCTAAACATATTTCTATATGAATTCGAATTATTGCTGAATAGAGGTGTCTATTTTTTTACTCGGATTTTCCTTATTACACCACAAAACTTGTAAATCGGAGAGAAAACAGTTTTTGAGGAATTAATTAAAAACAAATGTACTTTTTTCTAACTAGGGGAGTAAAATCGTGTGAAATTGTTTCCACGGATCCTTTCTCACGAATTATTAAATCAACGCCTGTTTAAGTGTATAAAATTCCAAGATAATTAAACACTATGAATTCTGGATTTATCTATAATGGAAACGTATACTCAGTTGGTTAGCAATGGACAGTAATTTAGCCAACTAGAGGTTTACTGGAGTTTACAATAAATTATTTAGGCACAGCAAAACCATCTTAAAATTTAGTAACTACAAATATTTCATGATTATACACTTTTGCCGTGCCTAAAAATTTTTGTAGACTCCAGGAGACATGATTAGGCAAATTATTGCCCCCTACTAACAGTAAGAGTATAGTAATGGATACATTGATATATATTCATACGCGGTCCCTATGACGTACTATTTTTGTCGTAAAATTAAATTTCTGTAGTGTAGATATGAAAGAAAAAATCCTTTCTGAAAAAAATATTTTTCGAAAAATATTTATATCTCTGTTCAACTTGGATAGGTAAGCTAATACAAAAGATTATACTTATATTTAACTAATTTACATGGTATCCAGAAACAAATAAATGGGATGCATCTTGACGGTACAATCCTTTTATATTAATATTTATTATTAAGTGGAACACAGACAAAATTTTGTACGGTAACGTTTTATGATGTAACAATTGACAAGTAAAATGGTTTTGATTTTGTTACGCCAGTTTTATCAGTTTTTTTGGTTTTACTATCTCTGGCTATACGAAATTTTAATAATGTTGTACTTTGGACTATTAAAAATGGTTGTTTTGTGGTATTTTAATAGGATAGGACGCACCGTTTTTGAATAAAATTAGTTTGAGGTCTATAATTTTCATAATTTCGAAATCTTTTAACCACTGCCAGTGCCGGTAGCGAGATTTGAACCTGCAGCTACGATAGGGAGTCACACTAGCCATTGCACGCTCTAGCCAACTACTCCACCAATTCTAACTACTACACATTATTAAATATTTTATATATACAGAGTGGTCCTTAAGTAATAGGACAGAGCAAATGTGATTTCTGGACATTAAAATATTACGATTTAGCCAAACTTAACTTAGTCCAAAATTTGATATTAAAAGAGAAACAGGGTGCTAGTCGATATTTTATTTTTGAAGATATCGATTTAAAAATTGGCAAACAGAGATTTTTTTGGGATAGGAAATAATAATCCACTCCGCCACTTTAACGCCTTGTTTCCCATGACAATAAGCATTAAAGTACGTTAACGCGCGATTGTGTGCATTCGTCCTTACACAATATAAATTCAAGTAGGGATAGGAACCCAATACTGGAACTGATGCGTTGGAATAGGTATTACACGCTGGGAACAGTGGAACTAATCCGCGGACAAATCAAAATGAATGAGTTCAACAGTTAGCGAGCGGGTGCTGGGCGAGATCATGCTCGCTTGGAACCGTGGAACCGATACGATGATAATAGACCATAGTAGTCTTTGCTAGTACGGCCTGCGGACAGCGTCACAGTAGAGGCAAGTGTAGAGAGTGTACAGTTTATATTAAACTTATTTGCAACAAAAAAACGTCGGCTTCTTTGATCCCTTTACCGTAGTCAAAGAAGCCGACATTTTTTATGTTGCAAGTAAGTTTGAAATAAACTGTACGTACGGGTCGGGTCCATTCTCAACGGAGTAGAGAAATTCTAAACTGTAAGGTTTTTTTTTACAAATGATGAGTAAGGTAACATTTATTTCATAAATATGTATAATAGGAATGATGTAGATACATCCTGGGTTTTCGGTCAATTAAATAAATAAGAACAATATTTATTTTCTTATGTTACGGTTTATTATAACCATCGTCAGAAAACTACAATTAATTACACTAAAATTATAAGGTTATGTTATGTTATGTTATGGTATGTACTTACAATATGGATTATTTTGGTATTTTTTTGGTACTAGTTTAAATTTTATAACTATTGCACATGAGTGTTTATATGTGACTGAAACTTTTCTGGCTTGTGGTGCGGTTTCTTGATGTTAACTGTGAAGAAATGTAATTTATATGTGTATTATTAGATTTGATATTTTTCTTACATTGGTGGTATGAATTATTAGGATTAAACAGTTTATTTTATGTGTGGACTTGATGGAAAGATGTAAAAAACTTGTTATTTTTTATTTTTATAAGTGTTTTACATATTATCCCCTTTATATTGTTACGCCACTGGACTGTGTAGACTGGTTAGATGAAACTGGAATTGTACGCGAACGGCTGGGAATATTCTGGAATGCTCTAGACTGTGTGAATGGATGTATAAATTAGACACACGGGGGGCCGAGCCTCAGTCCGAAGTCGAACGTGAACGAGTAAAGAAGAAATAAGAAAGAGACTTATAAGTGTTCAAGTGCGATTATAGTTAAGACAGTAATTAATCTATTGTTAATTGTTAATTAGTAAATAAAGTAGTGAGTAAGTGTTACCTGGACTTTCAATCAACGATCTACCAGTATAGGTGTTTGTGTGGATAGCAAACACGTAACAATATTTAACTTAATAGGCTGAAATATGTTTCGCTTAAATTCTCAATATCTGTACGGTTGTTAATTGCGTTATTGTGTCATTTAATTTGTAGCATTTCATGTATTGTTCTTCGGTGGTAGTTTGATTCTCTTTCCTAGTATGTTTATATTGTTAAAGTCAAAACTATGGTTGTAGTCTAATGCATGTTTCGTAAGCGCTGTTGAATTTGGATTCGCTTTTTAGATTTCGTTGAAAACAGAAAAGTTATAACTAAAAACATCACGTAAAAGTGACTAACTAAAACCTTATAAAAAACAACAAAATTAATAAAACCATCATATTTATCAAAATCAAATTATATGGCATCATTTGGTCTAATATTTCTTTAATTATCGCAAAAATAAAATTTTGAAGCCACCGCCATACTGCCGCACTAGCATTCGCTGGCCGTAAGGTTTGAGTGATAATTGTTTGCGAAATTTTCGGACTAACTAGTACCTAGTAGGCATCAAATGCTGATGGTGACTTTTAGCGTTTTCACTGGCTGCATTTTTATATACTCAGTTACTCGATGTAACTCTATTTTATTTTAACATACAGGGTGTCCCAACCAAAAGTAGGCACCCTGAATAACTTTGGAGAAAAATTGGTGGAACGCGTCGACCTTGTTTCCAAGGGGGACATATTTTAATGTAATACTTGTATACCTATCATCATCCCTCTACCCTACACGGCCACCCCCTCTAAAAATTCAAATGGCAAGGGGGTCGAGTGATACATCTTTTCAAAGGTCTTTCAATTCTCTACATAACAGTGTATTTTTTTAAAACTTTTATCGATTCGTTCCTGAGAAATAATTGTTTCATTATTTTAGGTTCGGGAAATAAAAATAAAAGAAGCAGTTTAAATTATCGTATGTATTGTTCAAAATGACCCCCATCGACTTTCATACAGTAGTATAATCTGTCTTGAAATTCTGTACGAACATTTCTGAACACATCTGGAGTCAATAAACGGCATTCTAGAACAATTCTTTTTACCTAACTCTTCCAGAGATGCGGGTTTTGTTGCAAATACCTTCGATTTCAAATGTCCCCACAGAAAGAAATCCAAGGGAATTAAATCTGGTGACCTAGCGGGCCACTCCACAGGACTCTTCTTCCAATCCATCGCTCAGGATTATCCAAAAATTGACGGACTGCTATAGCAAAATGTGGGGGTGCCTCATCCTGTTGAAAAAACAGTTCGCCCTCTAAAAGATTATCGTCTTCTTCGAGGATTTGGGTTGATGTTATTTTCTAACAGATCGAGGTACCTTTAGCCATTTAAATTGTCAGGAATAAAAAACGGCCCGACAATATGATCCCCTAAGATGCCAGCCCAAACATTTAACTTCTGAGGCCTTTGGGTATGAGTTTCCATGAACAAATGTGGATTGGTTTCACTCCAATACCTACAATTGTGCCTGTTTACCTCCCCATTTAACTGAAATGTCGAATCATCAGAAAAACACGTATTGTACAGTAGATTGGCATTACCGTTTAATTGTTCACTAAAAATCTCACAGAATTCAAGCCGACGATCGGGATCATCTTTGTTTAATTCGTATACCAATTTAAATTTATATGGATGAAATGTGAGCCTTTACAATTCGATGAACACTGCTTCCGTGATACACCAGAAGCCTCAGCTACTTTCCTGATCGATTGAGTATTATCCATCTGCAAATGACCCAGAACTGCCACTTCGACTGCTTCATTCCTAATCGGTCGCTGAAGTTCATGCTTTTGTTTCTTACAGAACCTGTTTCCATAAATTTTATCAATAATTGTAAAACATACTGAGGACCAACCCTTCTATCTGGGTGATTTCTACTGAATATGCGCTCCGTAGCTTTAGCACAATTATCGTTTTTAAAATAAATGCTGACAATTCTATTCTCTCCTGAAGGGTATAAACAATATTGAGAACTCACTCTGGTAAAATGTATTTCGATTTAAAATTGGTTGTGAAGAAATTAATGTTCAAGGACTATCAAATACTTATGAGTCTTTTATTATTCTAAAACTAAACGGATTTTTTTAAACGATTTCGATTGTGTGTAATCATCAAAAATAAAATTATTTTCCTTAAGAACGAATCGATAAAAGTTAAAAAAAATACACAGTTATGTAGGGAATTGAAAGACATTTCAAAAGATGTATCACTCGACCCCCTTGCCATTTGAATTTTTTTGAGGGGTGGCCGTGGCCGTGTAGGGTAGAGGGATGATGATAGGTATACAAGTATTACATTAAAATATGTCCCCCTTGGAAACAAGGTAGACGTGTTTCAGCAATTTTTCAAAAAATTTTTATCTCCAAAGTTATTCAGGGTGCCTACTTTTGGTTCGGACATCCTGTATAGAAAGAAAATTAGATATAGCGAGTACATAAGAGTGCAATCAGTAGAAAACACAATTAGACTTAGACGTGGATTCTGTTTTATTGTAATATCAGAAATGTTTTTTTTTAAGTCTAAAAAAAAAAATTCTATTTAGGTAGGTATGTTCATTTAACCTTTTTTTTCTTATAAAAAAACCTAGTACTTATTCTTTAAGATATATATTTTTTATTAAATCTAAATAATTATGTATTTATTCCATTTATTATCCCATCCATCAGTCAGAAAATTCGAGGACGGTTGCATGTTACAAGTTTTACTCATTCGCGTATGTATTTCTTTAACAAACTTCAACATCAAGAATTTTTTCTTTACATGTTTCCGAAATCAATAAAATAATTCAGAAAAAGTCATGTTGCTGTTTGAGTTAAATTCAGTTCTCAATAGATTAAGCAAAATATGGTATTTACGTTTTATACTATGGGTATGCAAATTAACAAAAGTTTAATACAACACAAACATTAATGTACAAATTCACGAAACAGTTAAGAACCACAAATATTTCATCAACAGTCAACATAAACACAGGAAATATTACAATACTGGTTCGGCCAAAGAACAACGCGCATAATTTCATTGGTTGTTTAACTAATGACACTTATTAATTATTTAATTTTATTTTGTTATTTTAAAAAAAATTAAAACGGCAATGCACATGTAGCCTCGTGGTCGAGTGGTAAGTATACTTGCCTCTCAACCTGGTGTCCCGGGTTCGATACTCGGTCGAGGAGCTAGGATTTTTTCTAAACCAGAAATTAATCCTAGCATACTCGGACATTGGGTGTGTGTTCATTGTCTCTAAATGTGTAGCCCTCTCCCACACAAGATACATTGAAGTACCTTTAGGGATAAAGGGGGTTGTATTACCTGTGGTGTTTAATTTAATTAATTTAAATCTTATAGATATCGATTACATCTATAATGCAGAATCATATACATAAAAAAATCCAACTATCAATGGGATGTTCCACCCGCATTATACCTATATATAAAATTTCTAACATTGAGTGAAAGCTATAGACGTGTTCAAATTTATTCATGTATTGCAGGATAATTTGAAAAAGTATACAGACAGACTTGAGTTAATTTTGTGTTTATTTAAAACAAATTAAGAAAATAAGCCCATTTGTTTTAAATTTATACCTAATAATACAATAGTATTTGATTTAACAGAAATATGTTTTAAGTTTATTTTTGTAATCCTTTATTTACGAAAGCGTAAAAGAACCACAAAAGATCATTTAAATTATTCCTACTTAATTGGAATATTTTAATTTATCATTCCCTATTAAATCTGTAAATAATTACTCCCAGTTTAAACCTTAACTTTATTATTCCTAGTTTGAACTGTGAATAATTCAATTATTACTAGTTTAAACGGTAAATAATTGCATTAACTTTATAGTGTGTACTGGGAATAATGCAATTGTTTACAATTTAAACTGGGAATAATAAAGTTTACAGTTTAAACTAGGAGTAATTAAATTATTTACAGATTTAATAGGGAATAATTACATTATTTACAGTTTAACTGGTCTTGGTCTTATACGCTTTTGTATTTATTACCCCAGTCTTCCCTAGTTATTTATTTACATACAATGAGAGGGGAAGTAATAATATAAATATATATAATAATTATTACATAAAACAGTAAAATAAAATAACTTACATTTTTTTGTACACTGGATCCAAGGCTGTACCACCGGAATATCCAACACGTGTGCGCAACACACCTTGTTGCGCTCCAAAGAGAGCATCGCAGGCCCAGAAACATCCCATTCCAAATGTGGCCTTTTTTGAAGGGGATATTTACTTCATGTAATACGCTAGGCATTTTGGTTTATCTGCGATGAAAAATATGTTTATATAATACTGTGAATAATTTAAAACAAACTAAAAAGAATTTACTTTGGAGACTTAATATACATCATAAATATCAATCCTAAATCTTGCAAATTATAAACATTAAACATAATATACCCAATTTTAAATGAAATATTATAATAATATGCTATAGTACCGCAGTATTAATATCGATGCAAAAAATTTACCAAGAACAGATATTCAAAATAATAATTAGGGACTTTAATATCGTTGGGTATTTCCGTATCAGTTTTAATTACATACATATAGTAGAATTAAATGTTATATCAGATTTATAGTTTTGCAATAAAGAACGAAAGGCGCCTTCTTTTTAATTACCTATGTGATAATAATCTATACCAACATATGTACATGTCATACATAATATTTTAAAAATATTATTTTGATTTACTGCTTAGCAGGGTAACACGTTTTAGTTAAACCAGGCTAGTTGGTTTCTAATATGTAGATAGAGATAGATCTTTATTGGTCATATATACACATTTGTGTTAGGACAAATCAAGAATATACAAAATATTATAAAAACTTAATAGGTTGTCATAGATAAAATAATTAAAAATTTAAATATAAACAAACATAATGTAATGTACTGTTACATAAAGACAAAGAGTAGTATAAATAAAACAAAAAAAACATGAATTACAAAACAAAAAATCGGGAAGGTGTCGAGTATTAAATAACTAACAAAAATACTACGATAAGTATACAAAATTGTAATATTATTACAAGATACACCATATTTACTTGCTTCTAAAAGATTATAGTGTCAATGCAGAAACTGTACAAGTACTTGTTACACAAATACTTGATATAATGGGCGTAGATAGTTCACGATTATGGATGTTAGTCACTGATATAGTACGATATTAAGCTATGTACAGACCTGAACATTACGCCGAACAACAAACAGAACAACGAACCGAACGGCAATCGGAACACTAATATGGACGGGGCTACGAACGCGTTTGCAAACAGGTTCGCAAATCCTGGCCATTCGGCAAACGGTTTGCGGCGTTCCCATCACTTGTCGGTTTTTTCTCCGACATCAAAGAAAATGCGCGCGAATGGGTTTGCAGGTTTGGACGGGTCAAAACAAAACGGCGAACAGACCTTTGCTGGTGAGCCTCAGTCCAGTGATTTTTTTAGCTTTTCTCCTGCCTCGAATTAATTGTTTATCAAAAACAAAGAGTTGTTGTGGAAAGCAAAACATCCACAACATTTTAATAAAATTAAAAAAGCAAGACGCCTGGGAGGAAATTTCCCAAAATTTAAATATTGATGCAGAGGAATGTAGAAAAAAAATGGCGGTCTTATTAGCATAATTTTGGCGGGAAATTTCCAAAATTAAAAAAAGCCGAGGAATTGGGGCAGGTAAGTTTTTACGTTAAATACAAGGTGTCTCAAAATTAAAAAAAAAAAAAACAATAAACTAATCAACATAAAGTTTGGTTTATTCCATTTTTTCACAATTTCTTTTTCTATAGGAGGCCTTTTTCTCTTCTAAAGCAGCATACCATAGATAAAACGTTAGATAATTTTTTCAAGAAGTAACTAGTATTTAAATACTTTTGTATTTTACCCAGCTCTGGATACCTGTAAAAACATTCGAAAATGGTCCACATTGTACATATACCTACAGGAATGTGCAATGGTTTTTTTTAATTCTAAAACAATTTTTTTATAGGAAGAAATGATATATATGAGAGTTTTTGGTTTGCATTCAAAGCTATGATATTCCTTTAGGACAAAGATGAACCTAGGCAAAGACTAAATACTGTAAGTTTCTATTTTTTTTGCATAGCATGCATATATACACAGTGGACCAAAAAACGGTACAAAATTGAAATATTCATATTTTCTATAATTAAAACATTAAATTATTTCTTTGAAAAACGAAATGTTTACACTTTGTAGATTGCAAAAATTATTAATTGCATTTTTTTTGCAAAGTTTTCTATCGGTGATAAATCACATTAATGAAGACTCTGCAAAGGCGGGAGTTTATTATGCACCACCGCGTGGCATTTGGGCCAACTGTGTATTTTTACAAATAATTTTATGCATATTCATTTTGCCATTCAACTCGACCTTCTTCTGTAACAAAGAATTCTGCTAATTCCGTACGAATTTCTTGAGCTGTTTGACTTCGTTTGCGAGGAATATTTTGAAGAGGAAGAAAATATGTTGCATTTTTGTCAACCATCGTCCTCCAGTTCCCTTTTATTAAACTACCTGATTACGTTTCTTCGTCAAAGGTTCCTGGTGGAGTGTAAAAGTTTCGAGAGGTTCTATTTCTTCTCAAAAAAAATGTGTAAATGTGCTACTGTTAATACAATTAGCTGCGCTTTTTCAGGTTTAAGAAGCAATGGTTTTCGCAAAATTCGAAAAACAGCGGACATAATTCCGAAAATATTCTCCACTATTCTACGAGCTCGACAAATATGATAATTAAAAATCCTCTGCAAAGATATTCTCGGAAAATAGACTAAAAAAGGTTTCATCATATTTTCACTTAATGCGAAGGTATCATCGCCAATAAAAAAAATGGAATATCCTTTTGCCTTGTTCCTAAGGCAATCGGTTTGGGAAGGTTTAATTTTTTGTGCTCCATTTTCTTATATAATATACTGTCTTTAAAGACACCTCCATCCGAAATTCCCTGGCAACCAGCAGCAATAAATAAGAGATTGTAATTAGCATCCGCCAAAGCAAAAAGAACTATTTTGAACGTGGACTTGTAGTTTATAAATTCAGAACCACTCAACATTGGTTTCTGAATTACGACGTGTTTCCCGTCTAGGGCACCTAGGCAATGTGGAAAATTTCAGTTTCTTTCACATTGCCTTGCAACTTCAGTCTATTCCATTGCAGTTGAAGGTATCTGTAAGCAATAAATACCTATACACCATTATTCCAGAAGGGTTGAAATAAACAAAGACTTAATTTTAACAATTTAATCAACAGTTTATGGTCCTCTTTACTAAAAGACCCTATACCCTATTTATTTTAATAAAGTAATTTTTGTTTAATAAATAGGTATGCTTTAATTTCAGATTGCGGAGAACCAGAATTATTCTGACTTATCTTCTGAATAAACAGGAGCGCCACCGGTAGATGAAGATATACAGGATTTAGAAAATGTGGAACAAGAGCCTTCAGTAGAAAATTTGCAACAAATGGCGCCACAGCTCTCAGTAGAAAATTTGGTGCGAATGCCACCCCCTCTCCCAAAAGCCGCCAACTTCAAAAAGTACAAAAAGGTCAAGGACAAATGATAAAAGGTTAGATAATGCCTTCAGGATTTTAGAGGCATCAACTTCAGCGCCAATACAAAATGAGGAAAGTGATTGCCAAATATTTGGCAAATTGGTAGCCAAGAAATTACAAGGCTACAATCCTGATGTACGCAGTATTGCACAGGAAGAACTCTTGAAAATATTATTTAAAGCCGATAGAGGCTTTACAATAACATGAGCAATCAGCAACCCCCTCCTATGCAGCACCAACATTTAATTACAATAGCAGTCCCAATTCAAATCATCACCATCGCAATCCTTCAAATTCCAATATAACCCTTAGTCAAATCTCATCTCCCGCTATTACACCAGCCCCTCACCATTCCCTAGCAAGCAACTATTTCTCCAATTTCTCCCCAAATACCCCAGCAGGTTCTTCAATGGATAGTGATGATGGAAGTAGCGAAATTTACGAACTGTAAAAGAAAATTAGGGAAAAATTTTTTGTTTTTGTTTTTATAAATAAGTTTAGGTTTTCTGTATTTTCTATTTTTATATGAATAAAAAAATTATTGTGCTTACTGTGATATTTTCCTTTAAAACATCTACGAGTGCCTGACACACCTCTGGTATTATGCTGCTTATCGACTGTTTTGAGATTCTAAATAAATATTGAAGGCTGCTGTAGGAATCTCCTGTTGCTAAGAACCGGTAGGTTACTGCTAATCTATCTTGACTTGAAATTGCTTTTCTTAGTACAGTGTCCTGTTTTTCAATTTTCGGACTTATTTTGTTTAATAAATACTCAGTCGGAAGGTGTCATCCTCGTAAAATGTTTGTAATGTCCACTCACAGCTTGAAACTTTAATTCACTTACTAAATTGAAATATTCTGCATCTCTTTGTGCATAAAAATGTGTTTGCCACCATCTTCTTGTTTTTCGCGATTTTTTTCTTCGCAGTTATATATATATATATATATATATATATATATATATATATATATATATATATATATATATATATATATATATATATATATATATATATATATATATATATATATATATATATATATATATATATATACATATATACACAAAAAAGGCTGTTCGCCATTCAGTTTGCCGTTCGGTTCGTTGTTCTGTTTGTTGTTCAGCGTAATGTTCAGGTCTGTACGAAGCTTTATGATTAAAGTTGGACATATTCTGAAAAATATATTCATTTGGTATCCCAATAAATTCGACTAAATTAACCCGAAGTTGATGCATTAATTAAACAAATACCAAACAAATAGGTACATATTCGTGAATGTCTCTAATCGGGTTACAAGTTATGTTAGTTTGGCCTGACATACAACTTCCACCGTAACCTATTTTAACAAGTTGGGGGACATGGCTTGTAGCAGTTGGATACTACCATGTGTATTTTCAACAAGTAAAGAATTTCATTCTACAGTTAGATGGCTTTCTAAGAGGCCCAAAACTATTTAAAATATGTCTAAGCAATAGCAATAGTAAATTCGACAATGAACGATTACCGTCTGCCAGTCGGTAATCAAAGAGACCATATGAGTACCATACTTTTCTCTCTTTTGAAATTTTTGGTATGGTGGCCGAATACGGGGGGGGGAGTGGAACATTTTTTTTAATCAAATGGTTACCGATATTTGTTCTCATAGGTAGTTAGTATATGTACGTCACATACCCCAATTACGTTAGCAGACAAACCTTCCGGTCGGCGCGCGAGTTACGCGTTAACAACTCTGTTTTTAAAAACTATTTCCAAACTTTACAATAAAAGAATTAAAGTATAATAGTAAAACAGAGGACTTTATTAGATGAACGACAAGTAATAAGTGAATACAATATGCATAATAAAGGTATAAATTTCATATGGTTATCTCCACGTAGTGGGATGTGATAATATCATATTTCTTAAGATTAAGGAGAATCTTATACATAACTCCTCCAGGCCGAGATGGAGCAATAGCCTCTTTAGGATATGCGAAATGGCATTTCTTTTAATTGGGTGGCCTTCTCTTCTTTATTCTTTCTTGAGGTCATTGTCAAATATAATTGTTTCATTCTAGGGAATAATATATAAATTGTAATTAATATGATTACAAAATAAATAATTAAATTCCAATAATTAAAATGTTTACTAACATTATTTATTTCTAATAATTGATATTTATTTTTGTTTATTTCATCATTTAGTTTGTTAATCTCATCCAAATTTATGTGAGAAATTTCTAATGGTTTAAATTCATTATTAAGCTTTTCAAAGTTGTTATCAATTTCAGGCAAGTAGCTATTTAATTGATTGATTTTTACTTCAGATTTATGTAACTGAATTTTATAATCTTTAATATAAATTATACAATTTGGTTCTAACACAGTGGTGTAAGTACCATGAATTTGTGTCGTTTTTAAATTATTATTACAATTGATTTTTGCAATATCTTTATATGGTGAAATTATTATATGGCGATTATTTTCAATTTCTTGAATTTTCATATCATTTAAAGTTATTATATTTCTACTGCAATTCAAAGTATGTGCTTTTAATATTAGTTGAATTTCACATATTTCATTATTAATATGCTGTGTTTCTGAACTTTTACAAAAATAATTCTTATCACTAAGTAAAATACATGGTTTGTCGAAGAGGCTATACGATTGATCGGAAAGTACAAGGAATTTGAATTTTGGGATTATAATATTGAATTGGTTATTTTCGGTTAAAGTAGGTAATGTCCATAAATGGAAAATGTTATAAATATACTAGGGGAACTTCTAATATAAAAGTTATGGCGTTATTTACTTGATAAGCCTTAATTTCAGTAATCTGTTCGTAATATAAAATGTTTTGTGGATCATATGGTAATTTATCTGGTCCTTGTAAAATATTAGTTATTTGTTGAAGCTCGTGTTGAAAATCCTCAGGGTTAATTATGCTTGGGTGTAGATATCCAATTTTGGCAAATGTAACTGAAGTTTCTAATTCATTGAGTAATCGAATTATTTCATTCATAGCGAGTATCAGCTGATTATGTGTGCTATGAAGTAATTCAATAGCTCTACTTTGTGTAGAATATATATCTTGTTTTTTCATATAGGTTTCAATTTGTATAATTCTGCTTGTTAATATCAGTTCGTTATCTTCTAGGGTGTTCATGGTTTTGTTAAATGTTTGTATAGCTTTTTGCATAAACGATATTTGATTTTCGTTTATATGGGATATTTTGTGTTGATTCTCTTCTAGTTTTTTAATTTTTTCTTCAAAGTATTCTCCATCTTCTGCGTCCAAGTTTCCAGTGATAAACTTGAATCATTTTCCTAAGATATTTATGAGTCCTCTTTTTGTTCTTTGTTTAATAAATAATTGATTAAGCTTGGATTCTAATGTAGTTAAAATATTTTCATCTATAGCTAAGTAAGTTTTATACTCTTTTTTATACGTGTGACCATATTGTGTAATATTATAAGAGTTATGTAGTTTATTAATTAATTTTCTTATACTAATGTAATTATTATATAACTTATCTAAGTTTATCCTCTTAATTAAAGTCCATTTGTTGCGTTGGATTTTTGTTATACCTAAATGCTGGGGGTAAAGTCCTGGTTTGTCATTTAGATTTTCTAGCTCTAGTCCTCTGATGATTCTAAGTCCGAGTCTGCGACATTAAAAGAATGTTTTAGATTGTCCATATGTACTTTGCGTGTTTGATTATTTTTCTTATTAAGTAAAACACATGTTTTATCTGGGTTAATCTGTTGAATTGTGTACGGTCCAAGAAAGGGGTTAGTAGCTTTTGATCTACCTCGTACACTTTTTACGTATACTTTGTTTCCAACTTTATACTGTTGTATGGTTTCTTCGTAACGTTTTAAATTTTGTTGATGTACAAGTTCCTTTTCTGTCATTAAGTTTTTCTTTACAATTTCATATTGAGCTTGGGCTGTTTTTCTTATTTCATCTATGTAGTACTCATATTGTTTATATTGCACATTCATAGAGAATGGGTTATTGGCGTTTGTTTGTCCTAATAAAAGCTCGTGTGGAGTAAATTTTGTGGCTGAGTGAATTGTATGATTATATGCTATAATACATTGTTTTATTCTTGTTGTATTCTTGAGATCAGGGGTAGTTAATTTTGTTACTCTATAATGTTCTATAATTGTTGAATGTAGACGTTCAATTAAACCATTTGATTTATGATTTTGTGGAGTTGTTATATGATGATTAATTTCATACAATCTGGTAAAATCCTTAACTAATCCATTGTCGAATTCGGGTCCTCCATCTGTCGTAATGTTTTTCGGTACACCGTAATGCATTACAAACGTATGCAGTGCATCACAAATTTCGATGGCATTTTTCGTTTTTATCTCATATATCATTCCATATTTAGTAAAGGCATCTATTATTGTTATAAACTTCATTTTATCGATTTCGAAAGTGTCTAGGTGCAATAAGTCCATAGGTTTCCCAGGGGTTGGTGTTAAATTTATATTTGCGATAGGTGGTGTTCTATCGTATTTCGTTAAGTTGCATGTTTCACAACTTTTAATAAAATCTGATATATTTCTGTCCATAAGTGGCCAATAATATGTTCTTTTAATATGTAGTGCAGTTGGTAATACTCCTCTATGATTATATTTTTCGTGTGTTTCTTTAACGATTTTATTTCTTTCTTCTTTATTCATGACATAAGTTTTATGTCCAAGAGTTATACACCGGACTTCCTTAGAGACGCACTTTATCCCCAGACGATAACGACTTCCCTTCGTGATAAAGCCATTAATATATATACCCTTTAGATTAGAATAAAGTCAGATATATTTTAACTTTAAGCCGGAGCTGTTGTATCTCCGTTTTGTACTATTTGTAATTTAGTAAATAAAATTGTTTTTAAAAACTAAGTTCCTCTGACAAAACGTATAACTCCAAGGCATCTAAATAAACGGGGTTTATTAGTATGGAATAGATTTATATAGGCATCGCATATTACTGTATATAATTCATCTGTACAGGTAATATAGTAATTTTCTTTAGGTGCTAAATATTCTTTCATCCATTCTTGTAATTTGTTTTTGTCTTTGGGCATATTTATTAAATAAATTCTTTTCTTGTCATATAAATATACTTTTGTTGATGGTTCGGTTATGTTTGGTATTTCTGTAAACCATAGTTGTTTAGGTTTTGTTTCGATGGCATCTTCGGTTATTGGAATCGATTCTTGACTATCTAACTGTGAATGTACTGTCTGGTTACTGCTTGGGGAAGGTGGTACATCTAAAAGCTGTATATCTTCTATTTCTGGTTGATTTTCATCTGGTTCTAATAATCTATCAATTCCGCTTGGTGTAGGTGATAGAAAATCTCTTGATGTTCCTGCTTGGGCAATTACTGAGTGATCGATTGGATAAATTTGTATGCGAGATAAGGCGTCAGCTGCAACGTTACTTTTTCCTTTTCTGTGCACAATTTCGTAATTAAATTCTTCTGGAAGTTCTTGTACTTTTAATGGGTTTTCTATTTGTAGCATTTGGGGTAATTCGCTATTGTTAGTTACAGTTGTTATAATATGATTGTTTTCTACTTTCTCTTGAGCAGTGGGTATTTCTAGTCCTTTCTTTAAATTTTGGTGGGCGATAAATCTTTCTTTAATATTCGTTTTTTCTACAGGGAACCTAGTTATCATTTCCGTTCTCGATGATATAATAATCGGTTTTGTATTCGGGGTTGCCAGATGTAAACATATAGATGTTTTTCCTATTATTAATTTATTTTTATTAATATTTATTTGTGCTCTTAGTTCTTTTTAAGAGATCTATACCTATTAATCCTCCAAATTTTGGATTGAAGTCAAATAAATAAAATGTGTGTTCTTTATGTGTGTTAAACGTTTTCGGAAGTTTAATTTTTACACTTTCTTGGTGGGTGGTTATACCATGTGCTGTTTGTATGGAAAAAAGGTCCGATTTTATTTTATTCTTAAAATGTTTTTCGGCTAATTCGGGTTTTATTAAACTTTTGGTAGATCCGGTATCGATTAAAAAGTTTGTCTTCAGGTCTTCTATGTATATGTAGGGTAGTTGTGTTTCGACAATCGAATAAATTTGTATTATTTCGGTATTTTTGTCGACAGGTCCTTCGGAAAATCCTGATTTTCGGGTTCAATAGGACTTGCATGTTGCTGTTCGTGTATTGGGAATATTTCTTGTTCCACGTATTGATCGAAATTATCCATATGTGATTCATATGCATCATAATAATCGTGTGAACATGAGGCAGTTGGCTCATATTGATCTTCGGACTGGTATTGATCATTTTGATAATAATTATTGTCCTGATTTATGTCGGTGTAGTGAAGTTCTTCCCAAGTGAAATTTGGTTTCTGAGAATTATTTGGTCTCTGGACACTAGGTCTCGGTAAATTAGTGTTTCCTGATGATGTATCCATAGGGGTAGGATAATTTTGTGTTCGTCTTTGCATACTTGAGTTTTGAAAATTATTTTGTGGTCTAAATGGTTGTTGCATTCTTGACATCGGTTGATTAGGTGTGTGAGATTGCCAATGATTTGGTCTGCTGGGCCATTGATAAGGTCGATTTTGTTGCGTGAAATTTGGTCTGTTTGGTGTAAAGGGTGGTCTTGTGTTATACATAGGCATAGGCTGTCTTCTTGGAAGTTGATGGCTTGCTTGTGTATTTTTGTGGAATGCCGGTTGATTGTTGTAATTATTTGTCAATTTTCTGATATAATTTAGATTATTTTCCTCGGAAACAATGTTTATAGCTTCTTCCAGTGTACTAGGGTTTCTGCACCTTACTATAAGACTGTATGGTTCTTTTACTCCTTTTACGAAAGTTTTTACAGCTAAGTTACTATATATTCTGATCTTTTCAGCTCTTAAAATTACACTCATATCAATAGAATTTACTTTTGATAATAATAGGCTAAGTGTATCTTGGCATTTTTCTCCAAATCGTAGGGCTGTTTCGTTATTTTCCTGTTTTAGTGCTACCAGGTCTCTCATTAGAGCGTCCTCGTCACGTTGGTCGCCAAAGGTAAATATTATAGCTTCTTTTAGCTCGGGCCATGTTCTTAAATTTCGTACAGATATTAGTTGTGCTGCTCTTCCTGTAAGCTTATTTCTTATATGCGCCATAAGGAAAGAGTTAAATACATTGTCAGTGGGTCTTCCTAACGAATCGAGTATATTTTCACAGGCAATTATGAAATTTGAGATGAGTACTGGGTCTCCATTAAATGGTGGAATGGTGTCCAAATAGTCTCTGATAGAGGGTTGAGCCATTTTTATTTGTGGTGGACTTGTTAATTCGATTCTTCTCTCTGTTGGTATATTTCCAAATTGACCTACTAAGTCGTCAATATCTTGTGGTTGGGACATCCAGTATAATACGTATATTTAAATATTAAAATTTATGACAGTAGTTATTAGTATATCACTTTGTTTTAGAATCGTAGATGGTTTTTTATAATGTGACGCAATTTGTATGTTTAATTGCAACGAGGGATTGGTCTTGAACTCAATCAAGTAATGCTCTATCGCAACAATATACAAAAATTGTCAGCGGGACTGTAGAATTTTAAAAAAATTTTAGTTTAGTTTTTTGTTTTAAGTGTGACTCAGTTTGTATGTTTAATTGCAACGAGGGATTGGTCTTGAACTCAATCAAGTAATGCTCTATTGCAACAATATACAAAAATCGTCAGCGGGACTGTAGATTTTAAGTTTTTATTTTAAATCTTATGACTAGAAAGCGTGTTAGTGTTTATGTCACAAAGTTGCTTTCGACCTACTCAGTCCAGCCAATTACAACTTTGAAAAACATAAGAATAGAAATGCAAAGCTTAAAAAATAATATTATTTTCAGGGCAAAAAGGATAAGGTGGGTAAGGTTTTAGTTGAGGATTTAAATCAATCGTACTTACATTAAAATAAAAATTAAAGATGTCTTCATTTCCATAAAAAAATTAAAAATTGTTTCTTGAATCTTCCTTAATTAGGAACTACTTTTCTCCTGTCCAACGTCTGGAATTGACTTGGGGATACTTTTTCGTTCTCAGGGTGGATACGTCGAAGTTAGTGGTTAAAACCAGCGTTTTCTTTCAATTTTTGGAAAAAAAACTCTTCTAGCATCCCACTTCTGACACCAGTTACGCGTTTCGCGGTAACAACTCTGTTTTTAAAAACTATTTCCAAACTTTACAATAAAAGAATTAAAGTATAATAGTAAAACAGAGGACTTTATTAGATGAACGACAAGTAATAAGTGAATACAATATGCATAATAAAGGTATAAATTTCATATGGTTATCTCCACGTAGTGGGATGTGATAATATCATATTTCTTAAGATTAAGGAGAATCTTATACATAACTCGCGGTAACCGGAAATTGAAAAAAAAAATTTTTGTTACAGGACCAAACCTAGCGCAAAATGTTTGTTTTAGTGTGTACAGTACTATACTACCGTGGCAGACATTTCTGTCGGTCGATTTTTGAGCAATTTGCCCTCAAAGTGGCAAAAAATGGATCAAACTTTGAAATGTTGATAAAAAATAGTTCAAATTTAAAAAAAACGTCTGCCCAGCCAACTTATGGTTCACAAGCCACTAAAAAACCCTAACCTTGGCTGGCAGGCATTTTTGTCAAATTTAACCCGTTCAAAACACTCCTTAAAAGGTTAAACAAAATTTTTCAGTTTTTCGTGTCTGTACTTTTTTTCTTATAAATATTAAAAAACGTTCTTTGGATATGTTATTACAGTAGAAAATTCGAAAAATTCGAGCATTTTTAACCCTACGGAGATGTTTGGGGGGTTAAATTTGGCAAATTAGTGCCTTGTGAACCATAAGCTGGCTGGGCAGACGTTTTGTAAATTTTAGCTAAATTATCAATACTACAAATTTTTATTCATTTTTCGCCACTTAGAAATGTCTGCCACTATAGTATAGTACTGTACACACCAAAACAAACATGTTGCGCTAGGTTTGGTCCGGTAACTAATTTTTTTTTCAATTTCTGGTTACCGAGCGCCGACCGGAAGTTTTGTCTGCCAGCATAATTGGAGCATGTGGAGTACATATACTAACTACCTATGCGAACACATATCGATAACCAATCGATTTAAAAAAATGTTCCCCCTTCCGTATCCGGCCGCCATATCAAAAATTTCAAAAAAGAAAATGTATGGTACTCCTATGGTCGCTTTCATTACCGACTGGCAGACGGTAACCTTTCATCGTCGAATTTGCACGTTATTGCTTAGACTACAGTATTCAACTATTAGAAAATTTTTCATTGTCATTAGAAGAGTCCTTACATATAATTTATAGCGTACAAAATAAATTACAAACTATAAAAGATGATCCTGGTATGCGAGTGAATATGCGGTATAATGACATTTTACACAAAAATGTGGGATATGAAACGTTATGTAATATTAAACGGTATATTAATGAGGGACATATTCTACAAGTGATTTAGAAAGTTTTAGGTTTGCAAATATCTTTTTTTGCTTTATACGCATGTTTATCACACAAAGATCTTTTTCAGCAAAAACTGTTACTAAAAGGTGAGCAATGATATTTATATCATTATCTGCCGTATTTATAGGGAATGTAGGTATCCACACGGGACGCTACTGAGAGCCATCCGATTTACCACGATCTATTAATTAGCCATTCCAAATGACTTCAAAAGTTACCAGTATAAAAGAGATTGAGGGGTTTAAACGGTAGATAGACTCGAAAATTAAGATACTATATTTGAATTATTGAGATAGCCAATGAATATTGCTTATGAACTATTCAGTAAAGTGTACTAAGTTTTATGTCGATATCCCAATCTGTTTGAGAGATAATTAACTCAAAGGAAAACATATTGTTTACATTGCAGACCAATGCATTTAAAACATCTTGTGCGTAGTATTCCGAGTATACTAGGATTGTTAAGCAGTAAAGACATTTGCATCTCACCCCGGAATCCGGGGTTCGATCCTCAGTCGAGGAACTGACACTATTTTAAAAAAACAGAAATTAATCCTAGTATACTCGGATATTTGGTGTCCCTAAATATGTAACCTTTCCTCACACGGTTTTTCGAGGTACCTACAGGAATACAGGGGATTGTATTACACTGTGGTGTAAATTTTATTTATTTATTTTTTTTTAGTTTTATAATTATTCCAGAAAAATATATCTATTCTACTACGGGAAATCCTAACCAAAATCAAGAACGCTTGCCAGGCAGTCATGCAAATACAATACCTAAATGCCTGGTATTATTAATCACAACTTGATAAAATCGAGCAAATGTAGTCAAAAAATGTATTAGGTATAAATAAAGCGATTACAGATAACAATAAATACCTCCATTATTATTAGTCATTTAATAAACAGAAACATTAATTTAATATTTTAAACTGTACAATAGTAACAAAATTAATAATTTATTGTTTAAAATAGTGTTTAAATAGGTAGTTTTCGTACGTTTATTATAATTACCTATTTTATTTTTATTACCTATTCTTATATAACACAATTTCATTATATTCTAATTATGGGTCTAAATTATATGACTGATAACAATTTTTAGTATTTACCTAGCCCAGAATAGAAATTCCCGCATCGGTCTGTTAAAAATTACTCATTTTCTCCTATGAACCGTTTGACAGTTCTTTTTCAACGAGAGTTAGGATAATAATTTTAATTTAAAATTTAATAGGTACATATCTATAGGTTGCATTGATCCACTGAAATTGGACATTAATTGGTATACATAGAGTATTTCTAGATTATGTAATATTATGTTTTATAACTAATTTTGTGGGGTGGCCGTATCGGTTATCTTTTGGATATTTCAGAAAAAAATGTCATACATTTGTAAAATATTCTTTTTTAGCCTTCTGATTGAAATTCTATACATACGAATGCTACCACAGAATGTGGGGTTATTCACAAATACGTTTATAAATCAAATACCTTTAAACGAAATTTTATATTTGAACTGCACATGACCAGGCTAAAATCCGTGGATAAATTAATATTCTCATAAATGACAAAGAAAAGTAATACCAACTTTAAAAAAAATAAATATGTAAATAAATAAATAATTGAAATGAGATGCCCAGAAAGACCTCCTTCTTGAGCCAGACAATATCCTAACCTACTGTGAAAGACTTCTGTCATTTGCGCTACAATCGCCCTAACGTGCTAGCAACAGACGGGCGACTGTAAACTGCGCATACCGCTAGTCATGTATCTAGTGGGTTGTACAGTAGCTGCAGAATGAATATTTGTAGCTACTGTCCGAGGAGAAATCTAAAGATAGCAGTTGATGGGATTGATCGCGCGTATTCGTGCGAACCACAGACTGTGGTTCGCATGAGTACGTGCGACCGCACGTACTGTGAGTCTCGCATCCACTGTGAGTCTCGCCTAATACCTACATTAACAAGCAACCGCTTGCTTGCCTTTGGTTCACATGGTAACGTTGCCATTCAAGATACCCATGTCTAATGATTCAGTACACAATCTGTATAAGGCAGATTCATACATTAAAAGAAGTCCAACTTTCAGTGTAGTGGGACATCTCCAATAGATGATGTTTTTTGGTTCAATTAATATTTCACTGAATTATGAGATCATGTTTCCAACGAAGTGAAACCTCACTTGACAGGTTTTTTTACTTACAATTAGGCTGTTTGTGGAGATATTAATGTCTTTCAGGAATTAAATGTTATTAATTTCCATAAGTACTAATCGGTACACAAAATGTTAGTACATAATTTCACATTATGTATGTAGATGTAATGTAATATGTTGAGGAAACTTAAAAATAAAATAAGTTTCTCTAATTTAATAATTAAATGAAAGTGTTTTTAGATCTTCACCGGACCGAGTCTTTCTTTGAAATCCGATTACAGATAGTAAAGTTTGTATTATGGTTTAAAAAATAGAATAATTTCCAATATTTAAAATTACATGTAAATTCAAAAATTAAATAAAATAATTTTTCTTGACGATAACCAATTAAGATGTTTATTACTAATAAAATATTTTGGTTTTATATGGTAAAAGTTTGCAGTGACATCAAAATATAATGTTTAATGGACAGGAAGGTCATTATAAAAGTAATATTTCACTAGACATATAAAACTGGAATTCATTAGTAAATTTTAACAAAACATCATTGCTGGTATATTCAAGTTATTATTATTAGGAATAATTAATAATTTAAATTATTATAACTTTCGTACTTATAATACCTTATATACAGGGTGTTTCACTTTCTGTGTACCAAACGCAAACATCCCATATAGCACAGGATATCCATACGGTGTCCATTTTTGGCCCATTTCATGTCCGTATGTCCATGGACATGTGATGGATATGCACTGGACATCCATTTACGTATATCTGTACACTGTCCATAAAGGGATGTCAACTGGACGTCCGTTTTTTATGCATTTGTGATAGTACACCAAAGTACAAGTGACGGATATCCACTGGACATCCATATAATGTATAGGTTATATTTTATATTGTTTGTTTTAGTTTTCCCTCTTAGGGCTTTATCATGCACGCATTCACAACGATTCGTCAGCGTCGTCCATAAAACGTTAAAAAATGACTCTAATCTATACGTTGAAAATTCAGTCTTATGACAACGTTTCGGCAACGTCAATAATAAACCTAAGACACCAATATTCACACTCCATATGTTGTAGTCGGCTGTTAAATAGTGTCTATTTTACTTTGATTACAACAACTAATAAGCGACGTCGTGCCAGAGGTCGTGGATGACATGATGACAATTTACACTCTACACCTAATACAACGTTAATTTCTGTACAAATGTGGTTGCAACTGCTGCTTGCGTTACTTCTAATATCATCCCTAAATACGCCACTTGGAAAAATCCAAAATCCTCCTCTGTATAGCCCGTGCTTTACACGCGACCGATCGGGGTTTTCATCTAAGGAATTTTTTTTTCTTAATTTTTATTAATTTATTTATTTCTTGTAATATTATTTATTATTAACAATTTATAATTAAATTTAATATACAAATTTCTATATAATGTGAATAAGTATCAGGAATTAATTATTTGATCTGCAAAATTGAACAGAAAATTATAAATTATAATTTTAGAGATCAAAGAATTACTTGTAATCGAATAATTCATTAATCGATTAATGAATTATCTATATTAGAATTGTTTTAATACTGCAATTTTTTATACAAATTTATTGCCAATTGTCCTAAGAATCTCAATGGCTCAGTGGTTAAGCGTCAGGCTACAAATGCAGAGGTCCCGGGTTCAACACGGTTTTAATAGCTGATAATCCCACCCATTATCCTCTTAATAATACAACCCCTTCCTAAGTTGATATTATCCTAAATAAAAACTACCCGCACCCTATAGTACCTTTATGCCTCCCATTGTTATCCCCGAGGGGGGATGCCTGCAACCCCTACCGAGCGCGTCCCCAGGTGGGGATAGGGGAATGCCCTCAGCGGCACCTCGGTGCCGTCGGGTAGGTGTGAAATAAAACAACACCTATAGACCAACAGGCTTGCACAGAGGGAAATAACAACAAAAAAAGTTACCTGGTGCCCAATGGCGCGGGCACAGGACAGTAGCCAGAAATATGCAATGCAGAAAAGTAAGGCAAAGTTTACAGAGCAGGGGAGGGATACTCCAGTTCCGGTCGAGGAAGTGAGTGAGAGAGCGGGCTCTACCCAACCGGCGACCATTAGCCAGCGACTGCTTAGTACACACGGTGGGAGTTCAGGCTGTGGAAGATACTACTGCCACTGACAACCAGGAAACTGGAAAACTGATGGAGATTGGGATCAAGCTTACTCCATCAGATGACCCAATATCATCGGACCAGGAGCGGGAGTTGTTAAAGTCCCCACCTCCAAGGGTTAGAGAATTGGGAACATCTTACATCAGATGTTTACAGTCAAATCTACAAAAAGCCAGGGCTACTACATACGCCCTCGGCAGAAGATTTAAGGAAGAGCAAATTGACATTGCTCTCCTCCAAGAACCCTGGACAAGCAACACAGGCCGGGTAAACGGCCTGGAGAATACTTCTGGCAAGGTAATAGAAGTCGGCTTTGATGAAAGACCCAGAGCCTGTATCTTGATCAGAAACAACTCTAACTATTTTATACTTACAGGTTACTGCACCCAGGACGTTGTTGCTGTCCAGGTATCGATCTCGGAGGGAGGAAGCAAGAGGGAGATAATCGTCTGCTCGGCCTACTTCCCAGGTGATAGGGCTGCAGATCAACCTCCTCCAACTGTAGTGCGGAACTTAATCACCTACAGCAAAGGGAACAATATCACCTGGTTATTGGATGTGATGCAAATGCCCACCATACAGCGTGGGGTCGCACGGACATTAACCAAAGAGGTGAGTCACTTTCTGAATATATATTAGGTGAAGGACTCACTGTGAATAACATTGGTTTCGAACCAACTTTTGTCACTAGAAACAGGAACGAGATATTAGATATTACAGTCACCTCAAACTACCTAAGCAACAAGATAACCGATTGGAAGGTATCTTCTGAACCCTCGTGTTCAGATCACAAACATATTCTATTCAATATAGAAGCTGGTCCAAGACTTATGGTGACATATTGAGATCCGAAGTGCACAGACTGGGAAGGGTACAAACACTCCCTTCAAACTCACATTCAATCCACTCTCACCATAATCAGGAATCGTGATGAAACTGAAATTGTGGCGGAACAGATCCGAAACGCAATTGTTTCAGCTTATTACGAAAACTGCCGACTGAAAACAAAAAAAGGACAATAGAGGTGCATGTTGGTGGAACAAGAATTTGGATAAAATGAGAAAAGAAGTTCGACGCCTCTTTAATCGAGTTAAGGCTTCGGGCGACTGGGACCAATATAGATCCGCTCTAACGGACTATAACAAAAAAAATAAGGAGAGCAAAAAGGGGACCTTGGAGGAAATTCCGTGAGAGTATAACTGACCTACCTCACAGTACTATAATTCACAAGATTCTTTCTAGAGAGCCGACGTGGGAATTCCGCTCGTTAAGGCGACCGGATGGCTCATATACGGACTTTGGGAAGGAAACTCTACAGCTCTTAGCACAGAACCACTTCCCAGGGTGCTTAAATTTGGATGACCAACAACTATCACCGTCAGAAGGACGATTAAAATAACCTGATAAAAATGACTGGCTGACGGCTAAAAAGGTTATCACTCTACCGGCAATTGAGTGGGCCATCAAATCCTTCCAAACATTCAATTCGCCAGGAGAGGACGGAGTTTTTCCAGCCCTACTACAAAACGGACTGAAAATATTGCTCCCATTCCTCATTAAATTATTCAGAGCTAGTCTGTTATGGAACTATATCCCATCCAGTTGGTCAGCGGTTAAGTTAGTATATATACCAAAAATGGGTAGAAAAGAACCAAATCCTAAATCGCTTAGACCAATTGGCCTGATGACACCTTTTCTGTTGAAAGGCCTGGAGAAGGTGCTGGACGGACATATCAGGGGGACATCCTGAATCATCACCCCCTCACCCATCAGTATGCCTATCAGAACGGAAAATCAACAGAATTAACACTCAATAACCTAGTCGAGAAGATCACCTAATCCCTTCAAATGAAGGAAATTGCGATGGGAGCTTTTCTCGACATTGAGGGAGCATTTGACAATGCACTGCCCGACTCCTTATATGCAGCAGTAGCCAACAGAGGAATTGAACCGACTATAGGAGACTGGATTCATGCTATGCTATCAAACAAAACTATAACGACGTCTCTACAGGGAGAAACAGTCAGCTTTAGAGCCACAAGAGGATGCCCGCAGGGTGGGGTTCTTTCCCCCTTTTTTGTAGTCATTTCTTGTGGACGACTTACTGGCTATTCTTACACATATGCAGATGATCTAGTAATACCAGTCAGAGGAAACTCTGAAGGAGTAATATCTAATACCCTTCAAGAGACATTGGATGCAGTAGGTAACTGGTATGACTGGGAACAGATGTCTGTGAACCCTCAAAAAACAGTAATAATACAATTCACCCAGAAAAGGAAGGTGGAGGACATAAAGACCGCCATCCTTAATGGGTGAAACTATTTCATTTGCGGAGGAGGTGAAATGTCTAGGGAATCACTCTAGATAAATCACTTAATTGGAACTCCCAAAGGTAATCCACAATGCAAAACTGTCGTTATGGATATGTCGTGGTATTTGTGCTAAATCCTGGGGCATGGGTCCCCAACAAATTTACTGGATTTATGTCACGGTTATCAGACCAATGATAACATACGGATCCATTGTTTGATGGCCGAAAGGATCACAACGGATGGCCAAAGCCAAGCTCTCTGGACTGCAGAGATTAGCATGCATGTCCGTAACGGGAGCAATTAGCACCACATCGCCAGCTGCAATGTAAATCCTCCTGGATTTACCCCCTCTTCATATATACTTGGAGAGAGAGGCCAGGTGGGCAACATATAGACTGCAACAAGGGGCCATTAATATGCCGCAGACTAGTATCATGGAGCGGAACAGGTTGCTGGATGACATAAAGTCACAGCATCTCGGGATTGCCCTCGGATGCCTACCACGACCAACTACGAGCTGACTTTCAACATCCTTTTTCCGGAAAGAGATGATTGGGATCGGAATAAAACCGACCTATTAAGGGCAGACAGTTGCTGGTTTACAGGCGGCTTCAAAACTCCTGGGGGAACAGGAGCCGGAGTACATAGCTACAGACCAAGGGTGAGGATATCCTTAAGCCTAGATACTAATGCAACAATTTTTCAGGCCGAGGTTCATGCCATTGAACTGTGTGTACGAAGGCTGGAACATATGCATTTACATGCAGATCAATTAAAATTTTTTCGGATAGCCAAGCAGCTATAAAAGCTCTTGGCTCCTACCGCTGTAACTCAAAAACGGTATGGAACTGTCAGAAGGCTCTAAATCATTTGAGCAAAAACAATAAAGTGACTTTGATCTTGATATTCGGTCACTTTGGTATGGAAGGTAACGAAATAGCTGACTCCTTGGCCAGAGAAGGAGCAGGATCACGATTCATCGAACCAGAACCGATACTTGGCATATCTTCAAGTGCTACTAAGATGGCTATCTCAATCTGGGCTGAAAGGAAAACTCTCCAGTATTGGCAAGAGTTACCTGGAACAGGTTGCTGGATGACATAGAGAGTCACAGCATCCTGGGAATGCCCTCGGATACTATGCCTACCACGCACAAAACACAGTAACTAACACACTTACGGAACACTATAACAAAACGTGGACAGACAAAATACGGAAACTCTCTGCGAGGGACAATTCCCTCTGGAGAATGACAAGACTGCTACGAAGCCCATTCGAATCAGTAACCACCCTGGTTAAGATCGGGCAGACAATAACAAAAGACGCGGACAAAGTCGATGTCCTAGTGGAACACCTGATGAATATACATAGGTCACAACCTAACACTATGACACTTCACGAGACAGTAAATAAGAACATCGGCAACCTCTTTCACCACTAACCTATCCCTTCACGAAAATTAGCAAAACTCCTCACCTCTTCCAGCGAAGTTACAACAATTATATAATTTCGTACAAACAATAAAGCCCTAGGTCCCGATACCCTACCTAACTTCCTTCTCAAAAACCTCCCACCCAAAGCGTTCATAAATGCAGTTATTAAGCTGCAATATTTTCCCTGGCAGTAGAAAAGGTTAGTGGTGATTTCATTCCTAAAACCAAATAAAAACGCAGAAAATCCTAATAGCTATAGACCCACATCGTTGGTAAATACATGTCTAAAATAGCAGAAAAAATTATCTTAATCAGGCTCAACAAATTTATCACTAAAAAGATCTTAATCCCCAAACAACAGTTTGGTTTTAGGAGTGGACACTACCACCCTGGCACTGTGCAAAGAGGTCCAGGATATCACCACCAGCTTTAACAAAAAACAATGCACGTGTTTATTAGCATTAGATATCGAAAAAGTTTTTAATACGGTTTGGCATCAAGGCCTCCTGTAGAAATTGAAAAATATTCACAATTTTCCACAATATGTATATAGTAAATCTTTTCAAAAATTATATAATGCACAGGTAATTTGTTGTAAGGGTCAACGACCCGGAGTTGCCGTCAAAAGTATTCAAGCAGGAGTGCCGTAAGGTACAATATTATCACCAATATTATGTAACCTGTACATTGCAGATATTGCCACCTACCTAACCCCACAGCCAAACCATCCTATACGCAGACGATACAATAACATACGGACAATCATTTTACGTCGAAACCGCCACCCAAAAGGTATCATTTTTATTTGCTTACCGATTTTTACAAAAAATGAAAAATTAAAATAAATGAAGACAAGACCCGAGAAAAAAAATTACAAACATTACAACAGAATACACAATAACAGAAAAAGGAGCAGTCAAGTATTTAGGGGTAACCCTAGATAAGAGACTGTTCTTTAAACAACACATAACAAATACTATTAACAAGACGTACGCCATGATGAGCAGACTATACCCTTTGATAAACATAAAAAGCAGACTGAACATTAACAATAAACTCTACAAGACTATTTTTAGACCAACACTGACATGCCTGCGCGGCCTGGAGTCATATTTCCGACACGCAATATAAAAGACTCCAGAGCACGCAGAACAAAATACTAAGATTGTTAACAAACTCCGACAGGTACATAAGACTAGACGATTTACATAGGGAGGCGTCAATAACTAGAATGAAGGAACACATAACGGAGA
Organism: Rhamnusium bicolor; assembly: GCA_029963845.1. NCBI lineage: Eukaryota > Metazoa > Arthropoda > Insecta > Coleoptera > Cerambycidae > Rhamnusium > Rhamnusium bicolor. Next base: position 42,348 of record JANEYF010000680.1, on the reverse strand, counting down.
CAGCGCAAAAATTTCTTTTAGAAAACAGAACTTTATTCAACATAGACGCTACGACGCTCCTTCTCCCACCCATAAATACTTGCCTGCCTAAGTACGACGAACGACGGTAACGAAACGAACACACAATCTACACTCCCGGATCCCCCACATAACCCGACTTAATATTTTCGCAATAACCCACAACCTCAAGTAATGTACAGGTTGAATAGTACACGGAAAACAATAATATTACAGACATATGTCAATTAAAATAACCAGGTTTTTTGTTTATTTTTCCTGTATACACAATGGTACCCAAGTATAGCCGCAGTTAGTTGAAACCAACTTGAATTTTCTCAAATTAATTTATCATTTAAATAAACGCGCTGTTATCAAGGAAAGACGCCAGTTTATAAAGTAATTAATAAATGGGTAGGTGGATGCAGCACAACATCGCAGCTGGTGCCATCGCGAAAGCGATAAATGACAACAGTCAAGAAATGTACACAATTTCCTGTGTAATACATGTATTATTGTAAAATAAAATATATATAAATGGCATACGCGTTAAGTCACTTGGGCGTATTGCATATTGTTTTTGTGTTTTTATTTTATTTGTTGTACTGTATTGTTAATATTAATTTAATAATAAAGCATGCCAGACGTACGCAGGGGTAGAAAACAGCCATTTGCTGACAAAGTGAATAAATTCATAGGTGAATTCCTGGATTTATTCTATGATGGTGCTAAAATAATTTGTAAAGTGTGCGAGAAAGATTTGTTGTGCTGGGATAAGCGTGATTGTGGAATTCACGTAAATAGTGTACACCATAAAAATAAAAAAAAATGGCATGCCTTCGACAACACAGTTTTGTTTGATTTACTATTAATGCTGATTGCCTGTGATGTTCCACTGCACATACTCGATAAACAACCATTTCGAGAGTTCTGGAATAAATACAATGCTCAGGTGAAGTTACCAAGTCACACAGCGTTATGTAACTATCTACCAACTGTACACGTAGACATGGTAAATAAGATGAAATGTGAATTAAAAAATACACGGCTGTGGTTATCTGTTGATGTGAAAACAGATTTTTAAAAGAAATATATTTTAAATGTTGTAGTACGAGTACTGGACCCTCTTAAACCGACAGTTCCACTGTTACTAGCTAGCAAAAGACTAAGTCAGTGTACTAGCGAAACAATTACCAGGGTGGTACTGGAGACGTTAGAAAAATTTGAACTGTCAAAAAGTCAAGTGTTGATGTTTGTGACTGATGGTGCCGTGACAATGCGCTCAGTAGGCCGTTCTTTGCAAGAACAAGGTTGTACGTTTATACATGTTACGTGTAAAGTGCATGCTTTACATCTTGTGGCAGAAACTATTCGAAACGGTTTTCCAGAGGTGGATGCATTAATAGCAAGTACAAAAAAAGAGTTTCTTAAATCTCCTAAACGTCTCCGTGCATTTCATAGTAAGTGTCCCGGTATTCCTGAACCACCACAGCCAATTCGTACACGTTGGGGAACATGGTTGCAGGCAGCTTTTTATTATGCTGAATATTTCCAACAAATAAAAGCTGTGATACTACAATTCAATCCAGATGAGGCTGCAGCTATTAAGGAAGGCCAGACAAAATTCGAATATATTTCCTCAACAGCTTTAAAAAATATTGCGAAGAACTTATAAACCATTACATGAAAGCATAAAAAAATTAGAAACCATTGCGTTGTCGTTAGCGAAGTCACTGCAAATAGTGGACGAAGTAAATCTACAGCTACACGCTATAGGTGACGCAACAAATGAGCGCGTTAAAGAAAAGTTCGCAAGTGTGTTAAATAAAGAGACGGGTTTTACTAAATTAAGACAAATATGTGATGGTGCAGCCCCAGATCCGTTAAGTGCGTTCAAAGACTATTTTACGTATGCGTGTATTACATCAGTAGATTTCGAACGGTCGTTTTCAAAATATAAGAATATATTTTCACCAAAGCGATCATCACTCATGAAGACAACCATAGAAACATACCTGATGCTGCAAAATGGCTACACATCTTCTCTAGTTTGTGATAAGCAATCTAGTCCATCAAGCTAGTTAAGAGGGTAAGTTTTACATACATTGTTATAAATTATAACAGTTTACTGTTTCTCGTATTAGTTAATTTTGCGTACGCCACTGTCCCACGGAACATTTTTGACAGCCCTACTAATATCAGTACGTTCTAGCCCTATATGGAAGTGATAATAAAAGATAAATACAATTTCGCCATTGCAGTTTTTTTTTTACACGAGATAGTATAAACACAACACACAACATGCACGCGTGGTCCCTCAATAATAGTCTCAATATTTGAGTAAGAAATTTTCAACAACGCTTTAGCATAAACGTTTGGACTGGAATTTCAGTAATACTGTATTGTCAATCGTTTTTTAAAATCCCCGCCTTAATGCAAATCAATACTTAAAATACTTCAAAATGATATTAAAGCAATTCTGATGACTTGCCACTATTTCGGATGTGGTTCTAACACGGTGTGGCACCAACCCCAATATGCCAGAAATACCGTTAATTGGATGAACACCTAAATTCCTGATAAATGGATTGGACTTGAAAACCCTGTTCCTTGGCAATCAAGATCTCCAGATCTTACCTTTCTTGACTATTATTTCTGAGACATGATACAAAATGTTTATAGCGTTCCCATAAATACATGACAACAATTACAAGAAAGGATAATAAATGCTGCTGATGAAATTAGGAACGATCATGAAGTACTACTCAACGATCCTGGCTTGGCACTTTGGCGACGCAGAGAGAGAGAGAAATCGCTAATGTGGGATAGAAACAAGCCAAACAGCTTTACATTGAGAGTGCGGGGTTTAGACTATTGCGCATCCAAGCTCAAGTGCCGAGCTATAATAGTTAAGTAGTAATGGCAAGAACATATCCGTTCCTTTATTTGTCGATGCAATTGTGTATTCATGCACAAGGAGCACAATTTGAATATTACGTTGATACTATTTGTTCGAATTTTTGTTTTCCTATTCAATGTGGACACAAGAAATGAATTTGCATCCATAATGCATGATGATGTGAAGTAATTACTTGTTCACGAAACCGGTCACATTAATAAAAGGAATTTTATGAGAATTTTTCTGTTTGCTTTATCAATAATATTTTTTTATGTTGCAAATAAGTTTGAACTAAACTATACAACGCAACGTAAACAAGGAAGACCTCACAATCATGAGTTTCTATGCGATAGTAGTGTATTAGCGAGTTAACGGTAACTCCATCTACCAGTGTTAATCGCAATATAATAAACAGAGGTAGGATTTACCAATCGGATATGGCATATAACCAGGGTTAGCTTTAGGTGGTTATGTGTCAGATTTGCGTGCATATATGAAATGATATCTTACCTTGAAATTTTTTTTAGCAAATTTCGTATTATCCAAAGTTGATAAAGTCAATTTATTATGAACACTCACTCAAAGAGAATTGGAGGTATAGGGAGATGTACTTAACAGTAAACTACACACACACACAAGTATTTTTCACTGCCGGTTACGAGAATAAAAGTATATTATTGACATCTGTTCTAAATATTTTGTAGTTAAACTTCGGCGCCTTTCGTTGAAAATCCATTTATATTGCGAAAAGGATCGCTCGACGTCGACAGATGTAACTGAAGCATACTTAAAATATGTAAACTTTCGCAAAGTCACTACATTCATGCCTGGTGTAGCAATGTCTACTTCCTTGCCGTTTAAAAGGTCTATTACACCTGTCATCGTAACAAATCCGGGATTTTTTTTAAACAATCTGGAATTTTGTTTGTATCTTCGAAGCAATTTCTCCCTGTAACTGAAAAATGTATTGTCGAAAATCGAACAGAACGTTTATTGCATCAACTGTAGTAAATTCTGACATTGACTGGTATTGAAGGTCTCGTATGCCTAGAGAAATTCGTGAAAAACTTCTGTGTATATCTCCAGATTTCCTTGAACAGTTGGATCCATAAATGCCTGGTGCGCCTGTGAGGTAGCAACCGCATATTTAGATTTAACTGCTGTATTAGGGATTTCACATTATCAAAATGACAGTAATAGTACGATGCTACCTCTAGCCAAGTTCCGCATCGTGTTATAATGGGCTGTGGAGGTAATGGAGTATTTGGTAGAATTTCATGAAATAACCGTACAGACTTGGTGCTTTAAGGAAAACTTTCTTTACACTCGATATCAAATTATCAACTTTATAATAGCACCCCCTAATTGCTTCAGCAATCCCATGAAGCCCATGTGCTAAACATGTTACATGTATATTCTGATGTTTCCTTCAAAATTCGTCCAGCAGTTTTCAAATAATTCACTCCATCGGTAAGCAATAATAAGAACTTGTCCTTATTTTCTGCATATTTGTCACCTCAAAACTCTTGTAGACTTGAATTCACTACCCACGTTATAGTACGAGAATTTGTAACTTCTAAAACTTTAGAGGTAATCAAGTGCCAGCTCATTGAACAATTTTCCTCCAGTGCACCCACTAAAACATTCGCTACCTTAAACCCGCACGCATTAGTGGTTTCGTCCACGCTAAGCCAGATGTACTTCCCATTAAGCTCAGAAGCAATTTTCTGTCTAATATGTTCACACTCCGTTCATAAATATTTTGTTCTTAGTGTAGACCCCGAAGGTACGTTTACATTGCTATATTTGCCACTAATATATCTTTCCAAAAATTGTCTAAAAAGTGAATTGTCTAGCTTCGACCACGGTATATTACATCCTATCATAAATTCCACTAAATATAAGTTAAAATTACGTTGCAAGTCACTGTAAATAAAGCAACCTACGGATTTCTGAGAAAATATGTCTATTAATATTTGTGTTATGACCACGAAATTGCTTTGTTACATCTAGTGCAATAGTATTGTCTACCATCAAATTGTAAATCGGCAATATCGCGAATCCAAGAATTTACTGTAGCCTCCGTCGGTTTAGTACGTTGTGATATTTTAACTGCGCATTTTTAGTACGTCCAAATGATTCCACGTTATGCAAGATACTGTTTGATCGTGTTATATGTATTCTCCTCTCCACGCTAGGACCGGCCGTTGGCCTTCAATAATATAAATTACCAATATACTGTAATTTAAAAGAATCTATTACGCATTACGTTTTAATTTAATATCCTGACAAAACTAAGTTACCAATGAACATTGTAAAATTAAATAAAATGCACTTAATATGTTTTTGTAATTTGAGAATGTTTCAGTAGGTGTTTGCAATATACTATATCTGTAAAAGCCATCCCTGGAAACCGATCGGTAAATCCCACATATGGTAATAAATTGAAAAAATGCTTCGACACAGCGAACTTTACTAATAAAGATACCCATAATAAAAATTAAAACACCAAGGTATTCTAATATAAAAAAAATAAAAATAGAGAGGTGAGATTAATTTATAAAATTAATACTAAAAGTAAAATACAAGATATCAAAACCCATACAAAAAAAATTCAGAATGGCATCTTTTTACAAATTAAATGAAAATTGAAGAGATATTTTAAATCCAGTGTCGTGCTTTTTTAAATAAAGTAGGCAACGCATAACCAGATTATACGCCATTGCAAACTAGTTTTTTTTTAAATATCCAAAATTGATCAATACGTGAAAAATTTGAAATAATGAAATCACCTTACTAATTTTTATTGCCTGATGTGATCAAAATTAAAGCTGAACCACGACGCTGTGTATGTGACAACTTGCATAAAATAAAACAGATATTGATTTGATATCGGTGAAATAAAACAATGTTTCCACTGCTGATCTATGCGTATTAATATAAATCTGACTCGCTTTTAAGAATGATATTGATAATGATAACCAGTCATTTATTCATATTATATTACGTAATACTCTTATCGCATATACACAACAATGCTGCATTGCCGACCAGATCGCGGCCAAGGCTGTGTTATAGTACTACTGACCGATTTGCCAATTTTGAAATGCGACACTACGCCCGCGTTATCTATTTTTATTTGTACCTACATAATATATATAAAATTAAATTTTTGTTCTAAATATGTTATATGTTTAGGGGCAAATAGCGAATAGTTTTTATTTTAAAATTAACATAAGTAGGTATACAGAAATAGTAATTCTAATTTATTATACCTATGTTTCATTTGAAAATAATTATTTCTCAAAACATAGAATTTACCTATATGAAAGAAAATGTAACTTTGAATGGTAAACATATATATATATATTCTTATGTAGGGAATACGAGTATATTTATTTTGAATACGAGGAAATGTGCGTGCATATGAAAGGACTCCAGCTGTTGTATTTTGAGTTGATGAATGTTTCTTGATGTAAAACTAGCTATTTGAGCTACCTTACACATAAAGCCACTAATCTGAAACAAAATATATATGTACATACAAATATTTCTTTGCTCCCTGTTGAAAAAGGTATTTTTATGGTATGCACCTCAAATGTGTTGAAAAGTTTTAAAGATGCATATTTTTGCACAGGTGTATCAGTTACGCAGGTAATAAAATGTTAAAATATACAATAAAAAATAATTGTTCAGTTGGATACCGATCTGCTATGAAATTAAATCCCTGAAGTTGGTCCATTTTCATATGCACGTACACATATTACAGATTGGAAAGCTACATATCTTAGTATACGAGTTGATTTGCCAAAGCGCTGCCGCACTCAGTATCGTCACATGTACGTTCCCGATAATAATGCATTTAGGTTAACGCAGATGCTAAATAAAATACCTACTTATTACTTACATATATAAAACCTTTTACATATCAGGTACCAAAGACAATGACCGAGATTGAACACCAACGAACATTTGCATGAGTATCACGGTTTCTATATTTTCTGCCGAAAAACATCTTCTCACTAGGTAAATAAACTTGTGCAAAACAAAAATGATATTGCAATACCTACCGAAGTAATATTTCCAATTTTAAAACTTTCCAAATTGCTTCATAAAACATAACTTCATATCCATCATTGGTTTTTATAATATCACTAAACCACTCCCATCTTCTATAATATTTAATTTATTTTGTACATTATGAATGAAATTTAAAGACATAATGACAATGAAGAATTTTCTAATCGTTGAATACTATCTAGTACCTACCATCAGCTATAAGTGTTATGTTATGTTATGATTCACATACATATATCGCCGCTTCTACCTCAGGATCGTTGAAATATTGTTTCCAAGCCTTGTACACGGCATAAGGAGACCTTATGCTGTACCTCAGAGACAGCCCATTGATTCACTCGGATATAACTGAAGAATAAGTCTTTATTTTGTGAAAATACTAATGATAGTATCCAACTGCTACTTGCCATGTTCGTAAATGTGTTAAAATAGCTTGCGGCGGAAGTGGGATGTTACGTCATGACTAAAGATGGAACATTGGGATTGAATTCTCTACCGCAGATAGCAGGGTCAGTATAAGGGATAGGGCACAAGTCCACAGTACAGGTGTTAGGTTTAATGGCCCCTTGATGCATGTTGCTGATATACCTATTGTAAAATGTCACGCCGGCCAGGAGCTTCGCCTTTTTGTGAATTAAATACACACATTTCCTAAACGTTTTCCTAAATTACGTTACGATAGAGTAGTAAAGTGCTTTATTGTGTGCAAGATGAATTTGGTGGACTGGAATTCCATTAATTGTAAAAAAGATATATTCAAAGCAAACGTCATATAAAAATTTGTCAGTTAAAGGTTCCAAACTGGGTATTTCTGTATGATTTCATTTTTATGTTGAGTGTGTGTAACATTCTGCCGCATATATTTACCAACGAACATTTTCAGTTATTTTGGAAAAAATACCTAAGTGGCCACTTCCTACGAGGGAAAGACTAGGACGTCATGTTCCTCATGTAAAAGAACAAATTGAAAATAACGTACGATCGGAATTATGTGATAGAATATAGAAAATTATGGATAACTGTTGATACAAAAGAAAAACAAAGTGGGAACTGTTTTAGTACGTTTTTTAATACCTAATCAAATACCGATGCCATATTTAATCACAACTAAAAAATTACGAAAGAACAACTCTGAAGCAATTCAATAGCTAGTAATGTAAGCTTTTGAAAAATGTTGCATACATAAGAACAATATGTTTTAATGTTAGTGACAGAAGGAGCTGCGGGTATGATTGAAACAACTAGTTTATTGTTTGGATCTTTGCGCGTATATCAAATTAGGTACGACCTGCTCGTGTACTACTCTGCTATACTGCAGTAATGAATGCATTTATAGTTCAACAAATACAATGATAATATGTATTAATGAAATGTTGTCCAGTACTTACCATTGCTCAAAGGTAGAATTGACCTTTTTATTTATTTTTAATTATTTGATTCATACGACTACTAATTGAGACGCGCAAAGATCCAAACAACAAACTATACTTTGCTTAAAAGTCTTGTGCCAATTTATTGCACATAACTCGTTTACTTTATACCTTTCACCATGTGGCAGAAAATAAGCATTATTGGTATTAGGATGTCGATAAATGAATGGCAGATACAAACATTTTTTTTTAAATCACCACAACGCATTAAAGAATTTCACAAATCGTTATCAGGAATTCCTGAAACTCCACTGCCTATATTAGCAAGATGGGGAACTTGGCTGGAAGCGGCTTTTCAGAATAATACATATTTACACACAGTTATATCTGTAGTTTTCAAATTCGACCCAGATGAGTCCAAAGTTGTCAAGGAAAGTCAACAACAGTTTGAAAGTAGATTTACGCACTATACAAGAGAACTGCAGTATATTAACAAATGGCTATTAATTAATTGCAATATATATTCTGCCTCCTTAGTTCAATCGTTAGAAATAATTGATAACGTAAATATGGCATTACGAAATTTAACGGATGCCCCTGATGATCAAGCTGTAACCAGATTCGTCACTAAAGAGTGCCTAAGTGACTGAAATTCTTCAAGTGATCTTGAGAGAGTATTATGCGTATGTGAATATTACATCTCTGGGTGACTAGGGTAACGCCACTGGGATCATGGGTGTCCCAAGCTTTTGGCAGATAATGAACATTTTTCATAAATATATGGATAGGTAGATCCTATAATGAAAACCAATCGATTACAGTGTTAGACAATTAAAAGAAAAATGCTTTAAGTAACAATTCGGTACTTTTGATTTTTTATCAAGGATCGCCGCCAGCCCTATACAGATTGAGGCAGACTACTAGTTGCACGACTAGCGGCATGCGCAGTTTACAGTAGCCCGTCTGTTGTCAACACGACGGGGCGAACACAGCGCGAAAGTCGATGCGATACTGAAATCTGCAGGTCTTATCTCGTTATCTGCTCTGTTCTGGCAAGCGCTCTGATTCTAATGCGCATTCGTTAACTTTCATTAGGACTTCTTATTCAACCAGACGGCCACTCGTAATTTACTATAATTTTTATCATGTTTCTAATGGTATGGGTTCTACTGTACTTCAAAAACAGTATACGCTTTCTTGGAAATTAAATCAAATATCGATACATTGCAACGATGTTTACAAAACAAATATTTTTATTATATATTTTTCAGATAATTTGTTTCTTACTGCACAAAAAGAAAATTATTTTCTAGTATTCATTGTGAAGAAACGTCTAGAAAATTGTTGAGGCGACGCCCATAATTGGAATTAATTGCAAAGTTCCAGCTTTACTAACAACACTGAACTAAGACAGCGAACATTTTCATAGTTATAAAGTTAATGACAATTTTTCAATATCAAATGACCACGCTTAAAAATTTTTCGTGGAACACATTATATTGTACAAAAACCAAAAATAAAATAATATTTTCTTCTTAAACGTATATACAACTATCTGAATTCTTTGAATCAAATGATATAATATTCTCCGTAATCATAAAATTTAAAATATAATTTCTTTGAAAAACTGCATATAACTTTTTATTTGATATGAAGATATGAGATATGAAATTGTTGGAATCAGTACATTAAAGAATAAACCATTGCAAATATAATATCAATATATAAAAAATATCTTAACACAAACATTATATTATTATAAAATTATACGTTCCTCCGATAAATAAAAATATAAATTCATCGGAACAAATCACATAAAATTATTTCATCAAAATATAACCTCTCTAAAAAAAATTATAAATTAACATCCCTCCCAGTTAGCACGTGATTTCTATAAGTATTGTTAAAGATGTTCTTTTAAGAATTAAAATTCTTTTTGTGACTTCTTGTGTGAGGATTATTAACTTCCGTTAGATTTATGAATGCCAGCCACAAAATAACTCTTAGATATGACTTCCATAAATAACTGTTAATTTCTAAAATAATGGTGTTATATCACTACACTTAAGCACTTTTTAAGGGGTTAAATATTACCTCTTATTGATTTCAGAAGGAATACTTTTTTTATACATTCTTTGTGGTGGTGTACACTATATGCAATATATATTTCTTGATAATCTGTTGCAGGCCGTATGGATAACACCTCTTGCTCCTTATGTTGTCCTTATAATGGTGCGAAGAGTTTCGCTGCCTGGAGCTGCCGACGGTATGATTTTTAACTCTTATGCACTTTACAACGTGATATAATATTTATACAAAATGTAGGGGTTAGGCTTTCACACTTTACTTCTTTTAATATTGTGATATTTCAATGAATTTTAAGAGCACAGTGGTACCAAAATTTGTCAACGACCAGCTCATGGTAAAATATGGACATTGTAGGTCGAAAAAACAAGCGCACCCCAAAAAAGAATTAGTTCTTGTGAAAATAATTCTAACTATTTTCTTGGGTACTCAAATTTAAGTGATTTCACCTGCCAACACATGTGATTACTTTATTAGTGGTTTTAAACTTAAAGTAGTATAATTAGATTGACCAAAATCTCCTAAACTCGCATTTTTATTCACTTTATTTTGGTTAGGATCACAATGGCGTTCGTCTTAGATCTGGTCTTAAAAAAATGGCGGAGTTGTGTAAAGCAACCTCGGCCATTATGGTGAGAACTCTAAAATGTATAGGCATAAGAACTATTTATGGAATGTATATAAATTCTCTTCAAGATATTATTTTCCGATGTCAGATGGCCAAAAAAAGACTAAATATAGAGTTTACAAAAGGCATTACTTTGGGGTTTATGAAACTAATATAACCTGATATCTTGTTCAGAGTAATAAAAACAATTTAGAGATATTTTTTTCACCGCTAATTGTACGATTTTTGTAATATTTATAAATATTTCATCAATTATATAATTTTTTACGAACAATAACACCTCTTTTTGCAACTGTTGCAAGCGTTCGATAAAAATTTTCATAAGCACTTTCATTTATGCAAGTTATATTAGGTTTATATACTTCTACGTAACGTACTTTGTAAACTATATCATTAGCCTTTTTTTAGCCATTTGACATCTAAAAATAACATTTTAAAGAGAATTTATATACGTTTACATAAATAGTTCTTATGCTGATCTACTTTAGAATTTTTTCAGTAATTTTTGTAACCTCGTATGCTTACTGGGCTACTTACCACATTTAACAAAATTATGTTTATATAAAAAAATAGGCAGGTTTGTTATTAAAAATACAATAGTGGACCAGTGCAGACGAAACTTATTGAAATGTAGCATACATCACATTACAAATAGGTACATAAAAAGGTCTAGAGAATTTGAATTTAATTATTTATGCATTATACAATTAAACCATACAAATATATTTTCTCACGCTTTTATAGGAATATTTTTTTTATTTCTAACTTCCCTACAATATAAATTGTAAATCGCCTTTAAACTTTTTCTATTGGTGATAAAGAAAATCATAAGATGTAGGTGAAATTACAGGAAAAACTAATATCCTGTTTTTGTATTTAATCGAAAACGAATTATGTTTTTTATTTAGTGAGTTTTACGAACGTTACTTTTTGTGTACAAATAAAATAGAAGTAGACATTTGGCTGCAATTTTACCTACGAAATATTCATTTTGTCTATAATGAAAAAAGTGATTCCAGAATGAATCCCTGGGGAACACCTGAGGTTGCTGGAACCTCGACAAACCTAAAACCACAGTATACAACCTATTAAAACCTAATCATAATCAAAAATTAGGATGAAAAGAAAGGAATAGAGAGAATAGATGAAAAGAAATTAATTAAGTGAAAACCGAATTCATTTTACTGTGATCTATTTTATCGAGGCTTTAGGGAAGTCTGTGTAAATTATGTCCGTTTGAGTTTCTCTATCGATAGCGTCAGAAACAAATTCTGGTATACAAAATACATTAATGGTAATTCTCGACCTACCTTTTAAAAACCCGTGTTGAAATTCAGATATTTGGTGTTTAGTGTGAAAAAATATATCAAATATCACCATCTCGAAGGATTTAGCGATATGCGACGATAATAATTAAATATGTGTGATCTCTCACCCTGCTTAAAAATCGGTGTAATTTTCGATAGCCTCCATTGGGATTGAAACAGCATAGTTTTTAAAGCTAGATTAAAAAGGACACAAAGTGTACCCACCCACTATTAAGAGAGAAAATTGTTAGAAATGTCGCAATATTTTTTGCAAATATATCATAATTAACAATATTGAGAAATTAGACTATGTAATGGTTATTAACAAAGAAGTTATTTTAACTATTTCTTAATTAAAAAGCTGTCAGTATCAAGATTTCATTAAATTAATGTCGAATATTATGGAGCTCAAAGACTAAATTAAACGATAGGTGCAGACATTTTATCAAATAACGCTTTGCCTTGTATCAATGATGCAATGCAATCTCCTTGAAAATATTAATAAAGGATACTAAGATTATTAAAAATTCAACGATAGTCCGAAGTAAGGGCTAACGCATATAAGTATACGATTTTTATTCATTAGACTATTTAGGGCTATTGCCCCTCACCGGAAGTTTCAGAAGCAAAGTCTAAAGAAAAAATAAAAAATATAGCAAAAAATAATAATAGATCAAAACCAAAAAATTATATATCATTACGTCAAAAACGGGGTTGGTGCAGGGGAATATTTGTTATTAATTTATATAACAATTAAAACCAAATATTTTTTCAACTATTACTGTAAACTAATATCTTTCAGTGGCTTACCGTATAGTGTAGAGGTTCTAAAAATGACTAATGGACGTAGTAAAGTGAAAGTATATTGGCATTAGCAATTTACACCAATAATTTTATTCACAGTTATTGCTGCGGTACTATTCCTCATAAGCGAAGTATGTATGTTATTATTAAAAGTTACTTCATATATTCTGCTGTTAAAATCCGCCGCCACTCTACAAAAATTCATTTATATGTTGAAAACGAACGTTCTATCGCGACAGATGTTATTGACGCATATTTAAAATAAGGCAACATTCGTACAGACGCCATATTTATTTGAGGCCATAAAGAGTCCACTTCTGTGTCTTGTAGTAGGTCTACTATTTGATGAACTGTGACAAAATCAAGATTCTTGTGTAAAACACTTTCTGGTTTTTTTGCCTGTTGAGCAATAACTGCACATAGTTGACACATTTATTGTCGAAGATCAAACCACTACATTCATCGATTATGGTAAATCTCCTGTATTTGGTAGACATGCAAGTTGTTATATAGCAAGAGAGATTCGTGAAAAGCTCGAGTATATAAATTCTAAATCTTTTTGGACACTGGGATCGACAATAACTTCTTGAACATTTGCAATAGTAACTGCTCCTTTAGCATGCAATTACAGTACGACTCGTTTTATATTGTCAAAGTTTCTATAGTAATACGATGCTGCGTTCAGGAAAGAGCCCCATCTTGTCAATATAGGCGGTGGAAGTAGTGGCGTATTGGGTAGAAGTTCGTAAAAAAATCACACGCAGCGCAGCACCGGCGAAAAATATTGCATAACATTCTGGCTGCGAGAATAATGTAAATATGCTAATTCACAGTTTGCATTAGGTAGGTATATGATTTCTTAGAGGATATTTGACTGAAACTACATAATTTGCAAGCAGTATAATATTAAACGAAATTTGATTTATAAACGAAAATCGAAATTTCTTTTAGATATATAGGAAAAATAAACTCATTATCTACAGTATTAATATTTTGTTGGACCTCCCGTGACACGATGACATTCTCAATTCGCCGTAGTATACTATCCATACTAAGTATCCTTATTAGGATTTGGGAAATAGCAAAAATTTGTTTTAATTTTTCTCAAACCAGTAGTTAAGATATTGAAAGAAATCCCAAAAAGTCCAGATGGAAGATATCCCTTTTGAAAATGCCAGTCGCCAAAAGAGTCAACAATTACTTTTCCGAAAATTTCATTACAGTTGATAAAAAATTTACGTTTTTCTTTTTTCACCCTATATTATTGTTTCATGTGCATGGAAATGTACAACAAAAATTTCCGTGCCATAGTCCATCAATTACTCTTTCCAAATCTTTCTCAGTTTTAAAAATCCGCTAAAGAAGCTGTGAGGTTTTAAAATTGAAGTAAAATTTTTCTCTTAACATTTCAAATGACGCTTAGTTTCAGAAAGAAATGATTCATTCATAATATGACAACGTAGACGATAGAAAAGCCTCTGGAAAAAATCCTAGAAGCAAAGACTCGGAAAATATTCATCCGGAAAGTAGCTACTTGGAAAAAACAACCCCTGGAAAAAAAGCCCTCTGGATATAAATAAGCAGAAAGAATCAGTAATAACCAAACGACTAAAACGGATATTCCAGCCTGAAACAAACATTATTTTCCTATAGTAGTATAGGTATCAATCATGTTAGGTTTGAAAGGATGCTTATGTAATATCTAAATAATTAATTTATTATTTTTTTCTAGAAATTATTCTATTTTAAGGAAATATATTGCCGCTAAATATATTTATGCTAGGTTAGGTTAGGTTAGGTTGGGTGCTTGTTTCAGACTGGAATTATCGTTTTAGTCACTTGGTTATCAGTGGTTCTGGCTGCTTATTTACTTCCAGTGGTCATTTTCATAAGGACCTTATTTTTCGGAGGTATTGTTTTCTAGATTTTTCCCCGAGCTTTTTCTCCTAGATTCATACAGGGTCTCACTGAGAATACATCAATCGATAAAGTACATAGCTGAAATTTTTTAAAATTTGGGGAATTACTAATGTCAGTGTGGCCAATCCAACAAAAATAATTACAAGCATTTGGTACTTCCGGTTATAACGGAAGTCGGTATCAACTTGCTTATTTTAAATTGAACACTATATATTTCTGATTTTTCGAAGAGGCAATAAAATTCTGAGTCGAAATCATGTAGCATATCCTATAGCTAAACTCAGCCGTTTCGAGAGGTGCAACGGTTTGCTTCTTGTAGGAGATCCTCCTCATTTGCTTTTTGATGTGTAGAAAGGACACCAGATGAGCTACGCTCTACAGTTAAGATAAATTCAATAATAGTATACCAGGTGTTTCATATTTCACGTTACATTTTGTCAACTTCAAACTACGAAGACTTTTTTTACTTCAAATGTATATTTTTACATCAAGTTATGTAGAATTAAATTCTATTTTTTCTAGTAAAGGCATTATAAAGGTTAAAGTTACAACTTTTTGAAATATTTGCGATTTTCTTAGAAATTCAAGAACAATCAGTAATGTGTCATTCTCTTATGTCAGAAAATGCCACCGCGTTTAAATTACATCCACGAAGACTTTCTGAATTTTTTTTATTATTTATGGAGAATGTGATAAAGTAATATCAAGAACATATATTTTCAATACGTATTTTTATTAGAATCATTAATAGTCTATAAAAATACTAATCTTCTATTTTCTTCGGTTTGATCCCCATTCACCAACATTGGATAAAATAGCTAGAGTAAAGGACCCAATAGTTGGCACTGTGCCGGTTATTGGCATAGTGGCACTTTTTATGGCTTTATCCTATTTAGGAAATGAATTCTGAGAAAATGTTGAACTTTTAACAATATGGCAACACTGTTCTTTCCTACCGACTTTTAAGTAGAAAGTAAACAGTAATGGCGTCGCCGCTAAAATAGTTATTTGTTGTGTGTCCAGATTGTTCAATCTTGTAAGAAACTATCAATTTCACTAGCTACATAATCGCAAATAACTTTTTCATTGTCGTTACTGTTGTTAAAGTTGCATTTTTTGTTGTTGGGATTCATTTTTCATAGTTATTCAATGATTTCTAAATATCCCAACAAAACTTTTCGCCCAATTTACAATAAAAACCGAGGGTGCCAATTATCGGGTCACAAACAAAGTAAAATCTAATTGTTGACATGGATGCCAATAATGCATACTTATATTTGATTCAAGGCTTCCCGGGCAGGATGACAAATATCAAAGCTTCAGTGAAGCAATTTTTTGACAAGAGCAAAAGGCCAAATCCTTTCAAGAGAAATGTTTCAAGAAGACATTGGTATAAAGGTTTTTTAAAATGACACCCAATTTGAAGCCAACGCATACCAGAAGCAGTAACCAACGCTAGTGGAAATATAGTCGAAAATGATAATCGGAAATGGTTTCTACTAATTGAATGTTACTTAAAGGATAAGGAATTTTTCACAATTTTAGAAGCCCCTACAAGGGCGATGAAACCGCCTTTCAACTTTGCCCTATGGGTGATAAGGTGTTGGCAGTCAAGGGATCAAGAAATGTATATTAAATCGATCAGGGCACGGCTAAATCGATTATTACTGTGATAAGAGACAATCCGTTTTGCCAATTGAGCAAGGTACACTTTGTACCAATTTTAGGCATAACAAAGAAAACCATCGTCAATGCTTTTAGAGTCTGTGGCTTGTGTCCTTGGAATGTTGACAAGTTAGATTTTTACAAATGTTTAGGTAAACAAAACGTTAGTAATCAACAAACCGCAAGTCAGGAAAAGACTAAAAACACTTTGAGTTACGAAAGGTTTGTTGAAATCTTTGAAAAGAAAAATTAGAACAACTGGAGGAACTTAATAATGCTAGCGAGATTTCTATTTCCGAGGACGCCCAGTTTTTACTAAACATCTTAAAAGAATTTAACGGATCCCATATAAAAGTAGATGATTTGATGAATACAACAGAAAGGTTTGTGGGCATTTCAGTCGATACTGAAAGCCACAATATTATTTTTCCGCTCCTAAAGAATATATGAATATTCTAGACTGTGACAATGAAATCAATATAGATCTCTTGCATTTGTGCCAGTGAAAATGTTTCTAATGAGACAGATGAAAACGTTTTAAAAATTAATAATAGTGCCAATATTTACATGCAAGAACAGATTACGGAAATGCCCATGGTTATTTGCGATAACCGAAATGTGAATCTAAACGCTTGTTTATTGTGGCCTAAAATACCACAAAGAATAGGAAAAAGGCAAACAGAAAGAATGCCGTATGTTATTACTTCTACAGAATTTAAAAAAGTGCATGAGGAAAAAAGAAAAAGTTAAAGTCGATAAAGAAGATAAAGACTAAGAATTAACTGAGAAACAAAAAATAAAGGTCGATATAGCAGCCAAATGAAAATTGCAACGATGCAAGCAGACCCAGAGTATAAAACTGACACAGAAACAAAATAAAAGCAAACCTACAAATAATAACAAATTAAAAGAGAATAAAGTTAAAACCAAACCTACAAGCATTCCAAAGAGTTCCACTGTCACAACAAACAGTAACACATCGATCATCCCGAAATATGAAGGTGTAAATATAATAAACGTCCAGGTATTGCCAGATTGGAATATTTCTGACAAATCTCCAGAAAAGAGTCCTAAATCTAAAAATAGAAAATGTTACGAGGAAATTATTTGCCAATAAAAAAGAAAACTGCAAATAAATATGAAATCCTTGGCATATCTCTGGAAAAATATTCAATTAAGACAAATGAGCTTTGTTTTTCCTGCACATTCAATATCAGCAAAGAAACATTATTGTATTTAATAACGACAAATTGATAGGTTTACATTTTCATTTAAAAAATTGACAAGTATTAATAAAAATTCTGAAACTTTAATTAATCAGGCCTTCGTCTATTTGTTTAAAAAGAACGTTTAATCGTTTTTCTTTTATCTACAGCACCAGGTTTCTCTCTTTTTAAACACAAGCAGTATTTGGCCATCATGCTTGTATCCATCTTTCCTGGTACCTCTGCTTTATTTCCTTCATGTCCTGATGAAAAATATCCACTTGTTCTTCACTAATTTGTCTAAGATTTTCAGTAAAAAAATTAGGATGGGCATGCAAAAAATTTGCATATTGCAATCTAAATTGCGAAGCTTGTATATTTTGAACAATTTTCTCATAATTCTGTGATTCTTGTGATGTGATTCAATTCACATTCTGTATCATTTTGTATTTAGGGGACCGCACGAGCTTGACCGAACGTTCCCATGTACTGTCTGGTCGGGGAAAGAAGACCCGCGGAAATAATGTGATTTCTGCAATCCATTTACAATTAAGCGTAAATAAAATAAATGAATTAGTGCATAGCAAATTTTTGTGATCGTTTGCATCCACACCTACTCACTGGGAAAAATGTTATATGCCTAGTATATGGTTTCGCAGAAATCTGGCAACTTATCGGCAATACTCTCCCGTGTCGTGCGGGATCTCTTCCGCCTACTGGACAGTAGTATAGGCTCAGTGGTTGATTAGACTGTACAAACAAGTCAGTGCATATTCAGACAAGTTTAAACACGCACAACCTGCTGTGTTTGAAGCAAATATTGATACTGATTATGAATATAGGTGTATAAAACTTGTAAACCATTACAGAAACTACAGTTTGTTCACATTTGCGTATAATGCCTAGGTAATATTTGGTAATTGTGGAAAAAAATTATGTAATAGAAACAAGCGGACTTCAGTTTAGTAACCAAGAAACATAAATAAATAACTGGCACATATTTTTAGTCAAACCCCAGATACACTGTAAACCAGTGTAATTCTTAAAAGTTGATCAAATATTATAACAATATGTACTGTATTGATTTTTGCATCTAATAAAATATTGTAGGAAAAATTTAAATTTCTTAGACAGGAATAATTTGGCCTCGAAATTAAAAAAAAAATCACCTACTTTAAAATCCAATTATAAAGTTAAATGAGATCAATACGTTTTTATTAATTTAATTATTTCTTATCCGTTATTAATTAAAAACTAGTTTATAACGAACTTTGTATTGTGAATGAATTAAAATTGATTGTATATTGAATAAATTTAGATTGTTACGGCGCAGACTAGACTCTTAGTCTAAATTACTCGTTAGTTTATCGTTTATTGAATATCATTCCTTATATAAATATAAATTAGGTAGTTAAAAATAAACACATGCTGCAGAATGACAAATGACAATAGCTGTTGTCTGCTTTCGTTCGTGATGAACAAAGTAGTTGATTCCCTTTCGTACTTTCTATCAAACAGGGCCGGATTATCTGTGTATGTGTCCCTAGGCAAAAGCCCAAGCCCCAATTCTACATAAAAAATAAGTAAAAATACAAACATTTCTAGTATCTACATTAAAAAGAATTCACAACGTATTTTAATTCTGAACAAAACATATGTAAATAACAAAATTAAAAACAAAAACTAAACCATTTTTCCTGATTTCCCGACTTCCGAAATCTGCTATAATTTGAATAAAGCCAAGAGCAATGTTCATTTTATTATTTATAGACAGAATAATTAAAATTTCTTAAAGAATGTGTTTTCGTTTCCTAAAATTAAAAACGCCCTCTCCCCAGTTGCGTCGGCAACGTTAAAGATTTTCTTGATGCAATTTTTAAGTTAGGAAACAATCATCTTAATATTGACTTTCAATATGCTCAATAAAGTTTTTGATTCAGACGTACTCCTCAGAAAATGATTCGTCCAAATCTTCACAGTATATAACCTGAAGATTTTTTGAATGTTTGCATAAATTATCATCAAGCATCTGTCATAAGCAAAAAAAATCATTTTAAATGATCATTTTTAATAATCACCAAATAAACAGTTGCCCAGTACATTTTGTTAGTCTATTATATACAGATTGTGTACTGAATCATTAGACATAGTACACTGAAGGAAACTGCCAGCTAAATGGAAAATGAATTCTCTGCTATCCTAATGCTTACGTTGACGAGCGATGGCTTACCTATCTTTGGTTTACGTGATAACGTGTCCATTTAAGATACCTACCCATGTCTAATGATTCAGCACATAATCTGTAGAACAATGATCAACGTCAGGAATTAAAGAATTAGAATCGGGTATTTTTGTAATATATGTGAATTACTTAAGCGCCCTTTGCGTTTTGATGCACCTAGGCAACTGCCTAGTTTGCCTATTGGATAATCCGGGCTTACTGGCAAGGGAATATGTGCAAGGTAATTAGTGAACTGCCAGAAGTACTGGAAAGATTCATGATCACTTTGTTCACCAATTATTGGTAAGAACGAAAGCAGCTAATAACTTTGAAATTACGACATAGACATGCCCACAGGGAGAGCTGGAGGATCATGGTATCTCTTAATGCAGCACAATTAACATACCCAAACCCAACTCTTAAAGTGAGAAGAGTGTAAGGTGTCATTTTCTGATTTATTTTTACAAAAACTTACTCTTGCTCTTGAAATTAATATTTGTATCGGGTGATTTCAATGTACATTTTCATAAAGAAAATGAATAGCGTACATTACTACTCATAAATACATTTAAATCATTTGGTTTATAGACTGCCATATTGGATTAACCAGAAATAATAATTGCCTTGATAATATTTAAATGACAAGTTTTAGCCTGTCTTAACATGTTGATTCAAGAATATAGCAGCCATCTTACTGCTTTGACATATATAATTAATTACCTTTTGAAAAACGTTCTCATTAGTCAAGGTTACTACTAACTACGTCTCTAGCAACCATTTTTTATCCCAGATCTATGTCCCACGCCTCTTAGCTATTATATTATATATAAATCTATAGTATTGGTCAAAAATCTCTCCTCCGCCGATACTGAAAATCAAAGTCCTATACTATTAGTCAAAAGCCTCTGAACTCCTCCCTCATCCGATACTAAAATCTAAGTCCTATGCTATTAATCAAAGCCTCTGAGCTTTCTCTCTTCCAATACTAACATCAAGGCCCCAGGTTCTAGGGCCGTCTACGTACACACCCCCGCGGGGTTCTCTGTACGTCTCTAGCATCCATTTTAGCCCTATATCTACGTCCCCCCTGGTAGAGTTCAAAGCCCCTTAGCTCCTCGCTCTTAGCTAGCATCTTAGATATATCTATAGTATCTTCCCGATACTAAAAATATAAATCCTATGCTATTGATCAAAGGCCTCTGAGCTCCTCATCCCCCGATACTAACATCTCAGGTTCTAGGATCGTCCCTAGCTAACCCCCTCCAGCATCTACCCCTTCCCCTCTTTGTCTAGGATTAAATCTAAATCGAAGTAGCGATTTTTTTTCGACGTAGTACCATAAGAGAATACATGGGAAAATTGGCCTTATTTCTATGAAAACTAGACGAGGACGAATAGTTTTATTTTTAAAATTATTTGCAGTTTCTTATTTGAATAAATTGATTGAAAATGGAGATTTTGTTATATCTAATTTAATCTTTGTGGCTCTTCTAAAGACATTTTTCTCAACAACCAAGTAAAAGGTATTATTAAACATAATGAAATCAGCTGAATCCAGATGAAAGATGAAATATGATTTTGTCAAAAATATTCTTGTTCAATATTATCTGTTATGAAAAGTTTTAAATTTCGTAGTTTAAATAAAACAGTTTTGGACTCGAAGTAGCTACTAATTTTTTTGATATGCGTAAAATGTACTTATTTTTTAAGAAAACGGGAAAGAAGAAACAAGAAAAATGAACTTTCATACAAACAGGTACATCTTAAAAAGAGTGCCTTAGAGATTCATCCTATATTATGTGGTTTCTGTAATCATATGTTTCTAATTGAATTGATTTCGATCGTTAGGTACAGGGAAATCAACACGGGCAAACATTTTAGATGTTGCTAACACATACAGCAGTGATTTCGCGGCTTGCAAATTAGAATGATCTTTTTGCTTATGACATGAAATATAATAAAATATGTTACCTATAGCAAATATGTTTCATATAAAAATGTAGCAGCAAAAATTAGACAATAGTCCGACATAATTTGTGCCTTAGATAAAGTTGCTGATTATGTGACGCTCAGTAGTTCATATGTGGAATTTTCACGGGATACTGTTCTTTCAAACTTCTCTGATAATTAAATCCTTCATAGAACCGTGGAAAGTTTGCAAAATCTACGAGTAGATCTAACCATAAAACAACAAGATAAATCTTTCTCTCTCTTGATGAAATAACTAAAGAAGAATTTGAAAGACAAGTTATTGACGTGTTATTGACATTTTCAAAATTACTTTTAAAAACACCTGATGATAATTCTTATAAAACGGATTAACATCATCATGAGCATTTACTCTTCAACCCATTTTATCACAGAAATGGAGCGAGATATAGAAAAAAAATATTAGAATTTGTAATAGTCTCATTGAAATCTACTAAATTTGTTAGTTGTCTCTAAAATACCCTGTATAAGAAGTACCTGTTTATATAAAGTTAACTTTTCAAGTTTTTTTCTTTCACGCTCTCTTACAAAATAGACAAATTTTACATATAAACTCTAAAGAATCAGTACTTCGAGTCCAAAGCTGTTTATATAAACTGGTGCGCGACAAAGCTGAAGGGTCAGAAGGCATTAACTTCGCAGTAATATTCTTTCCACTAACATACGAACTTCGACAAGATGTATGAAATTTAAAATTTTTCATACCAGATAATATTGCATTCTTATAAACAAGAATATTTTTAGCAAATTTATCTTGTCTGGATTCAGCTTTTATTATGTTTAATAATTCTTTTTTTACTTGGTTTTTTGACAATCATGTCTTTAGAAGATTCACAAAGATTCCCACAAATTAGGCATTACAAATTCTTCTTTATTTTCAATAAATTTACGGTAATAAAAAAACTGCAATTAATTTTAAAAGTAAAACTATTCGTCCTCGTCTAGTTTTCATATAAGAACTTACATACCAAATATTATTTCCAAATTCCACGATTAATAAATAATAATACTTACACGAACGAGACTACTGAATGAGCTCCTACTTGCTCAATTAGCACTCAGCCGTTCCCGGGAATTTATATTTTGGAGAATATTCCCGCCCTCATCGGGAGTTTAAATATTATATGCATTAATGCATTCAACACAAATTCCAGTTTCATGTACTTTACGAATATAGAGATGTTCAGAGAAGTAATTGAAATAATGAAAATCTCCAAGAAGCACATCCCATGGTCTTACGAGTTCACGACGACAGACGACCAAGAAGGATGGCAGCGTCACCTGGAATCGCTGGACCCACAGGACAGGAGCATCTGCAACACCCAGCGTGCTCTGCGGAACAGGCCGAAACCGATGTCCCCAATCCACGGAGAGAATGGGATTGTCTACACTCGCCAGGAAAAAGCCGAAGCATTCGCGGACAGCTTGGAACTATAGTGTAGGAAAAACCAACTCGATGATGAGGACTAGGACTGGGTTGATGACGTGGAACGCAGGGTGCGTCGGATGCTCCGCCTGCCAGACGATGATCACATCCGTCCGACCACTCCAGAGGAGGTCAAGGAGATTCTAAGGTGCTTGAAGCCGAGGAAAGCTCCAATATATGATAAGATCGGAAACATCGCCCTCAAGAAGCTACCCAGGAAAGGGGTGGCAGCCCTGGTGAACATCACCAATGGGATCTTGAGGCTCAGATACTTCCCGGATAGGTGGAAGAAGGCCGACGTCATAGTCATCCCAAAACCAGGTAAGGAACTAATCTTTCCCTCCTCTTACAGGCCCATCAGCCTGCTCTCCGCTGTGAGCAAGGTAGCCGAGCGCGTCATCTTGAGAAGAATAGAAGAAGAAACCGAAGAGCTCCAAATCATCCCGGATGAACAGTTCGCGTACAAGACAGGACATAGTACGGAACTTCAAGTGCTCAGGATCACCGAAGAAGTCACCAAAGGTTTCAACCAAAGACAGGTCACGGCGGCACTACTCCTGGACGTTGCGAAGGCTTTCGACAGGGTCTGGCACGATGGTCTACTAGCTAAAATGATGAGTATGGGTTATCCCATTGCACTCGTCAAACTAGTTAGATCATACCTGCACGGGAGACAGATGCGAGTGAAGATCAGGGATAGCGTGTCCACGTATCGACCGAAGGAAGCCGGAGTCCCCCAAGGCTCTGTGCTGTCACCTCACCTGTTCGCTGTCTTCACCTCTGATCTCACAAGGACCGAAGGCACCGCTATGGCACTCTACGCGGACGACACGGCCCTCACGGCAAGATCCTGGAGAGCAAGAACAGCCACCAGAAGACCCCAAGAGGCAGCCTATCTTCTGGAAGAATGGTGCATCAAATGGAAAGTCGCAGTCAACGCGGAGAAAAGCCAGACGCTTCAGGAAATGACGCAATCAAACCCCCACAGGACACGTTTCCATGTTCGGCGAGGACATCCAGTGGCATGATTCCGTCAAGTACCTTGGCGTAATCATGGACAAAGGCCTGACATGGAGACAGAACACCGAAGCCATCGTGGTAAAGGCCAAGCGGACGAAAGCTCTCATCTACCCAATGGTAGGGAACCAGAGCAGGCTCAATCTGAGGAATAAGCTTCTGCTAGTCAAAGCACTCATCAGACCACAGCTGACCTACGCTTCCGTAGCATGGGGATACCAAGCGAAGATCTATCTGAAGAAGAACCAAGCCGTGGAAAACGTGGCCATCAGGACAGCAGTGGGCGCACCATGGTACGTTAGAAACGCTGACATCTTCAGGGATCTGGAGTACACACCAGTCACCGAAATCATCCGGGATATAGCGAAGAAACTGTACACCTTAGCCGAGGAGCATAGGAACCCGCTGGTCAGGGAGGCCACCTCCTATGATCCGGCCGACGCACCGAGACACAAGAGGCCGAAGGTACAGTTACTGGACAATGGGTAAGTATAACTAATCCTTTCCTTACTGATGGACCAACCCACGGAAGAGACATGACGCAACCAACCACCTTCCCACAGACCTTGTGGGCACCGGTCAGTGAACCGACCAGTGTCCGTTGTCCCCCTGGCTCCGTGAAGGACGAAAGTGCTAAGAAAGCACTTAAACCTTCACCTCCTATAGCTACACAGTTCATCTTCACCTTGTCCGATGATCCAGATGACAATGTGTCAATTGACACTTTGTGTACTGGCAGTCAATCCCAAGTCACAGAATATCCGCACAGTACCTGACAGACCGATGACTATCTCCGGGGGTGACAAGCTGGCGAAGAGAAAAGACGAAGTCAGAAGAGCGCTAGAAGTGGCCCTAGCCAGCAGGGTTCATCAGCCAGGACCCAGGGAGGTTGGCCGAAATATTCGGCACCGCTCACATTTGTGAGTGGGGCCGTTCGTAAAGTAAGCTAACCCGACCTGCACGAGGCCGGTCCAGGTCTACAGCGATGACTAGGGTAAAAAGGCAATAGTCCTGCCTGGCCCTAGCATCCGAGACCGTCATCAAGCCAAAAGAATATTGGCGCGACAGACGACATTGTTGTTTGTTGTTCTTACGCCTTATGTTTGCCACGCGTGTCTTGACATGCTGATAAGCTGATGATGTCAGCCAGGCCTGTTATGAGACTGGATTGAGTCACTCTAAAGACCAAATAGAATATTTCCACGGGAATTTATGAGTACCTCGGGAATTTCCCGAAAATATTCCTGGCCCGGGAATATTTCCGTCCGGAGATATTTTCCATAGCACATTGTTATGCTCAATACATGTCTGCTGCACCACCGATCACTGAATGTTATTCTAAATTTAAATGCGAGAGTCCGAACGCGTTACTATGAGGGCCTTAAAAACTCGATTTTAGAAAACTATGAGTCCTAGCGAGCTGAATCTTTGTTTAAAACCTTTTCATAGTTTTGTGTACATTTGGCTCTATACATACATATATACATAAATTTTCACTAATTAATATAGTTCCTTGCGGTGAAGTTTTCAATGCATGGATTTGCTACGGGCGATTTGGGGGCTTTTTTTTCGAAAATGCTTTACATTTTGAAAATTGGGAGAGTACCATTAGAAGCGCGCTAGTTTTTTGAGTAAGTTCCCAAAAATTTATAATCGTAGCTCAAACCCTTGATTTAAGAACGCGATGTATGTTTTGAAAAGTGCATTCTTCGATTTCTTCTCATTCATGAAAAATTTGATTTTATAAAATTCGGCCCTATGAAAAAAGTTGTAAAATTCTATTTCGTATAGCCAAAATGATGCTCTACAAGATGGTTAAGGTTCCATTTAGTTATATCTTTAAATAAAAGAACTACCAGAAATAAGCGAGATGAGGAGCGATTTTACTGCACTAGGTATAATGTAAGTATGTATGTATGTATCATTTGGGTTCAATTTTGTTCCAATATTAGGATAAGGCATAACCAAATTTCATAAGCTGCCACTGATAAAGTTTCTGTAGTAAAACAAAATTATTGTAATCAATTCTTATACTGACAACCTCGCCCTAACGTTCTTACTAACACACTGCATACATCAATAAATAAAACCAGTGTCGACGTTGATAAAACTTATTGAAATAGTCCATTCGAGAATTAATTTCATCATTCATCATTACTCAGTGCGCCGCTAAACCTATGTTTTTTAGAAACTTAAATTTGTCTGCTCTACTTCTTAATTTTAAATAAATGGCATAATGAAATCAGGAATGTTTCATGCCGAAGGGCACTTAAACCAGATGTTTAGACGTCCGACGAACATACTTAACTGTTTAAAAGTAACGCTTAGAATTTTAAAAATACTTATTTATTTTACTAAATTTTTATAAGTATGCAAAATTATATTTAATGCAAATGCAAAATTATATTTGCATACTTTATTACTTTTATATGCATCATTGAAGAAGGAAAAATATCTAAAACAAAAAACTAAATTATAAGATGTCTTTGTATATTTTCATAATGATATATACTTTAGACTTTAGAATAAATTGAATTGAAAAACTGTTACCAGTGGCGGACTGGCTACATTTTTTCAGGGTGGCGATGTACCAAGAAGACCCTCATATTTTCGCCAGCCTAGGTCCCTTCGTTAATTTGTTTTTTAATTTCTTGGCTCTAATTTTTTTGCAACAGGGGAAACATTGATCTAAAATATCATTAATGTGATTTATCACATAAATATTGTGCTTTGTGGTCACATTCGATGTACTAAAATGAAGGTGAAGGCTCAGTTGACTATACACAACAGGTTCACTTATTGGATTATGAATATTTATGCGGATAATTGAGGGTCAAAATGCACTAAACAAGTGAGTTGCTAGTATACTGTTCTGTGTTGGAACCACGTACATAATGTAATATAATATTTATCTTATAAAGTATGTACCTATCTACTAAAATTTCAGTTTTGTAAAAACCATTAATTTGATACCCAAGGGCCCAGGCGGCCTTAGGCAGCGCCACCCCGCCACCAGGGTTAGGCCACCACTGGCTGTTACAGTCAATTGTTCGTTCACATGATTGTAAATTATGATGTATTATCTTATCAGCAGTGATTGATATAGGAGCATCATTTTGTCTATTTAATTATGTGTAATTATTTTAAGGAATAAAGAAATGTATGTTAAGTTCAATGTTGGCGCAAAGTAAGGTCAATAACCATATCCTACAATTTGATTGCACAAAGCTAAATCGTTATCTGCGTAATTAATTATTGCTATTGGTATACATAATACATAATTATCAAACCTAATGAGGCGTTGTGAAAATATGTGCAAATATTTACTTTATTATATTATATTTATTAACACTTAATAACATAATTAACTACAAAATTTGACTGTACCTATAAATGGAAAATAAAAGTTCACTAATTTATGTTTTGCTTTTTGTAGGTATGATTTTAAATATTTGAAAAACACAAATTTTCTAGCTTACATTTCGGCTTTAATACATATTTTAAACATGGGCGTTGCCAAGGGGGACAGGGGGCGGCAATCTCTTTGTATTTTGGCAGATAATGAATATTTTTCTTTAATATATGGATAGCTAGGTCCTATGATGAAAACCAATCAATTATAATGTTAAATATTTAAAAAAAGTTAATTTTCACATGCACATTAATTTTATTGCACTTTTTCGGTCATCTATATACATAAACACCATAAACATAAACACCACAGAAATTAGACAACTCTCGAATCTAAAGCCGAAACTGACGAGAATTACACTCATGAAAAAATGCACACACACAACCATTCCCACCGACATTACCGGTGGCGGGATTCGAATCCGCAGGACGATGGAGAGATTATCTAGTCACACTTGCCAATGTGTGCTCTAGCCAACTACTCCATCGAGCCGATAAAAAAGTATCGACAATAAAATTCTTTATTTAAATAACAATTCGGTACATTTGGTTTTTTATCAAAGATCGCCTCAAGCTATAAAAATTGTGCCAGAACAGCGCCTCGTATGATTTGAATAAGACCGTATTATTTTGAGCCGCCGCTAGAGGGTTTGCCACCCCTTTAAATATATTTTTCATATCCCTACTTTGCCACACTATTTAATGTTATCATAATTAAAAATTGATATAGACATAAATAGTAAAATTGACAAAAATAAAATCGTTACATTTTTAAAAACTGAATTAGCTAGCTGATTACATGATATAGGTGAAAGATGTGCTTGTAGAGTCGTAGAAGTGATGAATAAATTAAACGTTTTTAAAGTTTTCAAAAACATATGTAAACTGTAGTCTTTGCGCATTAGTTCTGTAGTTTTTTAACTTTACAGGTTATTAATAGAGCACTTGTTGCGCTTAGATCTCAGAATTTTTTTTAATAACATTGCTCAAATTGATTGCTATACACATTTCATGTTCTATGGATAGAGCAGCTAAGGCTGATAGTCTTTATTGACTCATAGAAGACTATAGACACCCAGTTAGCAAACTGGTTTTATAGAGGTAAATTAAATGACTAAACAATCTTATTGATGATTTGTAGTATATTACAAACCATCTACCTATATGATTGTTTAGTTTTATTGTTGATTGATTTCGTCGGCGCAGCGCGTGGCAGTAAGAAGAATATATTAATAATGAAGGTCACTTAACTCGTACGGTATGAAGACTATTAAAAATTAAATTTGGTATGTTTTTAAGTGGAAACAAAATTGGAGCATACTGTGCCAAGATTGTAAAAAATCATGTTTTATGTAAGCTATCCCAAGTAGCACACCGAGTTGTAATTTGGTTGCACCAACGTTGTGACACCTCTTGAAACATTAGCGCGACAAATTACAACTCGGTGTGCTACACACACACACACGCACACACACACACGTACGTTAGAAAGATGTCCAAACACCATTTGAAAAACGTGTATTTTTTACGTACAAATAACTTAAAAAATGTCACGGTTTTACACATTTCAGATACCGAAATTATAAACGTTAAATATTGGTATATGTGAAACGAATGTCAGATATTTTAAAAAGTATTACTAATATACGTAACTCCAAAACCTTTTAAAAAAGTTTCTGTTCGACCTCTCTGGACTATTCAGTTGATATGGACGTTCCATGAACGTTTAAGAGAACAGTTTTATTTAAAATGCTTTAAATAGGTAACGTTAATTTAACGTTGTCAAAAGAACTGCCAACATTTTTCGTGAAAAAATCATGTATTTTTAACGTTACGATAGACCGTCATTTTTCCAACAATAAAAGACGATTGATTTTCTAACGTAACACGAATTATCAACCAATGGCACGTTGAGAATACGTTTTAAAAATGTGTTTACTGGGTTGGGATGTAAATTTTAGAGCAAACTGTTACAAACATCTATTTTCTTATTATAAACATTTACAATTGATCGGTGGTATTAGGGACAGTGACGAGTGCCTCCAGTCAAACCGCCTGGGTTTAAGACCGGGAAGGACCAAATCGATGAGGTATAGTGTATGAGCAGGCCTGCTCGCATTACCATCTTTCGAAAGGGATGTATTAGTAAAACTGTGGTTTCCGTGTATCTACGATGTCAGCACCCCTACCTCACGACAAAGTGGGGGTTCGGACAAATTTTCAGGGGTACCAGTGTTTACCAAACACTGATAGATGATGACCTTATCACCTGGCGTTGATGATTAGTCTTAGTAGCGGATATAGGCCTACGTTAAATAGGTAAGTGATTAAAAAAATTGTGATATACTATTCGTATAACTATACAACATTCTGGAAATTTTCAGAATTTAAGTAAATTTATGTGATGTAAAAATATATACAAAAATACGTTTAAAAAAAAGAAGTATATTTTGTGTTATAAAACTATAGATGTACGAGGAAGAACTGAATAAATCGGTTAATAACTACATATGTCAAATATTAAGAATAAGTGGGATGTCAGAATTTGATTAGAAATGAGATTATGAAAATAAATTCCCAAAAATAGTAACAATAACGATTATGACTATTAGAGGATTAAAAAACAATTGTGTAAAATAGGTAGGTATATCAAAACATAATAAAAAAAATATTTTTTTTTGCTTGCTTTTCTTGGTCGTTTTAAAAAAAAATTCTTTTGCAAAAAAAAAAAGCCAAAAAAAACATTGTACGCAGATTGTCAAAGTGCGCACGCCTTACTTTTTTTGGCAAAGAAATTACTTTTTACTTTTTTAGTACGACTAAGAAACGCAAGTTTTTAGAGACAAATTTTTAATTTTTTTTTATTTTCTACTTTTTAGTCATACTTTAAATAAATTATTATCATACATTAAATTATTATCATACTTTTGCAGATTTTTCAATTTTCACCCCCCCGCCACCAAATTTTTTTTATATATTTTTTTATTTTCTACTTTTTTAGTCATACTTTCATTAATTTTTTATCATACATTAAATTATTATCATACTTTTGCAGATTTTTCAATTTTCACTCCTGCGCCCCCAAACGGTTTTTTTTATTTTTCTTTTATTTTCTACTTTTTAATCATACTTCAATTAAATTTTTATCATGCATTAAATTATTTCACACTTGTAAATTTTTCAATTTTCAGTCCGCGCACCCAAAATTTTTTTATTTACTTATTTTCTTTTATTTTCTATTTTTTAGTCATACTTTAATTAAACTATTATCATACATTAAATTATTATTATACTTTTGCAGATTTTTCAATTTTCATCCCCGCGCCCCTTACGTGGGGATATTTGCAAAAGTAACGGTGGAATATTGTATTGTCATCCGACCTAGTAACTGTGCAAAATTTCATCAATTGGTTATGTCAGGAAGTATGTTAAATGAAGGATGCAAGATTTGAAGACAAACATTCTGGAAAAAAACTGAAAAAACTACATTATGAGTTAAAGAAAAGCAAGTAAAAAAACGATGAAGTTAGAAAAAGTTTAGATAAAAGAAATAGTAACAAATAACATGCAATAATGTAAAAGGTGTCCCAAGATTGTCTACAATATTCGAAACTGACACTTGTCCAGAATATTCTATTTACACCATTTTAGTCCTTGATGCTAAGGATTATACTATTATCAAATATAAATAAATATATGATATTGAGAAAGAATGTAAATTGAAAATAATGTAACACAGAAAAAGTGTATTACAATTCGTGTTCATTTTAATATAAGTATACATATACATATATTGTGTGTGTATATTTAGTTATGTAGGTATATATATTTTTGACATCTTAATAACTTTTAATGAGGTATTCAGTATTTACTTTAAAATAATTGCATGAAAAACTTTCCAACGTTTAGGTACTTATTCATTAACAGTTTTTCGTAAAATG
Organism: Rhamnusium bicolor; assembly: GCA_029963845.1. NCBI lineage: Eukaryota > Metazoa > Arthropoda > Insecta > Coleoptera > Cerambycidae > Rhamnusium > Rhamnusium bicolor. The sequence goes on along the minus strand of JANEYF010000680.1, from coordinate 10,386 downwards.
AAATATAAGCAGGTAGATATAGTATTTTTACATAATTTTCACTGATGGTATATGCAGGTATTTTAAATATTATTTATTTTCAAATTATGAAGCAGTTTTTGAAACGAATGTAATACTTTGTGATGATAAAACATCGACTTTTAGCTGCCTGTACTGTAATTGTTAAATATAAAAGAAAAGTAACAATAATAAAACTTACATGTTATATTCCTGAGATGTTCTAGGCCACACAACTGAACAATCCGGCAGCACTTTCAAAAGTGAAGTCAGAGTAGTCAGACTAGTCTACGCGCTGATGTATTATGTCAGCTTGGTATTGTTGGTCGTGTGTCCCACTCCATCAACATGATTGACAAGAATCTCGTGATCGGTCATTAACAGGTATTTAATTGGAATAACTGGATGTACATAGGTAAGAGATCATTTTAGGATATGCAATAAGCATAATTCTTACTTAAATCTTAAATTGAAATTAATCACATCTTTTCAAACAGGATGTTCCCATAGAATTTATATTATTTTGATAGGTACTTGAAAATCAATCAAAGATGATCCCAATTCAGTTACTAAAAAAACTGACTGTGTCGGTGTCTATTATTAATTTCATGGTTTCGTAAACTTATATTTTACGCGGTGGGTACATAAATGCAAAATTCTGAAAAGTCAATGAAACTACAGATTACCGGGTGCTTTCAACCTATACTATCTGCCCTTCTTGAAATAGATTATGTAGATGTTAAGTGATATTTTTCAACAAGTGCTAATGTTCGTGATTTTTTATTTCAATATGAAGAGAACTTTACTTTTCAACCGTATGAACCATTTTAGATAATAACCTCAAGTTAATGTCCTGAAGAAGGAAATAAACTTTTCTGAAGGCTTGACAAATAACAGAGATTTTTTTCTCCGGCCTGGACTATTTGCACTTTTGACTGCAAAATTTTTAGTTTTATTAAATTTTTTTCTTCCTTAACTAGTCAGTCATATGACTATTTTTCTGTTTATACAAGGTGTCCGGAAATTAGTCGGTCAGAATCATGAATTCTTTTGTTAGAAATAATAAGAAAATTCTTATAAACATTCCCTCTAAGATGATCCATTTGAAAGTTATATGGTGTCGAGGAGGCGCCTAACTTAAGAATTTTTCAATTTTTCTGACTAGAAGAAATAATAATTGAAATTGTGCATGATTAAACACCTTATTATTCTTTTTCGAATGACAACTAATAGATATCTGTTAGTTGTTTTAAACAAATGGTCTGTAACGTAAATAGTCTAGGTGGAGCGAAATTAAAAGCAACGTATTTCAAGGAAAAAACAAAATAAAATAAAATATTTGGATTTTGTTCACGCAAACATTATTTAGACAAAATTTTTATTACTCCGACAGGAAATATTCGAAGATATTTCCATTTGCTTTAGAAACAGTTTAATTCGAGCAGCACTATTTTCAATACGTTCCAACAAAACTTCTCTGGACGGCACTTCCATATCCATTTCTCATGATGTATTAGGCCATTTAATTTTGCATAAAAAAGGTAGGTGATACAATACTCTTTCGTTCGGACTATATTTTAGATTCTCAAAGCGTCATCAAATCAATCACTTAGGCTGGCAGCGGACAGGACGGAACAAAACGTTTCGAAACACAATGAAACGAAACATTTTTATGTCATTGCATTTGAGGAGCTTCCACGCAAAAGTGAATAAATCAGTTTTTGCCTTAAAACGATTTGAGCATTGCATAAGGTAGTAATATGGGTCATCTCTCATCTCAAACATTCCGTTCGGAGTTTTAGTCAAAATAAACGAGGACTTGACAAGACATCCTGGTGGCATCAGAAGACGAATAACAGCATCATCAACACTTAAGGTTAGTTTTCGAATGACTTAATGAGTACGGCATTGTTATCAATCCTGGAAAGTGTATATTTGGCGCTAACGAAATGAAATTCCTAGGGCACTCTGTCAACACCGACGGGACTAGCTCACTACTTGAAAAGATACAAGCAATTTTAGATTTTCTTAAACCGCAAAACGTGCAAGAGTTAAGACGTTTCTTTCGTATAATTGACTTCTACCGTCGTTTCATACACGAACAGCTAATGGACAATAGCCCCTGAACAAACTTCTAAAAGGCCCTAAACAAAAATGAAATGCCCTAATTAACTGGTCGACGGAGACAGAAAAATCATTCAACAATTTGAAAATGGACTTGCAAATGCAACGATGCTCGCACATCGTATAGGCGACGAGCCACTTTGTATAGTAGTGGATGCCTCTAATTTTCCAATAGGAGCAGCATTACAACAGCTGATTAAAGGTGTTTGGCAACCATTATACTTCTTCATAAAATATCTTACTCACAGAAAATGCAGCGCCTACGATCGCGAACTGCTAACAGCGTACTTGGCAGTCAAGATATTTTGTTTCGTAGTTGCGGGACGCGCATTCACCATTTTCACAGATCATAATCCTCTAATATTCACTCTGCAACAGAAATCTGACAAGTGTTCATCGAAACAATTTCGGTGCTTTGACGTTATCGAGCAATTCTCGTCGGACATTCGACATATTTCTGGCAGGAACAACGTCGTGACCGACACACTACCACGCTCGAGGAAATTACCGCCACAATGGATCCACAGGAACTCACAATATCACAGGCAAGCCATCAGGAACTGAAAGAATTTATTCGAAGACGACTGGATTAATATTTAAAAAAGTCAATTTTCCGCCAACAAATGTCACAATTTACTGTGATATGTCCACAAAAATGTCCGCCCAATTGTAACACAGCCTCTTAGATGTAAAGTTTGTCTTTCCTTGCACGGACTATCGTATCCTAGAATCCGAGCAATGCAGAAAATGATAACGCAACGTTCCGTATGGCCATCTATGCAAAAAGATTGCAAGGAGTGGACCAGAGCGTGTCTCCAGTGCTAAAAATATAAAGTGACAAGACACGTCTCTGCACCGATAAGCAGTTTCGGTGAACCGGCCCCCAGGTTGCAACACGTGGATATCGACCTAGTGGGGCCCCTACCATTCCTGTAAAGGATACAGATTTATTTTTACATGCGTGGATCGTTTCACACGGTGGCCCGAAGCAATGCCCCTACAGTATATCACCGTATCTCGTAACAAGGACACTCGTCGAAGTGTGGATCTCCCACTTCGGAGTACCTGCGGCAATTACCACAGATCAGGGTAGACAATTCAATTCATGCTTATTTAAGGAATTAACACGCCTAATTGGCACATGTCACTTTCGCACCACAGACTACCACCCAGCTGCCAATGGTTTAATAGAAAGATTTCATAGGCAGTTAAAAGCAACTATTAAATGCCACGAACACGAGGACTGCACAAGAAGACTTCTAATAGTACTCCTTGGCATCCATACAGCAATAAAAGTGGATGCGGGTACCATGTCAGCGGAAATGGTTACGGAACCAATCTGCGCCTACCAGGCGAAACAATCGCCTCACAAGCTGGTGCCGCAACGATTACGTCAGAGTTTACTACAAACACATGCATACGTTAAAACCTGTACCTATACGTCGCCACGGAAACCGTTAAACTTTCGTTTTCAAAGATTTGGCTACAACACCATATGTTTTTGTTCGGCACGATGTACCACGTACAACTCTAAAACCAATTTACGATTGTCCCTTTAAAGTACTTAAACGCAAAGAACGAGACTTCGTCGTACAATGAGGAGACAAAGACGTTAACGTAACTTTGGATAGACTGAAGCCAGCCCACCTTCTAAGCGACGGCTTTGGGGACATGGCAATAATTAGTTATATCCTAATAATATCTTTTTATTCATGCATGTATCGTTAACACTGGCAGGGGGTGATGTAGCGGACGTTCCTGAAACGCGATAATAAAATTACTTATTTTTATAATCTGGATTTCACAACGAGCCTTATCAAAACACGATAATAAACACTTATTTAAGTCTACAGTCGGTAGATATATTTTACACTTTAAGTTGTGCTTGTAGAAATCTGCAATCTGAACATGCTTTCCGAGAAACACAATAATAAATAATTATTTAAGTTTACAATAGGGGTTCTCTAATAGTGACGCTTTTAATTCAACCTAAAATAACCCGCAATTTAACAAGGTATCAATAACCGCAATAAAGTAAGGAATTTCAGTTCATCGCTTTCAACCCTTTTACATAAATACCCGTACGTGACTAACACATAATATGTCTTATATGTCTGACTAACACAACATGTCTTATAAAAAAAACTTCCTCTGATTTCAAGTTCTATTTAGTAGCATCAACGCCACAATAAATTCTTCCACAGTTGGGCTGCAGAAAAAATCTCGTTTTGTACAGAATTAACGCAAGTGGATTTGTTCACTATTACCTGAAAGCTTCTCATTTTATCGTGTCATGCTGTCTTAAATACATGATACCAAAGGACTGGCTGCACAGTGGTTCATAAAATGAAACAAAACCGATGACATACTTTGTGTGAACCACGGTGACAGCATTTTAAACAGTACACGATTAAATGAAATGACACAAAAATGTTTCGTTCCATTATGTTTCGAAACGTTTTGTTCTGTCCTATCCGCGGTCGGCCTTAGCAAACTTATTTATAATTTATTTCGTCTTTGTAAAAGAGTCCTCTCGACAATAATGTACTGATAGCGGAGTCGTTTTATCGAAAAACTGCAGATCCTCACCAAACATTTCTACCAGACGAAATATTTATTTATAATTTGATGAACCCGAAAGCTTTAGCGCAAGTGATCTTTAATAGTACCTAAACAAAAATTTCGTCAAGCTTTTAAGTAAAAATCAAGGTATCTTTTGATGGTAGGTCGTCGACTCAGAAGTCGATTTTATTAGACACTTTACTGAACAAAGTTTTTTTGAAATAGGTACCTACCTACTACAGAAAATGAAGACTGTAAAAGTGGGTAGATTCAAATATTTTTATTAAACAATTACAAACAATTAACAGTGTGTTACGTAAGCTAAGAAAAAAATAGTACTAGAAATTTATAATCAAATTATTTTAATGGCAGCTTGTAAAAATAAAATTAGAGAATACGACATTTATAGCGTTAAAAATATTGTTAGAGAATTTGTATTTGGATTCTTCGTTCATTCAAATCCGGTATTTCTGTTTGAAGAATTCCAGGTGCATTTTATCAGAAAATACCATTGTAACCACAGACCACATGTGATTGTAACTATAAGGTGATGCTATGCAAAGGCACGTTTTTAAGTTCCAGATGCCTTTAATTGGAAAAGACCACCGTTATACTTACCAAGGTGGTTGCTTTACAATGACACGTTTTTATTGGTTCTTTTAAAATTGGATGTAAATTGTCATATTAAGACCTACCATCACCTATCTGTGAAACAGATACTACATCCCAGAAAATATCAACAAAAAATGCATTTATTAAGAACCAGTAATTAATATATGAAACTTTTTTGTATTTGGATAGTCTCTTAGAACATAAATCTGAAAACAGAAAACAATTTTATTATAAGTTTTCAATAATAGTTAACAGTAAAAACAGTATAAAAAACTAGGAATTATGTAATAATTAAATAGGTAATTTATATACAAATAACTGGACCACTGTTAAGGATAACAAGTTATTAACATTATTGTCGAATAAATATATAATTACTTTTTAAAGTATGTTATATTTAGAATAAAGAAAATATAAACACAGTGGCGTAACGAATCTTTTGGGGGTGGGGAGGCATAGCATTCTTGGTGGCACAAATCGTAATGATGGTATACGCAAATGAAATAAATTTGCTATTTTTTTTTGTATTAGCGTAATCAAAGCAGTAAATTAATTGCTATCTATATCTTGCAACGCAGAAATATAGGAAACAAAAAACAAACAACAAAATAATGAACACAATTAACTGAATATATATATATATATATATATATATATATATATATATATATATATATATATATATATATATATATATATATATATATATATATATATATATATATATATATATATATATATATATATATATATATATATATATATATATATATATATATATTAAGATAGAAGGTTACTGCGGGATAAGACGCAATAGGAAGAAAAGGATAATGGGTATTCAAAATTTTATTAACAAAACTTGTTCGAAATCATTCAAAAACCCTGGATCCAAAGTTTAGCTAAATTCTAAAAAAATTAGGTTTTGATGAAAAAAATTCCAGTCCCAAATTTCTCGTTTTGATAAGCATGCTCTGACTTCTTTGTTTCTACTAAAAGACAATTTTGTAAATGTCAGATTAGTTGTCAAGTAAATCTGTTGGCATTCTGTCTGATTTCAATTAAAATGCTTACAACTACGGAAAAAGTGGAAATTGTTAGATTAGTTGGTGATAATTCTCGTACAGCGAGGGAAGCTGCTACAGAATTTAATAATTAGCATCGACCCCCAATAGACCATGTAAAAGTTTGGCGAATTAATAATTTATTCAATAGAACTGGCAAAGTATGCAACAAACAAGAACAACGTGTGAGGGATCATGTTAGAGATGTAGAAATTCTTTAGTTTGTGAGAGAAAATCCAAGGTGTAACCTAAGGCGAATGTCCACAATTTTAAATGAACCCAAGGATACAAATTTGGCGATGCTTCCGTCGAAATAAATGTTTTCTTACACACATTAGAAGCAGACGAAGAAAAACAGCTGGAATATTGCTTTTGTGTCAGGGAGAGTATTTGAACTAACCTAATTTTTTTAAAAATATTTTATTCTCAGATCAAGCGACATTTACAACTAACGGCATAGTTAACTTTCAAAATACGCGAAATTGGTCCGTTGAAAACCATCATTGGATTGTAAACTGTCGACGCTAGTATTCAGAAAAGGTGAATGTGTGGTGCGGTATTTTGAATGAACAAATAATTGGGCCATATTTCTTTGAGGAAAATTTAAATGCGTAACGTTTTCTAATTTTTTTGCAAACTGAATTTTCAATCGAAATTGAAAACTTGCCCCTTATTGCATATAACAATATTTCAATTTGATGGAGCCCCAATCCACAATGCAGTGGTAGTATGGAATTGGCTAAAAGACAACTTTCCCCGGAGGTAAACTGGAAGAAATAGCCCTTTTATTAATTGACCTTCGAGGTCACCTGACCTCACGCCCTTGGACTTTTTTATGGGGGTTTCTAAAGAATAAAGTCTACAAAGCGCAGCCACGAAATAGACTACAAATGGAAAACCGGATTAGGCAAGCTTGCGCTTAAATTACGCCTGCAACCCTCCAAAAAGTTATGAACAACAACAGAAAACGAATTGAGGAGGCTGATGGAGGTTTGATAGAACATAATATTTACTTCTTTTGGTTGTATTTATTATTCATTTGTGTAAATTGTGTTTCAAAAAATAAATTTAGAAATAATTTTTATTAATATGCCTAAAATGATCAATCATCAAAAATCATCAAAACCTCATTTTTTTAGAATTTAACTAAACTTCGAATTCAGGGTTTTTGAATAATTTCGAACAAGTTCTGTTCATAAAATTTTTTATTAAAAAAATGTCTACTATGATTTTTTGATTTCTTTCTAATCCAAAAAAATGGCAAGATTTACTCAATAAATGAGTGTACTTTTCACAATATTGGATTGTGTTTGATTTTACACCAAAATATGTAAATTTTCACACCACTTTTACAATATTTTTAGTGGTAAATGTGAACACCGTTTAATTTTGAACTGTATATACAGGGTGTTTACGAACTTGGGAATATATTTTTAATGGGAGGTAGTACTTGGTAAAAGAAGTCGATTGCTAAAAATTTACCTTAGTAAAAGTTCCTCAGAAGTGGCAAAAAAAAATATTTTAAATAATACATCAAATTGTTTGAGAACCGCTGACGAAGCTAGCTGTATGCGAAAGTTATGGCCATAGACATATAATAATGTCTATGGTCATGGCAGTGTTGCCAAATTTTATCTCAACGCCCATTATTTAGCGAAAATTTTTTTCTTGTTCCAATAGAATTAGATAAATAACATCTAACTATGCTACCGATCAAAATGTACTCATTTTTTAAATTAAATATTTTACTCGAAAATTAAACGTCTTGTAACAGCCAGAAAAGTACAACATAACCCATGGGTTGAATTGTTTTAAAGAATCTAACTACAGCTTAAAACATTTTTCTCACTATTGATTGATTGATTTACATTTTTTTTACATTATTAAATTTGTTATTTTTCATAATATCTGTGTTTTTATGGAAATACTCGTACAAATATAAAATGGAGAATTCAAAATATTTACATTTTTGTGAGCATTGTACAATTTAAAAATGGAAATATACCCAATCTATTATAATAAATTATAGTGAAGAAATCCCTGATAATTGAACTTATTTTTACCTTTGCAAAAAACTTCTCTTGCAGAAAATTCCTTAAAAGACTTCCTTCCCCAACCACAAACGCACATAATTCCTTCTTTGTGTAGGGCACTACATTCAAAAACTAAATAATTAACAATATTTCCAAGTGTAATATTTGGAAATGCATCAAACCCAACCACAAACATAATTCACATAATTCTTTCTTTGTGTAGGCACTACACTCAAAAAGTAAATAATTAACAATATTTCCATGTGTAATATTTGGAAATGCATCACCATTTGTAGTGAAGTCTTCTTTTTGAAAGTATAAAAGCATCTAAACCGGGTTTCGGCTGATGGATCTAAACCAATATGACACTTTTTCCATATCACGAGACAATTCCATAAAATACAAACGTCTCTATTTTGAGAACACAAAATTAACGAAATAAAACAATAAGATTTGTTTTAAAACTAATCTTGTTGTTCAGTAACCATTAATATTAGTTTTTAAAACTGCGTTATACACTTAAAACACGTTCTGTTAAGTGAACGACGTTTGTGCTTATTCGATATTACAGCTGACGGGAGTTTCGATGCATATTCACTTCACATACAAACACACAAAGATTTTATTTTTAGTTTCTCTATGCACAAAAAAAAGAAATACGTTGTGGTAAATTTTTTACACATCTTAAAAATTTCCATTTGACATTTGACAAACAGAGATCACGAAATTCACTACCTCATGTGTGCAACCTACAATCTAGGGACCTGTAATATCATTAAATTACAAACAACGATCAATCACCATTTGTAAACTCTACACAGGGTCGAACTGACCTCATTCGGCCCCATAGGCAATAGTTGTAATTTGTCCCCTACGGCCTACCCCCTCCCACCAAGAAAGATCAATCGTTTTCAGGATATAAAGAAATCATATACCTAAAATAAACACAATAAAAATTAATGTTTTTCGTTATTGTTTATTACTAGATAAATGATAAATTCGAACATAAAAGTAAATATCGAAAGGAACAATTCAAAAATAAAAAATAGTTGGATTTGTATATTGTAAGTACAGGGTACAAGAAATATAACACAAATAATGTATCTTAGAGCTAAAACAATACACTATTTTCTTAACCTATAACCTCATCTCATTCCTTATTTGGTACCTTTCAAATTTTAATAATGCACAATAACATAATTATAAACTTATTTCATAATTAAATAATTAATTATCTATAAGTACTTACTTATAGTATTTTTGCATGAACGGGAATAAAACAGCATTTTACTACTCAAAACAGGGAGTAAAACAAGCGTTTATTCACTTGGAAACCAATGAACAGTATAAACATAATATAACGTCAACAATTTTATTATGTCAAACTTTTAATGGTAGAAAGAATGAAAAATAAGAGTCAAATATAAACCATAAAATATCTTATTTCAAATTAAAATTAATATTAATAGGGCAATTTTCACAGTTCGCAATATTTGGTAATTAGTAATATTTAGCAATCTAAATGTCAAACAGAAATATGGGATGGATGACGCTACTAGTGCCAATTTTACATCTTTCAGCTTCTTGCGAATCGCTGGTTACACTAATAAAGAGTAAACCACTTGTACTAGCTGGCGTCCGGTGGCCAGACAAATATTTTTGACTTTGTTAATGGAAAATAATTTCCTACAAAGGAAAAGGAAAAATACATTGTTTCAGTTTGCAGTTTGACCTCCCAGAAGTGTTTGGCCCCGTCGGTAATTGCCGACCTGCCGGCTGGGCGAGTCCGTCCCTGAGTCTCTACACATACGCTTAGGCGCGCCAATATCCATTTGGCATGATGACGGTCTCGGATGCTAGGGCCAGGCAGGACTATTGCCTTTTTACCCTAGTCATCGCTGTAGACCTGGACCGGCCTCGTGCAGGGCGGGTTAACTTACTTTACGAACGGCCCCACTCACAAATGTGAGCGGTGCCGAAGATTTCGGTCAACCTCC